>SEMN01000377.1:0-497861 GCA_005408345.1 Macquaria australasica | reverse complement strand
TCTCTCACAGGTGAGCACAAGACACAGGTGAACCTAATCAAAACTGGCGGGAATACAGACAATGACAGGAAGTAAAGGGCACACATGAACACAAGACCAGGGATTTCAAAATAAAAACAGGAAACAAGACAAAACACAGAGTCCAGACAAGAGTCCTTTGTGGACCATGACAGTACCCCCCCCCCCTTAAGGGACGGATCCCAGACGTCCCTCAGGGATCACCAACTCGGGTGGGCGGAGGGGGTCCCGGAGGAGGGACCTAGAAAAAACCCAGACCCGGGGCTGGACAGGACCTCCCAGGCGGACGGCCTGGAGGCAGGGCAGAGACCGGACAGAACCTCCCAGGCAGACGGCCTGGAGGCAGAGCAGAGACCGGACAGGACCCCTCAGGCGGACGGCCTGAAGGGCAACCATACACGGGAAACCAGGTACGTGGCCGGAGCCGCTCTGGAGGCCGGCGGCGACAGGGAAGGAGCCGCTCTGGAGGCCGGACAGGATGCCGGCGGTGACGAAGAAGCCGCTCTAGAGGCCGGCGGTGACGGGGAATGAGTCGCACTGCAGCTGGGCGAGAACTGGCACTGGAGGCTGTTGAGGCTGCAGCTCGATGGGAGCAGGCTCGACGGGCGCAGGAAGCTGGACAAACACTGGAGCAGGAGGCTGCGGCGGCAGCCGGACGGACACTGGAGCAGGAGGCTGCGGCAGCAGCTCGACGGGCACAGGAGGCTGAAGCTGCTGCAGCGGCGGCAGCTGGACGGGCACTGGAGCTGGAACCTGCTGCGGCGGCGGCAGCTGGACGGGCACTGGAGCTGGAACCTGCTGCGGCGGCGGCAGCTGGACGGGCACTGGAGCTGGAACCACCGACTCTGGGACAGGAACTGACGTCGGCCGGGTCACCAACCGGGTCCGGGGAGCCGGAGTCCACCGACTGGACCACCGACTCAGGATCAGAAGTTGGCCGGGCCGCCGACTGGAGAGCAGGAGTCGGCCGGGCCGCCAACCGGGAATCAGGATCAGAAGTTGGCTGGGCCGCCGACTGGAGAGCAGAAGTCGGCCGGACCGCCAACCAGGATTGCAGGACCAGGCGATAAGCGTTTAGTAGCGGTGAGCCGTGGAGGAACGACGGCGCTGGCAGCGGAGGCTCTGCGGCGCTGGGCAGCTGAGACCGCGGACGGCGTCGGGAGCCCCGACAACCACCTCCTCCGCGACCCCCACGGGTCCCCGGGAAGATGGCCAGCCGAGTGCCCTCATAGGGAGAGGGAGGCTGGTCATTCACCGGCGGTTCAATTCCCAGGAATCTGCAGAGTGACTCCGCGGGGGTTAATGGAGCCCGGTAGTCCCGCAGGCGAGGGTGACTGTCCGTTGGGTCCAAATGTGGTCGCGTCATTCTGTCATGGAAGGCTATCGAGGCAGCTCTGCCACGATAAGCCATCTAGGCAACAGGAGAAGGACCCAAATGCAGACAGAGGTAGGCAGGGAGACTGAATATGTCCAAAGACTTCTTTACTCACGGAAAAAACCACAGGAACAGACAGAATCACTAGGAACATGAAATCAACAACGGAAACTACATCACACGACCACAGGAACACAATGGCACGACAAAGAACAAAGGGAGAGGACCGGTATACCACCACCTCTGTGGTGGCATCAGCCGTCTTGTATGGGGTGGCATGTTGGGCCAGTGGCATCTCTTCCAGGGATAGGAAGAGACTGGGCAGACTGGTAAAGAAGGCCAGCTCTGTCCTTGGATGCCCTCTGGACCCAGTGGAGGTGGTGGGTGGCAGGAGAATGGTGGCCAAGCTATCATCACTACTGGAGAACACTTCCCACCCCCTACATGTCACTCTATCAGCACTGGGCAGCTCCTTCAGCGATCGGCTGCTCCACCCTCGGTGTCTGAAGGAGAGGTACCGTAGGTCCTTCCTGCCTGCTGCTGTCAGACTCTATAATCAGTACAACTCCCGGTAATCTACATTTGACTGTCAATAAGCAGACTGTTCATTACTTTACTTCATCTGCTGCTGTGCATCATCTTAATACATATATATTTTTTTTATTCATGATGTTATTTACTTCATCTGTTGCTGTGTAATATTTTCATGTACATGTATGTTATACATGTGCAATATTTTTATCTTATCTATTGTTCATACTTACAAATGCACTCAGTCACTCTATTATTATTCCTGTCTATACTGTGTACAGGACTATTTTTCTATTTATTTTTATTGTATTTTATTATTGTATTTCTATATATGACACTTTTGCTGGCTGCTGTAACGCTGAAAATTTCCCCGCTGTGGGACAATTAAAAGCTTATCTTATATATAGGTAAGGAGACAACGAGGGAAACAGAAACAGGTGAGCACAAGACACAGGTGAACCTAATCAAAACTGGCGGGAAAACAGACAATGACAGGAAGTAAAAGGCACACACGAACACAAGACCAGGGATTTCAAAATAAAAACAGGAAACAAGACAAAACACAGAGTCCAGACAAGAGTCCTTTGTGGACCATGACACACTGTAGTAACGTTGCATGAACAGAGACTTATTTCTCTCTTCTGTGGCAGCAAACACAACACACGGCCTTTCAGTAACTATTATGCTGCAAACTGAGCTTATCTAGACACTTTATGGCTAACTAAAGTCACTTAAGTAGCCCTAATACCATGAACTTTCCTGTGCTGGTACTTTTCTTACACACTGGGAGAAACTTACTTTCCACATAATATTTGGTAATGCAGCTTTAAGCGTTTGTTTGCCTTGATTGACAGAGAGGGTGCATGGCTCAAACATAAGGATGGAAGAAGAGGTCTTGCAGAGATATCGTGATGTATCGTATTAGGAATCGTCTGTGTGGTTATCATCATTATAGTGGGCAAAACATTGTGATCGTATCGTATGTCTGCAATTCCCACCCTTACTGTAGAGAGGGGCGATTACAGAATGCAAATACACTGAAAGGCTATTGCTGAAAACAAGCCAGCCATAAATAGTATCAATAATGGGGTAGGATATATGAAAATCTGGATTCTAACTAAGCCATCAGAATAACTGAAAAAGATGCTGTATAACCATAAGACAATTCTACCACTTTACTTACTTGGGCTGAAAAATTATCTTAAGAGGATGATGAATACTAACTCGAGTTCACCCACCTTTTCATTTATCACATCATGACTGCTTGCATGCTCAGAAACATTTTCATGAGCTCCCCTTCACATCCTTCTCATTACCTGGTTTAGTGAAAGTCATACAGGGAAAACCTCTGCACCTTGCAAACGCTTATTTGAATGCAAAGCAGAATGCTAAAAATGTACTCCACCACTCAGTGCCTGAAATAATTACCCCGCGCCAGATCTCTTTTCTTCTGTGAATGACTTCATCATTTTGAGTTTTATAGCTATTCCTTTTTATTCACATGCTCAGTTAAAAAGGCAATGATGCACACTTTCTGAGGACATAAAGAAGCATATAGCATTCCATCTCCCCATAAAATTGGGTAGTTTTTGTCCTGAAACTGGCACTTAAGCCACACTTTTTGGACACTTTTCCAAGCATATCAGCTGAATAACTACCATCAACTTTTAATTAAAGAGACGAGGCAAACTATGATGTATATTTTAGACCTAATTAGCACGCCAACTCAGGGGAGTGAAGTGATTAGATGAGTAAAGACTCCCCATGGATGCTGCAGACGAGCATACATACAAATGCATACACACACACCCACGCTTGCATTCTGGGGGTGTTTGCACTTGGACTCCCAGCCTCGCAACACTTAAAACGATATTTCACTTTGGTGTGACATTTTCATTTTCCAGTGTGTGGTGCTACCTTTATCTTCAGCTTCAGCATTTCAGGCTTTTCTTAGCTTTCTTTATTAATAATTGGAGTCAAACACAATTATCTATTGAAAGAAGAAGACAGAAAATTTACACACAGTACTATCAATAACAATAACATCACAGAGCTGTTGTATTGTCGTGGCTGCTTTCAGAGCTCCTATTTTGACCAATTATAAAAGACTATTTCTGTTTGCAGATGTACTGCTTAGAGAACATTGCATACAATAGTGACTTCAAGCATAGGCACGACTCATTTTGAAGTAGACATAATGGAGTTTGCACAGTTAAAATGTTGTCAGGGTGGCTAAGATGACTATTCTGGAGTAATGTGTGAAGTCTGAAATTGTAAACAACGTGAGTAGTGCAACAACACTGCTGTCCAGGATTGGCTAAACAAAGAAAAGTCAGAGTTTTATTTAGATGGACGATCACATCAGGCAACACTTTCACTCTCTTCAGGGAATCATCTAACTGGCCTTCTTCTGTCCGTTTCAGTCTTTTTCCCCATGTTGCCATGGTCACATGGCATGTTAGCATGATAACATTTGCTAATTAGCACTAAACCCAGGGTTCGTACAAGTTTTTAAAGAGTAAAATTCAAACACTTTTCAAGCACTTTCAAGGTACCTAAACCAAAGATTTCCAGACTCTCAAAGCCTTTATCATCACATCTAAATTGTTACTATAAATGCAATTGTGAAAAATAAAGTTTACAGAATTCCTTTATACCCAAAGCAATCAATGTATATTGTCACTTTGTTTCTTTGTTCATATTAACTTTGATTGTATGTGTTGATCATGATTATTTAATGTTTCTAATTTCCAGAGTAAGGGATCAACAGAGGACTTATCTAGCTATGAATGACGAGTGAAAGAACTTTCCTTTATTATGTTGAAAATCAAGCATTTTTCAAGGAGTATATTCGAATTCAAGCATATTCCTAACCTTGAAAACATAACGGTTAAAATGAAGCATTTTACAAACTTTGACTTTGTACAAACCCTGTAAACCAACAAGTCATCCAACCTAAACGACAGAATAGGTTGTTTTCCAATGACTCCCAAAACGACATATATATAGGTGTACCGGACCTTCGCTGTCATGGTAACATGTGGTTAACATGAAACGGTCGCAGTTTGGTTAGGTTTAGGCACCAACCAAACTACTTGGTTAGGTCTTGATCAACCTGTGGGTCATAGTTCCATCCACCCACCCTCTATATCTTATATATTTCTACACCTTGTACTTCCCTTGTTCAGGACTTGAATAAAGCCAGAATAAGAAAAGATATCACAGTTCACAATATGTACAGCCGCTCCTCTATACTCTATTTAATCTCTATTTAAGAATATAACTTTATTGACATGCACAAAGTGGTTCCGCCTGCTAGCGTCTGTCGGCAATATAATAATTCTAATAAATATATATTTTCGGCTTTGTTCATCTTTTCAAACCATTGTTTGAACAACTCGTTGTTTGGAGCCTTTCGACCATCGAGACGTTCAACAATCCTTAAATCAGCCACAGAGCAGTTTTGTTTTGCTGCCGCCATGTTTCTGTTCCTCCTGTAAACTTGTTCACGTCACCAGACATGCACAGAAGATAGATTAGATTTATTCCAACCAGAGAGAAACAATCGAATTAAGCATTTACATGGTTATTAGGCCCCCCCAACCCGATTGAAAATTCCTTCCAGATCAGGCCAGTCTCTTCTGATTGAGGTGGTTACATGAGGCCTTTTTATTCTGATTGGGCTGTTATTCCCATTATTAGTGGAATATTAGGGTCCATGTAAACGCAGCTATTGTGACAGACTGCAGTTGCTTATTGTGATCTTCTGTCCAGGGTGCAGCTCTTGAGCCAAGTCATGACATAGAGCTCCAAAGTGATTATATTGTTGGCCACAGGATAATAGCTAATGGCAGCACTCAGTATCTGTCAGTATACAGTATATGGTGTGTTTGAGACACAAATTGAGAGTTGGTCTAACTACACATTCAAATGTCGTGCATTATCTTTAGTTGTCAGAAATAGGGGCTAGATCTGCCATTTAAAATGATTTTCCTTATCAATTAACATTCCAGTTATTTTCTCGATGAATAGATCACTTGGTCAGATGGACAAAAATTGTGCCCATCACAATTTTCCAGAGCCCAAGGTGACATCTTCAAATGATTTGTTTTGACCGATATTTAATTCACAACCATAGGAGACTATGAAAACCAGCAAAGATTCACCTTAGAGGAGCTAGAGCCAGTGATTATCAAAATGGCTGCCAAATTTTCTGTCATTTAAATAATCAATTAATTGACTAATCTTTTTAGCTCTATCAGGAACTTTTCTTTACAACCTAAGGTGACAAGAAAAAGACTGCATAAATGTGAAATAATTTTTAAATATTTCCTTTAATTCTAACAAAATATATTTATATTTTAAATGAATGAAAATACTTGCAGTTGTTACGCTTCCAGGCAAGGCAGGAAAGACCCAAATGCAGGACGCAGGAGACAGACAGGCTTTTAACTGTTTACTGAAGAAAATTAAGTTCTTTACAAAAAGGTTCTTTTAGAGCGCGACGTGACCAACCATGGGAATGGCAACGATCTGGCAACAAGACCAGGGAGACACTGACAATATATACACAAGAGGTAATGGGGAACAGGTGGAAACAATCGGGGCGGGGCAGACAATCACACAGGCGGGAAACACACAAGGACTGGAAGTAAAGGGACCTGAAACGAGAGGGAAGGTTAGACTTTTCAAAATAAAACAGACACGCCAGAACAGGAAACAGAAATATGACAGACATGAACTTAACACAACCGACGAGACATAACAGCAGTTACATTCTAAATAAACTCACTTTTTCTTGTCATGAAAATGAATTTACTATTACCTCATATTTATTTGAAGTCTGGTAGTATTAGTTATCCTCTATTTCCTTTTGTATTCATTTTGCTATTTTTTATTTCTAGATTATTCATTCATTTTCTCTATGGTGTATTCATTATTTCCACTGTCACCCTCGGGCCACCATATTTTTACTGAAAAATACTATTTACTAGAAAATATTGTTTGTATCAATTACTTATTTTAATAATAATATAAAAAAAATCTTGTTTATACAGATTAAGATTCCATTAACAAAATCAAAGTAGTCAAGTGTTGTTCTGTCATGTGCTGTGAAGCATGATATGAGGCTGATGTGACAGTGCATGGTAAACATTTACCCAGAATAAATGGTGAGAATATGCAATAAAGGGACGACAGTTTTTTCAGCAGTGTATAATAGCACACAGCCTTCGTGTTTGGCACTGAACAAATGTTTGTATATTTGCGTGGCTTTAGGACAAAAATGAACATACTGTCACACCAACCTCCAGCAACATGGCTGGAGATGGGCCCATGCAAATGAATGCTATCAGAGACAAAGTGTGATAAATGCGCTGTCAATAGAGATAGTGCGCTGCCACATCACACTCCCCAACACAGCCCAACAGAGCCAAAAGAAATCTCAGAGGCCCTCACAGGCAGCATCACACATCATCTAAAGAGGGCATGAAATTCTGCCTTGCTGCAGCTCTGTGATGAACTGTATCATTTCTATTTTTTTGCCTGCTGGTTTTTGACTAGATTTTTCTATGCCTAAAAGATTTTACCTTGTACCTCTGTGGTCACTCGGATGCAATGCCAACTTTTAAAAATGCTCCTGACCTTCTTAAATATACCATATCAGGGGCTCTGCTCCAACATCGCTTTTCTAAAGAATAAAGTACAAAGGCCAATGCCAGACTCCTGAATTATCAGCGAAGTAGTCGGTCATCTTTTCTGAATAGGATGTGATGGCAGACAATAACATACCTACAGCTCAAGTGCTGCAATGTGCTATTAATTTTCTTGCCAAATCAATCCCACCTAAGCCTGCATAATGTCCCATGTGCAGCCACAGTCTGTGGAGGTATAAGGAAAATGAGAAGGCACTGCACATGCCCACTTGGAGTTACTGGTTGATCCTTTTGCCATTCTCCTCTGTTTCCTCATCATGTCGGGTACAGGATCCGTCAAATGGTCCATACCTGCAGACCGTTCACCGTGCAGCTCCCTGATGACTGAGATTATTTCACTTCTCTGATGTGATTACTATTTTTGACCAGCTTGACAAGATGGGTAGCTGATTGCCTGCATTCCCAGGGTTGCCACAACAATAAGGACCTGCTGTTGCAAAAATGAGAAGAGCTTTTTAAGGCTGCACTGGAATATTTGACAGCCCGAAGTGGCCGCATGAGACAATGGTGTCAATTTAAGAGAGCCTGAAAGACTTCATTACTGTTCTTTGGCATGTGTGTTTGATTCCAGCTTTTCTGAATGAGACACAGGACAGCTGTTGAGACAATTTAGAACATTTGATTAAATTATAACATGGGTCTTATTTTCATAGAATTGGTTATGATAAATGCTGAGAACTGGGAACACAGCAACGTAGCTCCAACAAAATCAGATGGGGCAAGAAACACGAGCAGACAATGAGACAGGTTCTAAAAAAGCAAACTGTTTAGTTAGATTATATAAACCACCTTATTTGCAGGTAATAGTGTCGGTAATAATCTCTAATTCTGCAGGAAAAATGTGTCAACGCACAACTACAGTATGTACACTAGGCAAAAGTTGAACCTGGAAGTCAGTCTGTAAAGTGTGATGGGAGTTTCCTTCAGGCATGGCAACAACATGAAAGGCGAGGGTCACGTGGAAAGTTAGGCTGCATTCAGACCAAATCAGGTGTTGCGGCGATTAGCGCAGGGTTGTGCGGCGGTGTGGGAGAGTCACTACATGGCCATGCTGGTTGTAACAACCCCAACTTGAAGAGCGATACAACGGCAAGCGACTGCACAGCTATTAACATCTTTGTACTCCCTCGTGGCAGGGTTGAACAGCTGATGTACAGTCATCACGGCAGCGATTGATCAGTCTCTCTTCCATCTTCACAGCTGCTCAGTAAACAGCAGAATGCTACAGTAAACAGTGGAATGCTACATGGTAAACAAAGTTCTTCTTCACCTGGGCGTCACCGGCGTGATTGGCCACCACAGCGTGATGTTGGTTGTGTTTCTCCAAAAGTTGATTGTCTTAATTTTTCGCCGCTGCGTTTTTGTTTTTGGCACCCCCTGTGGTCCTCACCGCTGCAGCCTAAACACACTACCCACATTCAAATGAATGGAAGGACTGCCGTTTTGGTTGCAATACCTGATTTGGTCTGAATAAGGCCTTTGTCAGTTAATGTGCTAGCATGTTTCCTGCTACATGACCACTATTGGCAGTGTGAACTGTTGTTACAATGTTATTTTACAGACTTCACTGACTTTGGGTTTGACAATAGCCAGGTTTCCATCCATATGTAGTGTAAATTTGAACCAAATTTTCAGGAAACTGGCAAAAAAGAAAGTGAATGAATGCATGTTCCTATTCACTACTGTTACCTACGTGAATATTAGGAGATGGTGCACCGAGATAAACAGTTGTCTAGTCGGGTGCCATTAAACCATTGTAGAAGAAGTCAAGTCAAGCTATAGGAATATAAATATGCATATCAACAGGTGTTAGTGGAATTCATGAAAGAATCTGTGCAAAATATACAAATCTCAATATATACAAACACACACACACACTAAGAACTTAGTCATAGACTTCAGTCTATGTCTATACTTAACCTGCTTGGTTAGTGTTCAGTGTAGGGGCCCCTTTCAGGTCCTCAGGCGAGGCGTTCCATCTACTTGGGGCATAGATACAAAGAAGAGCGGGCAACGAGGTGACGGAATTAAAAGAGCGCAAGTCAAACCTCAAACAGTGGAAAACCAAGTGGAAAACCTGATGGAAGGTTACAGTCTCCTCATGGCTCCACACAGATCTGATGTTTCGTCTGCTGCTATTTTTTGTCTCATCAGTGGAGCGGAAGCTTGAGTGACGTTTAAGTCACAGGGTTCATGTACGTCCCAATTTGTTCTCTAATGTTTGTTTTCCATTGTACTTCATCACATTTTGATTTTATTGATACACCAACATCAGCCAAGCGAAAAAACTGTTTGTGGTATTTTTAGAATTTTCAGTGTTTCCATTCAGATTCTTTTCATGCACAAATTGAAAATGCACATAAAAACAGGTGGATTGACACGCACTTAATGTTGTTTCAAGAGTTTTGATTTACTATGGATACAATTCAGAGAGAATTGATGATGAAAAATGAAGTTTGTTGTCTTGTTACTATAGTGGAATTGAGGTGTGCCCTCGTCATAATTGGTATTTCTCCAGACAGACATTGTGAGTAGAGCTGGTGGAAGGCTTTTGCTGGGCGACAGACCCACACATTGATGAATTTCAAGAAAAACCCTGTGATAATAAAACTGTAATACAAAATTTAGGATTAACTAGAAGTTATGTTTGCATGAATATTACTTACTAGTCCAACAGCAAGAAGGCCAGCTCGGTGTCTGTCCTGCAGCCTTTTATTTCACAAAGCTCTCGCCAACGACTAAAAGCCTGTCCGAGATTTACTCTTGTCCGGCCTCTTGCTCGATCACTCTTTTTCTCTTCTTAGCTTCCTCCATCAACGTCCTCTTTGGTTTCTTTGTCTCTGCCATGATTCTGTACTGAGAATACTGAGCTAGACCCATGTGTGACGTAGTGTCGTAAAGCGCTACGCACTTCTCGATGGGAGATCATATCCGCTCAACCCAAGTTACATAGCGCAAGAACAGGTGATCAAGGCGCGGAGTGGGAATGAAAGAGGCGCTATTCTCCCTATTACAAATCAGTGTAGCATCAAAATTATTTTGAAGCTGTTATTAGGTAAAATAGTTGCATAATGTTGCTTTAAAGCTGAGGTAGGCAGAATCTGTGCAACTTAGGCAAAACCTTCCGCCTCTCTCTCTGCTGCCTCGTATCACTCCGCTAAGCCCCTCCCACCAAACCCACAACTTCGACCGGCAGCAGAAGGAGCTGGTTCCCCAGTGAAACTGTATCCCTCATAGGGCTCGCTCTCCACGGCGTGAGCCTCACCGAGACCGCGGTCCCTCCCGCGTGACTTGTTTTCTCAAAGACGCCCCTCCATTGCTTCGCGGCCGCAAAGCAGAGCGCCCCAGGCTTCAGAGGCAGCTGCAACGCCGTCCAGCAGCGGGAAGAGAGGCTAGTACACCACACACACACACCACTGTCCCCCGTCAAAAGTTATTCCCCACTGTTTGTCATCATGCCTCTTTGCCACTCGTCATTACGAGCGCCATGGCATCGAACATAATGAGCCTGAAGCTCCGTGTGGAGCCGGGACGTGTTGTTTTGTACTATACACCGCTGTAGGCAAAGGAGGTGTTGGAAATTTATCACGTTTCAGGATTTTCGGCAGGATTTTCCTCCACTGAAATCAGGTTTTCACCGTCTGAAGGGACGTTCACACACATCTGCTCTTGTAGCTTAGCCAATACGAACACACCGTCTCTCTGAAATAACCTGTGATAGGCTAAAGTCTATCATCACGGGATAGATTTCTGAAGCCTGAAAACAGAGGCAAGGGGGGGGGGGCTGAAGTAGAGGTCTGTTCTCAGACCACTTGAATTACAATATGCTGCACGGTTAATATGGCATTTTTGCCCAATGACGCCAAAAGAAAACTGCCTACCCCAGCTTTAAGTAGACAAGCTAGCAAGGCCACCGTAAAGTATCCTACGGCCACCTTTGGCTGTCTCCATCTGTCACATGCCCCTCGCCTTGCAGGTTGTAGTGGTTGATTGAGTCTCCCAGTTGTGATAGATGTCTACAATGAACAGTTTGGGTAATCATTTTACCATTCGCCTTCATTTTCTCTTCCATATAGGTTTGACTAACCTGGGGGTTTGTCTACAATGTGTCTGATTGTCTGACTGTGCCTGTTCCTCCATCAGACTACAGACAGGGACCGATTTCCCTTTAGGGCTGTATTACATGGTTGCCAAGCAAGTGAACAAATTCAAGACAAGAATTATAATGACAAATAGTTATGATATACTGTAAATTATATATATATACACACACACACACACACACACATACATATATATATATAATATACATATATACATATACACACACACACATATATATATATATATATATATATATATATATTCCTCCTCAGAAAAGAAAAGTTTCATATGTTGTCTAAGCCATTGTATTTTCTATAGGGTACATAAAGAGAAACAAGTCACTCTAGAATTATTGTGGCAGGACAGTTTAGACAGAATTTGGACAACATCTCATCATCCCCAGCATGAACAAAATATGGAAGTTCAAAGGCAGTTTTCAGGCAATGGCAGCACTTTAGGAGGTGTGGTACAACTGCAAACTGTTGCTGAAATAGAAAAGCAAATTGACCAATTTTAGCCTAAAGCAGCTGTGTCGGTATTGCTGGCAAGCATACAGCGTCTCCTTGGATACCATCACTGAAACTGTTGACCTAGGTGTTATTTCTTGTTTTTCTCTCTTACAATGGAATAGGTGTTTGTCCCACATGGCAGCAAGTAGAAACTGAAAGCTTTTAACTTAAGTACCCAGAAATCAGATGCCAAAAGGATAACAGCAGATAAAACTCTATTGTTGGCGAGTCTGGATTTCTCTAGCTCCATCAGTGCTGACTGATGTTGAAGAGATATTTTGTGTTTGACTTTATAAGTTTTTGTTTTGTTTTGACTTGTGTACTTATTTGGTCAAAATTGTAATTCTTGATACAATGAAATTTAAGTTCTATTTATTTTTCTGTAGTGGCAGGTCCCTGCATTGGTGTTCTTCATGGAGAGTGAATCTGGTAATGTGATTGGTGCAATACCTCTGTGGGTAGGCACTAAAAACACTATCACTTCAGTTCCAACAGGCACACAGCAGCTAGAGGGCCAATGCTGTCAGATGTTGCTAGTCCCATCTGTGATTTGAGCGTTTTGCATAGGAACACTGTGACCAAATCACAGAGTAACATATGGAGTGCTGAGGTCACCGCACCTAATTTTGAACTGAGCATTTCGACTAAAAATAAATTAGTTTGAGAAGGCAACAATGGTCTGTGGTCTTCTATGGTAATAGTCTTTTACGTCTTCTTACCATTAATAGTTGGTCCATGCTTGTTTTTTGAATAAAAACAAATATCTAATAGAGCAATAGCTTGCAGGTAATCAATGCGAGCCATCTTGCTACTACTGTTTACTTCCGTTGTGCATTGTGCAACGCCCTCTGTTTATGAGTCATCCTTCATTACAGTGGTTCCCCTCAAAACTGATGAAAACGCGGGCTAGTTCGCTGGATATCACCAAGGCTCCAAGAATCCTGAACGGAACCAGAGCTAGTTTGGTGGAAAGAGTGTGCAGCAGCTTGACAATGGCAGCCAGCAGGTGACGAGACAACATAAAATAACAGAAAGTAATGTCTAGTGGAAAACAGCTGCTAACATTAGCAAGCTAGACTAACTAGCTTCCACTTCTTGAGTAATAGCATGATGGGTTCTCCCAAATGTTGAATGTTGTAAAGAGAATGACATCTTCAATCAGTCATAGTACATGACCAACACTATTTGGACTTAAGGAAAAAAATTCCTTGTACCAACATTTGTAGGTTGCACACCACAGAAGTTGACAGCGTGTGTCCTTGCCATGCCAGCGCTCAGATGTCAACTGCTGCCATGGGAAACGCCCACCCAGAAGCTATTTCCACAAATATGTCTGAAACTTTTTCTATGCTTCTTTGAAAAATTAAATTCACAATAATTGCAGTCATTAAAGCTTATATTTCCTTACACAAAAAGTTTGACTTTAAAGCTGCTATAATCAATATTTTTACATTACCAATTGATCACATGACTACTTGTAGGTGAAAGACGTTGCTCATAGTGTCAAAACCAGAGAGACTTATCACCTGAGTCTGCAGTTCCTCTCAGCTCTATGAAGCTTTACAGCAACTTTCAGCAAATTGTTTTGGTTTTCTGGCCCACAGCTTTATTGTTTTGGTTCACTCTCACAGGGTGGTTTCCAGCAGCAGCAGCCAGTTTTCAGCTGTTTCCAGCCTAAAAGCTCTAAAAAAACTCAGCACCAAACTGCAAACAGACAAAGTTAGGAACTGGCTGGTGAACATAGTGGAGTATTTAGCAGCTAAAGATTAAACATTTGCCTCGTGGCCAGACACCACGACTTTGAATGAATGCTGTTGTTGTTCCATATCTTCAAGATACGGTTTGCTAACAAGTTCGCCACATCAACTTCAAAAAGTCAAAGATGTTAGTGTTGTGTTCACAGATCATTTCTGCTGCCCCCAAGTGACCAAAAATAATTATTGCAGGTTTAAGCTTTGATTCATCATTTCCTCTGCGGATAGGTGTGACTATGCCCTACACCAGAATCTTATTTGAGTATACTGGATAAATGTACTGTGTGGTCCCAGAGTATGAGTGTATGAGTAAGAGACAGGTGTGCTTTATCATGAAAATCTTGCGTAATGCAGCTTTGAAGTGACCAATGGTGACCAATAGTGACCAATTTCCACCACACTTGTTAATCCATACAGGTGTTGTAGGCAATATGAGCCCAAAAGTCACAGCCTGACAAAGCAGAACACGGAGTCTGACCCATCACACCAGCATTTCCCCATCACTTTTTTTATGAGTTTTCTTTCCTACTGTAGTTGCTGAACATTGTCTGAAGCCTTAATTCCTCCAGTCAGCAGGGGAAAATCGGCGATGCAGGGCACTCGTGGCACTTTGACTCGTGAAGGAAATTATATGTAAATCACTTGACATATTACCTCCCTTCTCACCTTCACAATGCAGAGCACATTTCTGCAATCCAAATGCAGTGGGCTAAGGATTTGTCACACAGCAGATTGGAGCATGTGCAGTTTTTTGAAGCAAGTGGCTGCATTTTGGAGTGAAAAGCTTATTGGTGTGAACAGTATAGGCTCTGTGATTTGACTGATAATGTATATCTGTGAAGGCGGGGGGGTCAATTGAAAGAAAGACCTCAGCGTGTCAGGCAGTCCGCTCGCTCAAAATGTTTGTTAATCTTTCCTCTGCCAACCGAGAGATGCAAGTCATTAGATTGTTGAGAGGATCCTGCAGAGAAAAGGGAGCACTGGTTAATGATCTGAAGAGAGGGGAGGATAACAGTTATGACAGGACAGAAGGGACGTGACCAAGACTTGATAGCTCACTGTAGAGATTCATTAAAGACACGTAATTGTTCCTTTTAGATTTTCTATCAGATTCTTAAGCACAAAATTCCCTAATGTCTTTCAACAAGTGACTTTTCTCAAGATTAGTATCCAATATTTTTTTCCCCCATTTGTCCACTGTGCCGTCATGAAGTATTAAACTGGAGCAATTTACCCCACCTCTATTAGAAGAGGTCAATGCTGCTAAATGATTCCCTTTCAATTGACTCATTCTCTCTTGGCATATACCCATAGATATAAAACAGTGGATGTGACATTACATCATAATTCATGGCATAACTGTCCGCCATCTTACCTGGGTATTGTTTACAATCACCACCTATGGGCAGCAACTATGTTTGTCAGCTGTGCAGCATTTAATTGCTGTACTAAAAGGACCAAAGAGACCAGGGAGGCTGGCATCACTCCACACGTCAGTATAGAGAAGATGAGAGATATATTTTTTACCTATGGGTCAACTAAAACTACAAAAAGGTAGTAAACTAGGTAACTTTACCGTTAGCCACCAAGTAACGGACCAGCTGAGTTCTAAGTTGCTGATTGCTAGCTCTCAACAGCATTGATCAGTTCGTTAACCAGTTAAGTTATAACCAGCAAACACTGTTTTAATGTTAGCTACGCTAACTTAGAGCTCAAACGTTAATGTTATAACAAAGTTATTAATATTACTCTAACATTTGACCACTAAGCAGCTGAGTCCATGCCTATCAAGTGTAACGTTAAAGTAAACACAACATGTTAACGAAAAGCGCTCATCTTCACTTGTAATTCCCATTTAATAAATCACCAGGCAAATCAGTAACATTAGCCACGTCCTTGACAGCAACATGAAACACTAACCAACCACACAATCAGCCAACATATTGTTATTCGAGGCCGAGCAGTCGCACTTAACGTTACATGTTCACCACATCTAGCGAACCCAAAATTAGCCGCCTAGAATCATCAGTCATCATACCGGTATATTAACATCACGTGTTGTCAGCTTACCTCATGTCTTTACACGCTTTTCCTTTCAGTAAAGCAAATAAAAAATAACTCGTTTTGATCAGGTAAAGTAATCCAGTCAGAGAATTTGTACCTCAGCAATTCAGGTCCAGTTTGCAGTTTTGCAAAATTCCCATGATTTCTCTGCATTATCATCATAAATAATGTCTATAACATTACCTTGCCATAAGAAAGAAAAACAACTGCGATGGGTCCATCAGGAGTTCTGCTGAAGGCATTAATGTTACTGCACAAAGTAAACCTTTCAAAATTAAACTTTAATCAACAAAAATAACTCCTCATTTACAGTTAAGGTTCTCCAACCTCTCCTCTTCTCAAAACAAGCCCTGTGTGTGTGTGTGTGTGTGTGTGTGTGTGTGTGTGTGTGTGTGTGTGTGTGTGTGTGTGTGTGTGTAATATATCTTTTCCTTATGTACAATTTGTCATTAATAAATATATGAATTACAGTAGGTGTGTTTCTCTCGTGTTTCTAATTGTAATTGCCTGCCAACATAGGCCATAATACTGAATCTATTTAGGATTTCTACGTAAAAGATATTGCTTAATGTAATATATTAGCCATTCAGAATACCAAAGCCAGTTCTTACATATTAAGTTCAGGCAAAATTTAAAAAATAAAATCATTGTCTGTAATATAAGTGCACAATTATGAGATTATGTTCATGATTGAAAGCACGATTTGTTCTCTTGAAGCTATAATCAAATTTCTACCAGAATCTTTTTTTTTTTTTTGGTTCATTCTAGACAGGCACAGTTGTCTTACACTCATTACTTTAGTATTGGTGTATTGGCAGAAAAATATAAGGATTATAAAGACAACATAAGCCTATTTCACCGTAGGTTCCAATTACAGCAAGTTTAAAACTGGACCCAGGTAAGAAGGCTGCCATATGGTTCCATCCCGGAATGGCAAGTTATTATTATATGTCACATCTACTGTTTTATATCTATGCATATACATCTCTTCAGCAAAACACAACAGAGCACTTACCATTTCAAGAAATCTCACTTACAACAGTTGGCTACCACCGTGACATGTCTGACTGGTGGCTCGTCTTGTGTGTCACCGAGGCCAATTGTCACACTTCAAAAGGCTTTAGAGTTTCATTCCAGCATCTCCTCACACCACCTCAGTAACCACAGCCAATACTGTGTCTATCTTCCATTTATGGATTGCGGGGCACAAACACACATGCACAAACGGAGACTCTGAAAAGCAGTCTGTCTAGGGTACAAGGGGCGACCATGGATTATAAACAACATGGATAGAACAGGAAACTGTATTTTTGCGCACTAGCAGTCTGGCCAAAGAGATGTCAGTCTGTCTCAGTCCAACACTTTGGTCCAGAGCAAGACATCTGAAACTAGCCAGAGATCCATGAGATCTGGTGTGGGTACTAATGGTTCCCAGAGGATGATTCTTAATTGTTTGTTGATCCCCTGACCTTTAGTCTGATGCCACCATCAGGTCAGAATTCCCCCTTGACTAAAGGCCCGGTCATACCAGCATTTAAAATGGCAAAAAGCAATTAATTTCAATGGAACTAATGTGATCAGCGAATTCAGTCACAGGAGTGAAGTAAATCGCACAAACTTTCATGTGCACTTCAACATGCAAATAGTGTTGACACTTGAGGAAACAGTCGGTGAGTGCAAAACAAGGGACGCTATTGTAGCTTCTTACCTGTGTTACAACATCCACTTTTATTTAACCTCCTGAGTGTGAACTGGCTTAAGATTTACAAACCACTTTCTGCTACGGATATTTAAGAATTCCAGAGTACAAATCCAAATGTTATTGTGACCCCCTGACCTTTCCTCTAGCACCAATATCAGGCCAAGAGTTCTATTAAATTTACTGAGACAATAAAAGCTGGCAAGAGAAATAAACCTTGATTTTGACAACCCCATGATCTTTCCTATAGCTACACCCTCAGGGAAAACTTTGCATTTTTCTGTGCATTGCACTGAGATTGTTGCTCATCGAAGACCCAAATTCTGTCAGATCCTGTTTTTGTTTGTTTTACTCTTTGGAGTTAAGCTCGTATTACTGTAGAGAACATGACTCACAAATAAAAACATGTAAACCAATGTGTCAAGTTGCAGCGCAAAATTCATGATTATGGACCAGGTGTTGTAAGTTTTCAACACAACCTGCAAACTTGGACAGATCTGTATGATTACTGTATTTGTACCCCTGAACGAGTTACAATCCCCATTTCTCTTTTGAACTGTTGAATTATTTGAGCAATTTTGGTAGTTTCTTCTCACAGATGTTTGCTGTTCAACTTAACCAATTTGACATGGTTTGTAGTGAACAGGTTTCACATGTTTGTTCATTTATGTAAAGAAGTAAAGAATAAGTCACACTCGTCTCCAGTGTATTTGCCCAATTCATTGTCTAAGCTTTTGGTCAAACAGATCTTCGTCAGAAAAGGAGACATAGCAAGCACACACAAAACAAATAGTCTCCTTCAAGCAGAGGAGGACTCATCAATTATGTGTGTTAAATATGCTCTTTAGGCATCTATGGTCATGCTAACTACCTGCAGCAGGTCTTCTTCTATTTACAAGCGTAAGCGTAAGACATGTCCTGTGCAGCAGAGGTTCTCAGGAAAGTACTATAAGTACTGATTAGTTCCTTGAGGTGAACCTGTCACCATGTATCAGTTGGAGATAAAGAGTAGGGATGGGTATCGAGAACCGGTACTAAATTGGTACCGGTTCCTGACTGGTCAGTACTGAAATATTGATAAGCTCCTGGACAAACAGCGCTGCTATCAGTATTTACGTAACGTTAATTCATTCTAACACGTCAGGCACGGACTCAAAGATTCAGACCTCAGACACAGGAGTACAAAAACACAAGACTATTGCCAAAAAGGGCAGCAGGCAAAAATAAATGCTGGAAACCCAGAGCAGACTCAGGAAACAAAAAATCACTTCACTAGGAAGGTACGATAAAGAATATGGGAAAAAACGCTAGGAAATCCAAAGGCACAAGAACACGGGGAAAATAACTACTTAGCTTTCTATTGAAAGTGCTGGCACGCTTGGACAAGGGAACAAGACGAACTGGCAAACAGACATGGGAGCACAGAGACTAAATACACAGGTGGGGGACGCTAACAAGACACAGGTGAGAGACATCAGGGTAATTACACCAGGGGAAGGCACACAGGGGCGGGGAGAGAGGTGCTCAGGAGGGACAGCCAGAGCATGACACATTCCAATAGCTGGCAAAGTCCTAACCGTCCCCTAACGATGACAAAGCTGCTGGCGTCAGGCGATTACGTTATGTAACCATGTGTTGCTCTCGGGCATGGCTGACAGGGCGAAACATTCATGTGTGGGCTCACTTTACTAAATTGAATGAAAATGCAGCTAAATGCAATATGTGTAAAAAGGTAGTTGCATGTAAAGGGGGTAACACCAGCAACCTCATGAAACATTTACAAATACAACATTCTCTAAATGTGAAGCCTTGCAGTGTGTTTGACTGCTTTAGCAAAGCGTCTGCTGCACCTACATCCACAGTGCAGCCTCTTGGCTCCGGTGCAGACGGGATTTGTCGCAACCTCGTCAAGTCACGGTAACACTGGTTATCATTATAAACTTAGTCTGTAGATATTAACTCAGCATAGTCAGTCAGGACAGAGCTTGCATCGGTTTTAAGCACTTCTAAATAATTTATGTTCCTAAATTCCATGGACAATGTCAGTCAAGCAGCAGCCACAGCTTCGTCAGTGGATAGCAGAAGTCAGACACCTAAGTCCAACCCATTCTCCATCGCTAGACGAGGGAAAATGACAGGAAAAAACGGCAGAATGTCACAGGGCTGTCGCCAAGTTTATTGTGAAAGAAGTACAGACCTTCGCTACAGTGGAGTCCAGTTGGTTTAGGTATGCTCTGTAATGTCAGCCAGTAGCTAGCATGACATAAATCGCTAACTGCTAGGTAGAGTAAAGATCAAGAGTGAAGTGTCAGTCTACAGAGGCCTCCCTCCTATCCCTACCTCAGATGACCTGCCCTCTGGTGGTGGGGTAAAAAGGACACTCTTCCTCTTCTCTCACAGCTCTCCACCACCTACCTCTGCGTTCAGGCTTCCTCAACACCGTCTGAAAGAGTGTTCTCCACAGCTGAGACACAATCAGTAAGGAGAGATGTCAGATTCTCCCTGAGAAAGCCAACATGCTCATTTTCTTAAACAAAAACTGTTGATGTATTTTTTGGGGGGTGGACCAAATAGTACAGGAGAGTGATGCCAACATCTTTCTCTACATTGTTCTGTTTCCATATCTTTGCTCTTTATGAGCAATGTATCTAAGTTATTTTCTTTGTTATCTATTTCTGTAAGCTTCTGAGAAGCTCAAGGAGTATAGTTCTTTGGTAATTTGTAATAATGTTTACGTTTAGCTTCTGTTAGTGAAGCAGCATTAAGGCACATCACCACCAGACATTTGTTGACCAGACATTTGTAGCAATTGCTCCTCCCTCATATACTGGAAACTCAAGAAACAATTGAACTTGTTATTTTGGAAAAAAGAAAAGTGAATCTTTTCATGTCATGTCTTTATTTTTTTCACCAAATTATGGAGACTAGTATCAATAAGAGTATCGAAAAGTATCGGTATCGATAAGCAGTATCAGTATTGATATCGGTATCAATAAAATCCTAACAATACCCATCCCTAATAAAGAGAAGAGACAACAGCAATATATTTATATGCAAATGCCAGATTATTACTGTAAATGACTGCTAACCTTGGTGTGATACAGTACTCTACTTGCAGTCATGCTCCTACCCATCATATTATAAGACAGCAGATTTGGAGCAAATATTGCAGCAGTATTGACTGGTCACCTGAATTGCAAAATGTGTGCATGTATTAGGGTTGGGTGATCGTTTCTATTTTCATATTGTCCAATCCTGGTCACTCGAGGTCGCCCGCTAAGTCAGTTGGTCAAGTAATTTACAAACTGTCAGCTGGTCAAAATGGCAGATGACAATGACATTTTTATAGTTCTGATAGTAAGTTAGTTAAAATTGCCTTAATATTAGTGTAGGAAAAACCAATGGTTGATCATCCCTTCAATCGCCGATATATGATCTGATCGCCAATCGGCACAAGCCAAGCATGTATACATACATACACACACACACACACACACACACACACACAAAATGAGAAAAAAAACAAATGGATATTTGGCATTTGCTGTCATATTTAGTCTTTTTTGGCCTCAATGTCACATTATCAAATCCATTCACATTGAGCCTACAAGTTAAAAAGAGTGCTGATGGAAGCACGTGAAATACATGTTGATAGGCCCCAGGGAGTTTTTTTTTTTTTTTAACTGTTCAGAGCAACACAAGACACCCTCAGCAGAATGAAATGATAAGGGACAGATGAGTGGGTAGGACTGGGAGTGGCATAAAATGATTCACCATGGCCTAATTCACTCCTTGGTCACTCTCAGTCCTAATGTTTCAGAGCAATTTTACACCATCCCTTGATATGCTGGCAGTCGGCCTCAGCTTCACTCTCGGGAGTCAAAAATGCAAAGGCACCACTGGCTCCCTCTCAGAGCGCATGCTGCAGCCCAGTATTTCCACAGAGATGACTCGCCATCACTGCAGGCTCAGACAAACATGAGCCCAGCAGAATCCGTACAACAGATGAGTTTGAAATCGTGCCTCCAGGCGAGCCTTCATGTACTAACTCAAACCCAGGCTTGCCAGATGACTACCGGCTGCTCCAACCGAGTCGGCGCTTTGATAAAATGATGCAGAGCTGAGGGATGTCTGCAGATATGGGTTCGACAATCTGATAAATATGAAAGGTATGAGTTCAGCTCAGTTCACTGCCCAGTGGTGATGTCTGGTTCTAAAGCTGGTTTGTTTGGGTTGGACATCCTCTGGCTCATTCCACCTGGCCAGAGATGAAAAATCCAAGAGAAGTCTACAACACTGGGCTACTTAATATTGCACACTTCCACCTCAATGTTGGTTTCCACAGAAACAGACATAGCATTTATCTATCATCTATGGTTTTCAGTGTATCTGTATGATATGAGCTCTGCTTTCCTCACACTCTACCATACCATATCTCAACACAACGAGAGAGCCACTGGTGTTTCAGTGAAAAAATACTCACTTCACTCCTCCATCATTTCACTGTGACCAAATTGCCAAACGCTGTTTGACAGAATGAGGCTGGAGAGTTGCCGATAGCACCTTCGAGAGATGTCAAAAGGCTGTGTAGAGAGATTTTCATTTGACAGTCACTGAAGCCTGGGCTTCTACTCTCCTTGACTTCTTTTCACTGTACACCAAATTACAGAGAGGTCGGCTTCCTCTGGCTGGGTAGATCACAGGACACGAGGACTGCTAGTTAGCTGAGAGAGCTGCTGCTCTGCATGCACCCTTAGCTTTACAGGAGTTATCCTGTTGGGGTTTGTGTGCAGAAGGCCAGAAGTCCAATGGAAAGCAGTGGAAAGTAACAAAGCTTAACAGTGAAAAGAGGCCTGTTAAGGTAAATGGGTTCTGTGCTCTAAAAGGAGAGTAGAACAAGTGAAGATGAAAGCCTTCCACCTGCACCAACTTGCATCCTTGGTGATAACATTGTAATTGAATGGGGAAAAGACACTCTAAAATTAAATGAGATCCAAATAACTTGATCTTTGGCCAGAGATACATTTCAGGCAAATTGTAAATGCAATTTTTCTATAATCCACATAAACAACAATTTTGCTGTGGTGTACATGTAACATCAACACAGGAAAGCAACCAGGGTACAAAAATGTAACTATTGCCCCAAAATTTATAGTGTCTCAGCAGGGGATCTGCAGCCTGTTGCACTGGTTCAACGCAAGTTTGATCTTAAATTGGAGTGTAAAGTCAACAGTAACTGGTATGTTCTAACTAGTTACTTTCACACTAAACTCCCCACTTTGTTCAGTTGCAACATCTCTACTTACTCACCAACTTAACTAACTTGACTGTAGAGTTGCAACAATTAGTCGATCAAAATAAAATTAACTATTGTGATGATCATTTAATCGTTTCAGTCATTTTGTCAACCATTTGCTGGTTCCAGCTTCTTAAATGTGAGAATTTGCTGGTTTTCTTTGTCATTTCTGACAGCAAATGAAGAGTCTTTGGGTTCCGGACTGTTGGTTGGACAAACGAAGCTATTTGGTAAGACGTCACTTTGGGCTCTGGGAGATTGTGATGAACATGTTTTACAATTTGTTGACATTTTATAGACGAAATGATTAATCGTGAAAATAATCAGCAGATTAATCAATAATGAAAATAGTTGTTGCAGCCCTTGACTGTAATCAAAACATTGTCGCACAGACTGCTGTGTCACCTAGTGCAGCATTCAGGTAAGATGGGACAGAAAACCAAAACTAACAAGTGACAGAGGAGACCTACATCAGTGTTAAATTAAAAAGTAGACATTAATGTATGCTACTGTAGCTGGCATATGTTGAACACGGGTTTGTCTCTTACCTTATTAATAATTCAACAATTATTTATCAATCACTTCTGTTGTACCTGTGTCATGTGTACATATGGTCCTAAACAATAACAACACTATATATAACACTAGTTACAGCCTAACTCCCCCACTACATTCACACTAAGCAATGTCTGAGCTTACACATGTCTAGTGCAACAGCCTGCAGGATCTGGGACTGAATTCACAAAATATCCTAAAGTCTAAAGCTAAGAGTTTCTCTTAACTGGCTAAGTTAGGAGAAACTACAAAAAATAGGGGCATGTATGTCCTCTGCTTTTGGTCTTAGAGTTTACAAAGCATTTTAGCACTAAACCTAGCTCCAGAGGACTCCTAAGTCAGTAAGACCTACTCTCAATCAGTGGGCTGCTACTGGTAAAGAACCTTACTGCATCAGCTTTTTGAGAAGAAAAAAAAAACACACACACACACACACACACACACACACACACAAACACACACACAGCATTGAACTTTTAAAAAGGAGAATTTGATGGTAGGTTAATCCAGCAACACTGGAGATGATGGTTTGACTCTCTACGATTTTGACGCCGAGTGCTG
The DNA here is from genome assembly GCA_005408345.1 of Macquaria australasica. Lineage (NCBI taxonomy): Eukaryota > Metazoa > Chordata > Actinopteri > Centrarchiformes > Percichthyidae > Macquaria > Macquaria australasica. The sequence continues at coordinate 473,681 of SEMN01000377.1, read as the reverse complement.
CAGTTTGCAGTGCTGATGAACTATCTCAACTGTAGAATTATCCATCAAACCAAAAATGCACTCAGAAACCAATTTGTTTGACAGTCCATTAAGTGAACATTAAATAATCACCAACTGCAGTAAAGAAAGAAATAAATAAATTTGACTTCATGACCATTGCTGGATTCAAATTGGTGGAGATTTACCCCCTACATTTTTTTGGGGAGTGTTTGGTCAACTGAAAAATATATTGCAGTATTAATATGTGCAGATGGTGTTTGATGCAAGAATACAAAGTACTTGACAAGTTAGATAGATCTCTATCTATAGATGTAATTTAATTTAATGTTCCTCATGCTCCAGTGTATTGATGAATATTTAATTTCACATTCACTGACACTTTAGTAAAAGTTGCTCTCAGCAGCTTTGTGAATAGACTCAGAGGAAACTCTTAACCTGGATAGACACTGTGCATTTTTATTATTCTTGTACGTTGTGTTAAAAGGTATAATATGTAACATTTCCACATTAAAATGTCTACAAACGACTAGACCTATGTTATATATTTTGTTGAGTTGTGTACTTACATTATCCTCAGTGTTTCTAACAAGATGCTGTGATCCCTCTCAAACTGCACGTGAAACAACAACTGATCAGGCAGATCTTTTAAGAGAACTCCTAGTTATAAGATAAGATCCTTTGTGCCCTGATGATTTTTTTCCATTAAAAATGTTTGGATATTTAGAAAAACAATCATATTTTAATATTTTGTGTACTTTTTGTACATGTGGCACCTGTAAAATCTCCTGCAATCCAGCCATCACAACACAGCAGGTTTTATTTTAAAATGAAAGTCTGAAGATTGAGGATGTCTATATTTGCAAAGAAAGCAGTCCATGAAGTATTGTCTTACATGAACAGAATAATCATTTGAAATGTATTTTGTCAGAGCCCTTTACGGCAATTTGGCTACAGTTATTCATACTTGCATACAACTTTTTAGAATTTAGGAAGACACAATTATACTATGCATAAATAAATAAAAACATTCTGTGGCATGTCAACAGGATACTACAGGCATACTGGCATAATTTCCGGAAGCTGTTTACATTTTTCACAAACTGTCAAGCTGTTTGTGAGTGTGAAGGCATGCTAGACGCATTAGCCACTGTAGCTCAAGGCTGCACTGTGTTGCATGAACATACAGTAGCTTTGCTACCACTTGCAACCAAGTGAAACTTCAAACAGGAAAAAAAAAAAACCAATGGTGGTACTCCTCAAAGAAGCAGATTAGCCCAAAAGAACTTACTCTCAGTTTGTAGGAGCTTAAATATCAAAAAGGACAACTAATGTTTCAATCAAGACAAACTTTAGTTTACAGCAAAGCTTACATAACGTATTGAAGATAAACTTGTGATTTGTTTTTGGGTGCATATTAACCCTTTTTACCATCATGATTCTGATTCTAGTTGGAGTTTCGATGTTGTTGGTAGTGGGGAAGGTGGTGATTGGATGTTAGCATTAGCAGGAACGTTATATAATATATATTCTGTAATAGTATAATAGATATTATCATACAATATTTCTTTGTTATAGCCAGGCATTTTCATATCCTATTGTGTAAAAAGGAACAGCTCTACTTTGCATAACATTACTATGAGTTTGTGTTTTCTTCTAATCAGTGCAAAAACACTGCACACCTACTTTTAATTTCTCAGCAACTATTGGATGGATTGTCATTCATTTTTTTAATTTTGTCCAATTTGGTCCTAAGCTTTTTTGACCAAATACCTGCAACACTAATGATATTCCCATCATCCTCAGCTGTTTAGTGCTGATTAGCAAATGTTAGCATGCTAACACGCTTAATTAACATGGCGAACATTGTAAACATTATACCTGCTAATGTTAGTCATTGTGAAGATGTTAGCATTAAAGCACAGCCTCACAGAGCCACTAGCATGGCTGTAGTCTTGTTTTTGTTATATGTCAGTAATGGAAATAAAGGGGTACTCCACAGATTTTAAACACATTGTTCAACTTGTCTACAGGACTTCCACTGAACCTGTGAAAACACTTTTGTGGCTCAGAGAAATGAACAGTGAAATGTCATCAGGGTCACAAAGCCTGTGTTACATACGCAGGACATAAAGATGTTGGCAGGTAGGGTGTGACAAAAGATGCTGTAAAGTTGCATTATGGGAAGTGTAGGATCTAATGTTTTTGGAGCTTGAACACGGCCAAGTCAGACACAGAGACAAGTCAGAATGTCTCTGTGTCTGTTGCACCAATTTTCACCCTTCTTTTCTCCAATCTGTCTCTCACATGTACCCCAACTTTATGGAAGCGCAATGCTAAATCCCCGAAATGGCCCTTTAAAGTTTTTAATTTTTTTAAAGTAAGTTTTAGGGTAAATGTTACAATAATTATGATTGATTATGGTTTCAGTTTTGTTTACTGTCATAAGTGCACTGATTGATTTCTCACCGTCTGCTCCTTTTCAGTGTTAGATTAAAAAAACAACAACAAATGATTTATTTTCTTATAAAAAAGAAGAGAAAAAAAAATCACATATGCCTTGTGAGATCAGGTTGACCAGAGATGTATGTGCAGACAATAACATCTAACTAACTAAAACTAAGAATCCAGGTATCAAATGAATGCTAACTCTGGGCGTGACGGGGGCTTAGGTGTCTGCTCCTTGAAGATGCTTACAGAGAAAGAAGAACTATAATCGCTACTGTATTAAGAGTAGAAGAATAGGGAACCCTCTGTTTAACTTGTTTATTGCTCTATTGTGTGACTAAACCTCAGATCTTTGCTGACAGCCTTGGGCCCTTCATGAAGACTGTAACTAGCCAAAACAGAAACTAATTGATGCTGCTGAGGGCAAGTCTGCAGTGTATGACTCATTAAGTTTAGTTTTAATGAACTAGTGTAGTGCATGATTAGGAGTGCAGGACAGAGACCCTATGCCCTGGCACATTAGCGTGCTTTATAGTCTGAAAAGTTGGGTCTTGGGGAGTCACAGGAGTTGTTAAGTGTTTTCTAATGCCACACATTTATTTTTGGAGAATCAGTATTGGATCTTTCAAGGTGAGGCGAGGGGAACTTTTACGTTAGGTTATGATAACAGCATCCGAACCAAGCGACACACTCAAAAGCCCACTCCACTTCTAATGCTTCAACAGCTGAGGGTAACCAAATAATGATGCAGTTTATGAAGGATTTAGAGCAAACGCCAGTGGAAAAACTTCAGAGTGAGGTTAAAAAATACTGGAGCATATTCATCAACCAATATTCTGCAGCTCTAACAGCCATCTTTTATCATGCTGTGCTGGTTTATGTCCCAGAGCTGTGTGCTCGGTGTGCCCTGCTATCATTAGAGTGACAGACATGCATGGTTTCACTCAGTTCACTTGAGCACATCAACATTTTACTAACCGGTTGCTGCGGTGTGATTGCTGAGGCACAGCGATGGGGGCTTTGATCCCAATAAGAAAACCAAGCTCTATTGGCAATTAGTTTGAAATGAACATGTTGGCATTCATTTTCCTCCCAAATGTACTTTAATTACTGAATGCAATGTTAACCTTACAGATCTCTTAACAGATATAGTGTGACTGATCCCCCGTAGCTCTGTCAGTGCATCCTGAAGGCCCTTTCATTAGTGGTTCCACACCAAAACCTAAGCCAGGCAAATTAAAGCACTCAGACATGCAGCGCTGGAGAAGATTGCAGAGAACATGGGCTAAACTAGATCGCCAATGGCATCCCAGGATCAACTCAAGTTCAGCGTTCAAGGTGAAGATTCACAAGCCCACTGATGAGAAAACCTCTTAATCTCCATCTCTATCCTCCTCTCTGTCTCTTTCTTACTCCCTATCTGTCTTTTCTATAGATCTGTTCCCCTGCAGGTGGGGAGAAATGCTTTGAGCTCCTTAATGCAGGTTGTAGTTTCTGAATGCAGCCCTGCTTTATTAAAAAGATAAGGAAAGGACAAAATCAATGTTGAATTTATCCTACAATCAAGTATGCAAGTGTGCCAATGCTATACAGAAACCACAAAAACACAGAAAATAGTCGTACTGTTGCACTGGGTAGCATACTCCTTCATTACAATGAACATGGCCAGTGCTGTTGATCTTTCTCTATAATCCCATTCGAATTTCCTTATTATTTTTAATATTTGAATTATATTCTAATTTTTAATGCTCAAATTTAGCCTATTATTAATATTACTACGTATCTATACACTGTATGCACAGGCTTATGTATTGCCAATGCCACTATCAGCATGTGGTTGTTATATGTTCTGTCCACTAGAGGTCATTCCAACATTACTAATAAACATTTGAAATTACCAACAGGTGATAGCTTTCTTGCCAAGTAATAATAAGCGTAGGCACAAAATGACTAACGTTAACTTGGCGGGCAGCTGGTAAGCCCCATGATGAGGAGGAGGGAGGCACTACAGAGGTAGTTCTTGCCTGCATTAGCTGCGGTTCCTTGGGTTCCTAGCTTGACAGGGTGTAGTGCTATCAGGCGTGCCCTCAGGTTGCTCGTTGTCGAGTGACATTTCATTTGGACTTTGCATTTTCTGCAGATTATTGAATCCTAATTTGTTAGTTTTCTGTATGTTGACAGGAATCCAAAAACACATATTCTGTTCCACATATTGCTTCTTAAATGGTCAGGGGCGGCGATCTCCTTGGATGCATCGCTTTCCGCCATTTCTCAGAAAACTTTATTGTTCATCAGACATGACAAAAGCATTTCGTTTTCACGTGAGTAGGCCAGAAGGGCGAGAATCACTAAAGTTAGCCAACACATTTGAATAGTAAGTACAGCATTCGATTAGTTTTTTTAATTTTTTATTATTCAATTTATATTTGACTCTATTTGACTTTAAATTTTTAACAGCCCCAATGCCCTGTGTAATTTCTTCAAGACTGTCCTCACCATAATAACAACAGTATTAGCCATTTTGTCAAACTTAATGAAAATGACCTCTAGAGGTTGAGTGCTGTCTTTCAAAAGCAAAGGCAGAAATAGCGTGACATGTTGTTGTGCCACAAAAAAAAACTCCAAAGACTTAGGGAGAAGGTTGGGGATGGTTGGGTCAACAGTGTCAAATGTTCACAACACTGTTTCCTATCAACAGTCTAACTAACTATTATTTTCATTGGCTGCAGCCAGGGAACTTTTGGCATTTTTGTGCAAAACAAATGACTGAAACAATTAATTGATTATCAGTTACCAATTCATTTTCTGTCAGTCAGCTACTTGATTAATCAACTCATTGTTTCAGCTCTAGTTGGTTTCTTTTAACCATGACTGCGGTGTTTCTCTTACCATGACCAAGTATTTTCAGTTGCCTAAACCTAACTAAACTAGAGTTGCAACGAGTAGTTGATCGAAAGAAAATTAATTGGCAACTATTTTGAAAATCGATTAATCGTTTCAGTATGTCAACCATTTGCAGGTTCCAGCTTCTTAAATGTGAGAATTTGCTGCTTTTCTTTGTCATTTCTGACAGTAAATGAAGAGTCTTTGGGTTTTGGACTGTTGGTTGGACAAAAGAAGCTATATGAATACGTCACTTTGGGTGCTGGAAAATTGTGATGAGTATTTTTCACAATTTTTTGCCATTTTATAGACGAATCGATTAATGGTGAAAAGAATCAGCAGATTATGCTGATGAAATGAAAATAATCGTTAGTTGCAGCCATAAATTAAACTTTAACCATCCAGATGACTGATAAAAGAACAGTCATATAAATGCTTTATGTAACCATCGCAAGCATTCTGAAAGATGCTGACAAACTTTTGTCGTCCCATCAATAGGGGTTGTTTTTGAACGGAATGACAAGCAGGTACAGATACAGTATATGAAGACTAGGCAACATAGAAAAATATTCTTTCCATGAAATTTATAAAAAACAAAATAACACCAACATTATCCTTTAAACTCAATAGCCATCAGGTTTGGTTGTTTTCATTTGCTAAGTAGTCCTGGATACCCGATTCTAAGTTAGCTTCTAGAGCCAGTAAGCTATCATGATAGTGCTTTTTTCAATGCTTTAACCCTTTTCTCTTTCTAATATGCACAATAGATGGATAATAATAATCCTATACAACAGGTTAAATAGCCCTGTTCCACTTGATACAGACAGGCAGGTGTCGTGTGTAACATGCTGGAAGAGGGTAATAATAGTTCTTGTACAGCTGGGATTTTGTGTTTTCTTACCTCCTTTTATCTCCATGCTAACCCAAGTCCACACTTTCAAAGTGAGGCCTACAGCAGTAAGGAGCTGTGTGCTTTCATACAGCTGGCATAAAAGTAAAAGAAACCATTGATCATACTCGCATGTGTTCACACAGCCTTGCTGTTATTCACTGCCGTTCCCTCAGGTCCATCTCATGGGCACTGCAGTTTCTTTGAAATCGTGCATGATAACACGCACACACAGTAAACCCTTAAATAAAAAAAACATCTCTGCATTTTTCGTAACTTAATCTGGAGGGAAACATTTGTCCTGGGGGTTAACTACGCAAGTACACCAATTCATGTCTTTGCTAGGTGATTGGCTATTGATTTTCCATCCGTGTAGTAGATTGGTCCGTGACTTTTGCTTTTGAGACAGAGGAGAGAACTATGGTCCTTTGCCATTTCATTTCTAGGTCCATTAGCACCGGGGGACTTATCAGCTGTTGTTCATGGACTGTCTGTCATGTTCAAACATGACACTGCTTCATTGCGTTAAGTCCATGAAATAGCTCCAGTTCAATCACCAATTCAGAGGTGTAATGTTATGTAGCACATTACTGTGGAGGTATTGACTGGAATCACTCTCCAGTATTGCCAGTGTTAAGGTAGTCCAGCTTTCCTACTACACACAGTGACACGCTCCCTGCTGTACCAACACGTTCTCATCCTAGGTTGTCAAATACCGATGCTTCATCACGCCCCCTGCCGTCTCATACAGATGCACAAGGTGCCCTTTAGGTTTAGGAAACAAAACTACTAAAACGCCACCTGATGCAGATGAATTTATGTTGAAAGCCTGGTGTGTCTCATACATAGACTGTATATAAAGTTGGACAATGCGTCTCCACTTCCTCCCACAGTACAAAAATGAAGCCAAAATACCCTGGATACGGGTGCTGCCATCTTGTGCTGGTGACGTCATTTGGAGCCAGAGTCTGCGCAGTAGTGATCCGTGGTGGTCCCCCGTCGCGACCACCAATCACAGCACAACAGTTGTCAATCACGCCCTCACACCCCCTTTTTATAGCATGAAATAACTAATTAAAACCAAACTTATCAGAAAAATTAACACTTGAACATATCATTGTGTTAAGAACTACCTAAAATGAAAGAAACCATCTTCGGGAACATTTTGTCATGCTAACATGGAGAGGGCGGGGTTTATGACCTATACTGCAGCCAGCCTCCAGGGGGAGATCGAGATGTTGTAGCTTCACTTTTGGGGAGCTGTCATGTCGTCCATCTTTATATACAGTCTATGGTCTCATACAAGGTACTCTTCAGGTTTAGGCAACAAAACTACCTGGTTAGGTTGAAAGCCCGGTGCTGAGGGGCGTGACAGAGCTTCAGTAGTTGACACCCTGGGAATGAGAATGGGCTGGCTGTACACTGCTACCTTGGTTATACTAAAGCAAGGTAAGACTGGAGTCCAATATGTTTAATGAATAGTGATGTGGTATTAGCATTCACTGTGTGCACACAAACTGGGTTCTTTGCAGACTCTCTTTCCTTTCCATTTGAATGACACCGAGAAATCAAAAGAGCGGCAGAGAGGCGCAGAGGCCTTTCATCTGCCACCAAGCAAAAGTAAGTGAAAGAACAGGGCAGAGAGTTAGAGAGGAACTGAGTCACTGCTCCCTCTGTAGATTCTCTCTTTTTGCTCTGCGTGCCATCCAGAAATCTTCTCTGACTTGTGTTTTGTTTTCTGGATGTGGCTGTCCGCTCCTATCTGCTCACACAAATAAAGGATGGGCTGTCTCCAGAGGTGGAAGATATCCATCTGAATTTAGATTTAGATTTTACGTATACATATTAGCCATATTTATTATAGATTTCATCATTTAGGGGAAAGTCACATACCCCTTAACATTTATTTAAGTAATTTTTAAGGGGTTTAATTGTGGGCTTTTGATGACTCCTTGGATAACACCTTAAACCATAATTAAGTGATCTGTCAAGTATTTCAAATTGTATGATTTACAATGTTTAAATTTAGGTTTTGAAAAGTCATGTACCCCTTTAAATATACTAAGTTTCTTAATCAAGGGCTGGTGAAACAGGAGCTTTGAAGGGGGCCGGTTTTTACCTTTTCAAATTAATAGGACAAGTCATGGAATCTACCATAACACACCAAACACACTAATTTAAATCAAAAGATACAAGAAACAAAGCAACGAGCCACCAAGGGCCGGGAAAATCCCTGAAGTGGCCCTTTGCAAATGTTTTATGAGGAAGAAAATGTGTTCAACATGTTTCTTACGTAAGACATTTCAACTTGTCAAACACAGGCTGTAGGTCAGCAGATAATTGTGGCAAGGGGGTCTATGGGGCAAGGCTGGATTACCAACTGGGCAAAGTAGGTAACAGCCCTGGGGCACCAGAACCCAGGGGGGCTTGATAGCCCCAGGCTTACTGTGTGTCAACTGGTTTGTGTTGAATTAATACAACATTTTGTAGGGGAATATGCACCGCTAAAGCATACTATCAACCAACATGATAAGGGCCTTAAGGTGAGTCCTGATCTCGAGGCCCTGTGGCTGGGTAGTATTCTACACATTACATGGAGAGGAAGGAGCCCAGCAGCTCATTTTCCAGTTCATCCAGCTATTCTATGGGGGAGCTTAACAGGTGCTAACAATTCGTGCGAATATTATATATACATACATACACACACACACACACACATATATATATATATATATATATATATATATATATATGTATATATATGACCTCTGTGATATGTCTTCTGTTAAATGAATCTCCCGGAGCTTGTCAGGCTTGTGGTAACAGCAGGTTTATTCCACATCTGCATTTGTGACAAAGGACAATATTGTGGAATGGTCATCTCTTGTGGACAAAAAGCACATGCTCTGTCTAGTGGCAAATCCTCCATTGCTTTGAGGATTACCCATACATTTACATTTTTGAGTATCTAAACTGTGTACAATTACATAGACACAGTGGCCGTATAGTGGATTTAAATTCCTGTAGCCAACTGAAACAGAACAGAAATTTACACAGAGAAAGTATAGACAATATAAACAAATACATCTATACAGATCTCTCACACCAAACTGTTACCTCTTTTACAGCATTTTTCATTTTATCCTAACGGTTATGTAACTTAGTTACATTACAAAATACAGCAAACAAGTGAACCATGGAAAATACTTCATTTACATGTTTATAATGTCAACACTCTCTATTGAACAACATACTGTAACATACCTGCATTTGTGACAAAGGACAATGTTGTGGAATGGTCATCTCTTGTGGACAAAAAGCACATGCTCTGTCTAGAAAGACGGCATCATGTTAATGTTAGCTAGCTATACTGGTGAGGTTTTTACCGGCAATAAAACACGTAAAAAACGAATGCTTAACTTAATAAAAACATGGCAAATGTGATCTAAGACAAATAATATGCAACAAAATAAAGCCAGCTCAACTTTTACACGTTTTTCAAATTAGTTAACGTTATTTTGTCCACGGACATTCACAACCCGTTACCTAGAGGCAAATCCTCTGCTGCTTTGAGGGTTACCCATAATCCCTTGCTACTGCTACGCAATGCAGGCACAATTTACAACAGTAGATGGGATTTAATCTGAACCTTTTTAACTATGTTACATATATATAATAAGAATAATAATGTCAAGTGTATCTACACTATAATGCAAGTTATACTGTCATAAAAGGTGAGGCCAGACCCTCAAACCAACATCATATATACAGTGTAATGATCCGAAGGACTCTGTTGGACTTGTGTTATGTGTGTTTCCTGTTCTTATTTTGAAATCCCTGTTCTTGTTTTCTTGTGTACTATTTACTTCCTGTCTTGTTCTTTCCCGCCTGTTTTGATTAGGTTCACCTGTGTCTCGTTACTCACCTGTGTCTGTTTCCCTCGTTGTCTCGTCCTCCATATATACCGGTCCTTTCCCTTTGTGCTTTGTCGCGTCATTGTTTGTGTGTGCCTGAGTTCCTGTGTTCCTGAGTTCGGAAATAAACCTTTTGACATTTACCTGGCTGTCTGCATTTGGGTCCTCTCCCTGCTTCCTCGATGGCTTGTCGTGGCAAGGCTGCCTCGATGGCTTATCATAACATACAGTATGAGGGTGCTTCAGTAAAGATACTTGAGGCTAACAACATTAATAGCCTACCATTTTCCTTTCACATAAATAAATGACACCCCAGCAGCAGGCACTACACAACCGTCCGTCACATACAATTGAACTGACACCATCACCTGTAACATTACAGTGACTAACTGCCCAACATTGCTTATGTAAAAGAAAAATTACGCCAGTTGGAACACATAATACACCTTAAATGATAACTTATGGGCCAAACAACAACTGTTACCAAGTCCATTTAGCTTACAACTAATAGTCAATTAACTATCACTGTAAAGAAATGTGGACTCACCCTCCGCAGAACATCAATCCGCTCGTTTTTGACAGTGTCCAGTCCTTTAGTTCTTCCACCCTCGCTCGTTTTTAAGGAATAAATCCATCCATTTAGACACACCGGTGCAGCCACTCCTCACTTTGACGTCCGTCTTTAACACATCAGCTATTAGCTACAACCAAAACATCGCTCATGTTTCAGACAAACTTTCTTTCTCCGACGCGTGAGCACTCAGCAACCAATCAAAACACGGGGTCACCTGGGGTCGTTTTTGCATGAAATAGGCCTACATTTATCCAATCACCATTATATACATATATATATATATTTATATAAAATAACATTGTTAGATTCACCTTCGTAAGCAAAAGTTTTAATACAAAATTAATAGATGAAGTAAATTTTGACTGGCTGTTTAGGGAGGGAGCTCAGGCGCCCCCTCGCGCTCCTTGCCCCCGCACCTGAACACAGGCTAATAACATGAATTAATAGTAGTGGCTGTCTTGCAGTATCAGATGCCAGCTATTGCGCATGCTGGCTCATACTGACTCACCTAAGTGTGTGTCCTAATGGAATGGAGATATCATTAATGTCATTAGTTACACCTCTGCAGTGAGAAAGGTCTATAGTGTGGTGTGTGTGTGTGTGGGGGGGGACACCTCATTATAAAGAGAATTTGATAGGCTGCTGCAGAAAATTGGAACAGTCGTTAAACAAATACTTACACGCTGGGTGAATAGTACTTTATCATAGAGTATTAATGTTTTGCTAGATCACTGGTTGAGTAGTTGTAGCTACTGGCTGCAAACCTAAATGATAAATGCACAACAGCAGCTAACTTGAAATTACATTAAGTTTGGTGGTTTTATTCTTATTATTTTTTCTTCTTATATATCAGCACATGGATCATGGCTGTGTATAGCAAAAAATCACTGTGCAGTAACCAAATATACTGAGTATGGTTTCTCACTCGAAGGAGTTCCAAAAATAAGTCTGGCTTTATCAGCTAAATATAGCACTTAAATGATAATTCACTTTTAAAATGCAGAATCTACTGGCTATATGAAAACCACTAACATTTTATTATCATAATACAGTCTTGTTGCTGTAATGCTGTAGTGCTATTTGCCTACTAGGTATACCGCATTTAATGATTTGGCAGAGACACATGACAACTTGGTGTCTACATTCAGGGCTGTAGCTCCTACTGAGGTCACTGAAGTCATGTCCTCTGTGTTTTAGCAACATTGGAGTGAGTTCACCATTAAAAACATACTCATGATGGGTATTTTCTTGGCTGATTTCAAGTTACTTTAGACTCAGTAAATATAAATTGGATTACTTTTAGGCAAGGGCATAGGTTTGGTTTCAGAACGGGGGGGGGGGCACAATTAAGTTAATATATATGTGGATGTGTACGTCTTTTTAAGAGAACATGAACTATAAATAACAATATTACCCGAGAAACTACTTTGGATTTTTTAATTTCTTTTTATTTTAGCCCTGAGTTGTGCCTACAGGTATTCCTTTCAGGCTGCTTATAGCCCAACAACCTTCAGCCATGAGGAAGGACCAAGGGCAAAATGAGTTACTGCTGCTTGTTTGGCGAGCGTTGAGCGCAGGGTAATAACTGAAGGCGACTCAGATGAGTGTATGAACATTTGTATTAATCTTCTGTCATCTGGACTGTAGTGGCTGGACAGTACAAGTACAATGTTCAGACAGACCTCAGTAAGAAAATCAAATGGAAACAGTAAAAGGGAGATCATCCCCAGTGGAAATTACCTCCTTGCTTTTAGGGCAACAGAAGTTTCTGGAAAGAACTATGTAGTTTGGTACAAATCATGGGGAGAGTTTAGTTAGGCGCGTTTAGGGAGGAGGGCTGGCAGTGCTTGTTAATGACAGATGGTGTAACCCTGGGCACATCACTGTTAAAGAGCAAACCTGCGAGAAGAACATTGAACTGCTAGCTGTTAGCATGAGGCCAAACTATCTACCGAGGGAATTCTCGCATTCCATCGTGATGGTAGCTTACATTCCCCCCTCTGCTAACGCTGAGGCAGCCTGTGATGTCCTGCTCTCAGCAGTAAGCAGGCTGCAGACACAACACCCAGATGCCCTCCTCGTCATCTCTGGTGATTTTAATCATGCCCCTCCGTCCTCCTCTCTACCCACATTTACCCAGTATGTTACGCGCCATACCAGAGACAACAGAATACTGGACTTATGTTATGCCAACACCAAGGATGCATACATCTCATTGAGTCTCCCCCCCCTGGGCAGATCTGATCACAACCTTGTGCATCTCAGGCCTGTCTACAGACCTCTTGTGCGCAGGCTGCCTGCTGTCCCACGCACAGTGAAGAAGTGGTCTAACGGAGCAGAGGATGCTTTAAAGGACTGTTTTGACACTACTGTATGGGACATTTTTAGTGACGCTCATGGGGAGGATATTGACAACCTCACAGACTGTCTGACGGACTACATAAACTTCTGTGTGGAAAACACCATCCCCACTAGGACTGTACGTTGTTTTGCTAACAATAAACCCTGGATTACTCCTGATATTAAGGCTCTCCTCAAGGAAAAAAAGAGAGTTTTTGTATCGGGTAACAAAGATGAGTTGAAGAGAGTTCAGCAAGAGCTAAGGAGGAGGATCAGGGAGGGGAGAAAGTTGGAGAGTCAACTGCAGAAAAATAACACCAGAGGAGTTTGGAAGGGCCTTAAAACCATCTCGGGCCATATGGACTCCAACCCCCGGCCTGCGGGGGATCAGAAGTGGGCAGATGACCTGAACGTATTCTTCAACAGATTCAATCAGGCATCTACCCCTCCCCCTGCCCCGTCTCCTCTGCAACCATCATTACCATCTACCCTCCCTGCCTACAGCCCTCCCCCTCCCTCATCTCACCACTTATCACTCCCCACAGCCCTCAGCTTACAGCCACTTAATACACCCACACCACAGCCTGGGCTGGGCCCATCTCCCCATTTCACACCCGCAAACACCCCCCATTCAGCCCCCATGCTCTCTACAAGCTCAACTGGACTGTTCCTCACAACATCCCAGGTGAGAAACGAACTGAGGAAGATAAGGGTGGGGAAGGCGGCGGGCCCAGACGGCATCAGCTCCAGACTTCTGAAGTCCTGTGCGGACCAGCTGTGTGGGATTGTTGAACACCTGTTCAACCTGAGTCTGAAGCTGGGGAGGGTGCCAAAACTGTGGAAAACATCGTGTCTGGTTCCTGTGCCGAAGACCCCACACCCCAAGGACCTCAATGGCTATAGGCCAGTGGCATTGACCTCTCACCTGATGAAGACCCTGGAGAGACTGGTCCTTGTTCACCTGCGTCCGCTGGTGAGCCCATGTATGGACCCTCTGCAGTTTGCCTACCAACCTGGCATTGGGGTGGATGACGCTGTCATTTACCTACTTCAAACATCCCTCTCTCACCTAGAAAAGGCTGGAAACACTGTGAGGATCATGTTTTTTGATTTCTCCAGTGCTTTTAACACCATCCAGCCCAGGATTCTGGGGGACAAGTTGGAGCACGCTGGGGTGGACCATCACCTGGCAGCATGGATCCTGGACTACCTCACAAACCGACCACAGTATGTGAGGTTACAGGACTGTGTGTCTGACACACTTCTCTGCAGCACAGGGGCTCCACAGGGAACCGTTCTGGCGCCTTTCCTGTTCACCTTCTACACAGCGGACTTCACCCATAACACTTCGAACTGTCACCTGCAGAAGTTCTCTGATGACTCTGCCATCGTCGGCCTCATCACCAACGGGGATGATGGGGAGTACAGAGAACTGACCCAGGGCTTTGTGGGTTGGTGTCAGCAGAACCGCCTCCAGATCAACGCGAGTAAAACCAAAGAGCTGGTGGTGGACTTCGGCAGGCGCAAACTCCCTCCACCTACACCAGTGAACATCCAGGGAACGGACATTGAGATTGTGAGATCGTACAAGTATCTGGGTGTTCACTTGAACAACAAACTGGACTGGTCAGACAATACGGACGCTCTGTTTAAGAAGGGCCAGAGCCGTCTCTTTTTGCTCAGGAGACTAAGGTCTTTTGGAGTGCAGGGTGCACTCCTGAGGACTTTCTATAACTCTGTGGTGGCATCAGCTGTCTTGTATGGGGTGACCTGTTGGGCCAGTGGCATCTCTTCCAGGGATAGAAAGAGACTGGACAGACTGGTAAAGAAGGCCAGCTCTGTCCTTGGATGCCCTCTGGACCCAGTGGAGGTGGTGGGAGGCAGGAGAATGGTGGCCAAGCTATCATCACTACTGGAGAACACTTCCCACCCCCTACATGTCACTCTTTCAGAACTGGGCAGCTCCTTCAGCGACCGGCTGCTCCACCCGCGGTGTCTGAAGGAGAGGTACGTAGGTCCTTCCTGCCTGCTGCTGTCAGACTCTATAATCAGTACAACTCCCGGTAATCTACACTTGACTGTCAGTGTGCAGACTATTCGCTACTATACTTCATCTGCTGCTGTGCATTATCTTCATACATATATTGTATTCATGATGTTATCTACTTCATATGTTGCTGTGAAATATTTTTCATATACATGTATATTATATATGTGCAATATTTTTATCTTATCTATTTGTTCATACTTACAACTGCACTCAGTCACTCTATTATTTATTTCTGTCTATACTGTGTATAGGACTATTTTTCTATTTATTTTTATTGTATTTCTATATATGACACTTTTGCTGGCTGCTGCAACACTGAAAATTTCCCTGCTGTGGGACATAAAGGCTTATCTTATCTTATCTCATCTTATCTTATCTTATAAGCAGTTGTTAATTTCCAGAGGAATTTCCAAGAACTCCATTAAACAGCTAGCTCAATAAACACAATATGATAAAATCCAGATTTTCTCTTCTTCAGCTCATAATCTCAGTAGAATCCTGGCCCTGTTTAAACTCCCAAACATAATGGGAATGATGACCACAATGCCAAACCACTCGCAAAAATTTCTTTCTTTCGGTAGAATGGTTAGGGTGCATAGCACACACCTGCAATGTCCCTGATTCACTTCTGGTGGGGGACCTTTGTTTCATGTCATGCCTCTCTCTCTGCCCTCCTGTCTGCCTTTATATACTATCTACAATAAAGCACTTTGTAACTTGGTTTTAAAAGGCTGGTTTTATTTTTATATTATTATTAATAAAGATGAAAGAAAATGTATTTCTTTAAACCCCCTTTCATTACATTTCCAAATGAGTAAGCTCACATCCATCAGTGTGAGTTGGAGCTCTGACAGCTGTGGATTTATCAAAAGTGAGGAGTGTGCGTCGGTCCGGGTACATGGCATGACTCATATCAGTCAGGTCCATGCAGGTCACGCCACCTCGGATGCCCTCAGCCTCCCTCCAAGCTTATTGTCACACAGTGGAGGTGGAAGATGGAGATCCCTGTGAACTGCAAGCCACTGGGACAAAGCAGGGCCATTATTGACTTGCCCTTGGCCATCGCCTTGTGTCTTCCCTCCCACCTCCATAGATTATGCCATGGGTGGGGGAACGGTCTCATCACTTTTTTTCCCTGTCCCACGTTTTCAGCACTGCCACGGGCTACGTAGAGTGATGTGCTGCCTTCGTACCAAATAATATATTTGCCATTAACTGCCGCCTTCGAGAATGCTCTATCAGCTGGGCCCGACATAATCAATGATGATTGCCATACTGAATGAGACATTTTCTTAAAAAACACCAGCTTTATCATCTGCAGCCCTACTATCTTCAAATAGGTTTTGCAGACCTTGCACAACGTTATTCGATTTGACCGTGTAAAGAGATGAGAGAAGCTTCCGGTCCACGTACCCGTTAAGAGCAATCTAATTTAATGCAACGTAAAGTCATGTCAGAGATAAGATGAATCTGCGCGGAGATAAAGTGAGCACAAATTGAATCTGCCATCAGTCGGGGGAGACACACAGATACATCTCTATTCAGCAGCCAGGCTGCGGCCCACCTCCCATGGCGAATTTGTGTCAAAATGAAGGAGATATTAATTGATTCATGTGGCTACCCACTGCATGGCTGGAGCCTTAACACACAGCCGGCAGGGGGGAAGAGATGCATCTTTGTGTTTGTGTTTGTGTTTGCACAGCTTTTCTTCTGCAGACTTGTGATGCCAGGGCCTGCCCCTGCTCGTACATCCCATCATCCCATTTTCCCCCAGACGCTCCGAACACCACAAACAAGCTACTGATTGATTACAGAAGTTAAAAAGCTGTGGACTTACACGACAGGGATAAGGAAAAGTCCTGCAGAGCCTGCTGGACTCGACTAAAGAGAGACTGTAACCCGCCGCCAGCAAATCTGTCATGGAAACCAGCCCGCCACTGTTTATCATTGGCTCATAGTCTGCTCAAATAGCTCGATGTGCCTGCTCTTTTATGTGGATATTAATAACTTATGAGCGAGAATTTGAACAATCAAAAGGCATGCATAAGTCTGTTGTGATTGCTCTCTTAGTAGGAGGGTGTGACAATGAAAAATGAAACAAAAGAGCAAGTAATAAAGTATTCATGTGCAGAGCTGGAGTGGGAGCAGTGACTGCAGGTAGTCTGCGACTCAAACACTGCCACCACTTTTAGGATTACTGAGCTTTGTTACCACCTTTATACACTAATTTGATAATCTCTATGTCTGTTGATTGCCTGGAATGAAGACAATTTCCCTGCGAGTGTGTGTGTGTATGTATGCCAAAAACGTCCTGTGATTAATGAAATCATTAAGATAAGCATCCCCAGATACCCACAAGCCCCCTCTCTGGTTTGCGTCACGTTCAGTCTTCTAGAAAGTCTCAGCCCCGGCGCTTGAATGCAGCCTTTCACTGTGAAACAATGGCTTCTGCAGTAATTACAAACACTGCCGCTGTGACAATGAGACTGCACTGTACTCTTAAGCAATTCAGATCAGCCTCTGAAAGAAAGAGGCAGCGGCGGCGGCAAATCTGAAGACCTGTGATTTGTTCCCAGCAACATATGAAGAAAAAAAACACACAGTTCCGGGTTTGTGTAATCTGACACAAACAGATGCTTTGAGGAGAGCGTTGTCCCCGTCCTTTTGTGCAGCCCACACAATGGCAATTGTTTTTTTTATCCAACGCGCATTATGCGGCTTTTCATCATCTTTTAAATGCACTAAAGGGAGATCTATTGCCTCGGAAATACAAAGACAGAATGTAATTGAACCTGGGAGACAACACTGACAGCCAAACAATGCACCCTAGCGTGGCCTTTGACCTCCATCACGTTGTTGGACTATTTCTGGAGTTCATTTGTTCTGCTGTCTACGCACTCTCCTCTGCGTGTGTTAGAAAATCATCTGTCACTGTCCTGTCCCTCATTTAAAAAGTGCGCAGGCAGCAGAGGGAGTACAGTATATTGATAAGAAACAGAGTGCAGAGAAGGGTCAAGCAGTGAATCACCAGAGCTTATCAGCCACTCATAAAACAGTAACTAGATGTGACATCGCTTGTAAAGCGCCACATGCAGATTAAGTGCATCGGGCCCTCAATCAATGGATCATCAAGTCTCTCCAATTAAAGAGGTGGCTGGATCCTAGAGGCTCTGTTTGGTGGTAATGATAAAAAAAAGTCAATTAAAGTTGCTAATTAAATGATAAGCGTAAATTAAAACACAGGTCAAGCGAATGAACTGTGGGATTTTTCAGCAGCAATATCTGTGGGTTGGAAGTGGTTGGGGCGGTGGTGGTGGAGGCGGTGGAGGACCAACAACTCTTCCATCATAAACTCATACCTGCTTGAAAATTCCTTTGCAGAGTGCAGTGTGGGCCACACATCCAGCTGGAGCTCTGAACAGGGGTGGGTTTAGAGACTTTTAAATGAGGGAAGGGGGCACAGTTCTGAAGAAGGGGGGGCACATTTGTAAAATGAGTAAAAGTGTGTTAAGACTCGAATTTAAAGCTTGGGTGCTTGACACTAATAAATGGTACATTATTAATAGTTACATTATTTATTCAGTGTTCAGTGTGTATGAAATAATATCAATAAATAGCTGGGGGTGGGGGGTGGGGGCAGAGAAGTCCCCACTGACAGACTGACATCTGTGGTCTTTAATGTGAAAATCAAATTTTACTGAAACATTACAGCCTATAGGCTACTCTCCTTCAATTAAACTAAATAAACAATAATAACAATAACTATTTGTATAGCACTTTGAGATCTTTGCTAAGCAATACTCTGTATAGACAGGATGAACAGCTGTCCAACCGACTCTATTTGAAAAACAGTCTGATGGCGTCTGATGAAGGACACCTCCGCTTGCAGCCTCCAAATGAACAAACAGGTGGGGAGAACATAACTATGCTATTAAATGATCAGGGTGCAGAAATGCACGCACAGTTTCTGGTGTAGTTCTCAAACATGATTTATGAATTAACATTGCTTTTCAGCACTAATCGATCGGACAGCAACCACTAAAGACTACTTAATATTCATTTAGTCGCTGCACTGTTTTGTGAAAGACTCGTCGGAAATCAGTGCAACAAAAATGTGCATAATATGGCCCAACTCCAACTGCCAGGTCTTATTCATGCACGCTTTGAATTGCGCTTTACAGGTTAATTATTTACTGAGTTGAAGTCTCGAGGAGCCACACCATTCAATTAGATAAATAAAATGACATAAATCACGCACCAGTCCTACAAAGGAGCAAGACACCTCGTTTTGCGTCTCTTTTTATTCATTTTGTGTGTCTTTGTGGTCGTTTGATTGACTTCCCAACAAGAAATGTTAACAGTCACTTCATACAGAGGTTCCGGTCCAGGGGCAGGCTCATTCAGTAATCCATCCATGATGCCAACAAACCAACTACCTATCACCTTCCAACTCTGATAGGATGGGGGGCACCACCCTTCTGGCCCCACCCCTGTCTGTGAGGTGTAAAAAAAAATCTCTCAAAAAAGCCTGGTTGTTAAGCAACAACATATTTTATTTCTTTTCCTGTTTTATACACTATTTAGAAAATAAAACACATTGAATAAATACAAATTTAGAAAGCGACAGATTTTTTTCGCTGTATTCTCACAGCAACACATGGTTATTCTTATGGAGCTCTCTCAGGACTAGCGGAGGGATTTGCATCGCAGAATCCACCCTAAAGCAGACTTGGGCCACACACACTGCAATGAAACACTTAAGACTGGGCATGCAGATGCTGAAGTGGTCCCCATTTACTGACACAAAGAGAATGGATTGGCACATTGATAAGACGTTGAGAACATCTAGAAACACCCGGGGGAAGGAGGAAAAAAAAACATCTATATACACGGAAAATAAATAAAGAGAAATTAGGTCCAAGACAACTCTGCTGTACAGATATGTCCATCGGATGTGACCGACTTCACCCTTAGTTAACCTTCAATTGTCAGCCTCACCCACGATAAAGTTCAAATATAGTACAGTACGACATGGGATGTTCACCAACAGCAGATTGCACCATTTACAGTGTTACAAACAAACACAAAATATCACCCAGTGGTTGGCATCAACTGTAGTTCCCTTTCAGTGTTTGTTCATAGTAAGGCAGGACACAGTTGAGCTCTCTGAGTCCTGTCATCGAGGTGTACAGCAGGTAGTCCGGCTGCTTTGACAGTGGCCGTATATAAAATGTTAAGCATCCTCTGGTTTGGCAGATGTAAAGTGGCACAAAAGAGTACAGGTTGGATCAGAGCGCAGAGGAAAAGCAAAAAGGGGCGTCAGTAGTATGTTACAGGTTGTCCAATGAGCTTTCTAAATCTTTATGGCAGACGACGTTTCATCCAGGCGTGGTGAAGAAGACAACCAGAGCTGTTTACATGGACTAAGGAGGCAGGGGCAGAGATCCAGGATGCAGGATCCAGGATGCAGAGCTTCTCCTTGAAGAGGGAAGAAAAGTAAGGGATTGCTGCTATCTGACTTCTAAGCAGTCCAGATACTCCTGGGCCAGGTCATAGCAGAACCGGTACTGCTCCTACAACAAGCACAGATATTGACCAGCATTATTTTCCATATCAACAGTGAGTCATTTGTGTGAACTATAAATTCTCCCTTGGATGTTCCTATGTTGTTAGAAATCATCTGTTGTAATATCCAGTGCATTCCAGAAGTAACTTAGTGATCATATGTTGTAATTCAGTTCTTGGTGTACCCTCTTTTCCTCCAGCTGCTTTGTATACCTCAGCTAAAGGATACATCTAGTGATATTCTACATTTTTCTTTTTGTCAACTAATTCCATGTGCACACCAAAACCAACAATGAATTAACCCTACTAAGGCTGTATTCAGACCAAATCAGGCATTGTGGCGATTAGTGCAGGATTATGCTGCGGTGTGGGAGTGTCACTACATGGCCATGCTGATCCCAGCTTAAAGAGTGATACAACGTCAAATGACTGCACAGAGATTAACGTCTTTTGAACTCCCTCGTGGCAGGGTAAACAGCGAAATGCTACAAGGTAAACAAAGTTCTTCTTCACCTGGGCCTCTTCCGGGCTGATCGCTGGCATGATTGGCCACCGCAGAGTGACGTCGGTTGCGTTTCTCCAAAAGTTGATTCTGTTTTCACTTTTCGCCGCACGGCTGCTGTGTTTTTTTTAAGCACACCCTGCGGTCCCCACCGCCGCAACCTAAATGCACTACCCACGTTCAAATGAATGGGAGGACTGGCGTTTTTGCCACAGCCCCTGATTTGGTCTGAATGCAGCCTAACACAGGGTTTCTGTGGGGTTTCAAGTTAAATTTAAGACTTTTTAATACAACAAAGAACGCAATTATGTATGAAAGTATGATGGAAAACCAGTAGGGGCGATATGGCCTAGAATGATTTATTATTATGTATCTTTTTTTAGTACTTCCCAGCAGGATATAACAATACTTCTTAATGATATGATTAATTAAATTCACATGACCTGGACCCAGATAAGTGTCAGAAAATGGATGGAACCAATAAAAATCATTCATTCTTTGCTTTTCTTTGTTTTTTGCTAATACCGACACTTGCCCATTATGAGACAATGAGCTACCTAGCTACTGTAGCTAGCAGTAGTGACAGTGCCTGCATGAGTGGAACATGCCCGCAATCACACACACAAACACTTCATAACTAACATTACTGCCTATGACAGGCAAGAGAAAACATTTAAGACTTTTGTATTTTAAATTCAAGACTTCTGAGGCATCTTTGAAGGAAACTGAATCCAAAGCTTTTCAAGACTTTTCAAGAACTGTAGATATATAACAAGTATTGTGTGTGTAACCAAAAATCTATCTTCTTCCTCTGTGCCATAGAGCTCCAAAAACGATTAAAAACACATCAGTGAGCCACACTGTTGCAAATTTATCTCTCAACTGGATACATTTTCAACATGTGTTCATCTCAGTTTGAGCTACCTAGAGAGAATTTGTATTGATTTGCACCCACTTGCTGCTTTCCTTTGGTTTTGTATGCAATATGCCGCATCTAAAATGTAATTATACATAAAATAAGTGAAACAAGTAGTAAAAAATGTCCTGGAAAGTGGCTTATTTAATTTCCCTGTCTTCCTGCAGAGAAGCTTTCCACTTCCTGACATTCCCCGTCTGAGGCAGCAACATGGGATCATGTAATATGTTGCTGTAAAGAGAGATAAAGACCCCTGTTTGCTCACCATTGTCTCCACCATGTTTGGCTTAGAGTTGCGAAGCGTTTTGGCAGCAAAGAACACGTCCACCATGCTGTGGTGACGAATCATTTCCAGGATCATGGTGCTGGCACAGAAAGTACCACTCCGACCGCCGCCATTCCTGCTCCAGAAAGAACAAACAAAGACACACACACACACACACACACGGACACAAACACACAGAATTGAAGCATAAAGACATGAGTGACCTAATAAAGATGTGGTAGAGCAGCTCAGACAGCCTCTCGGAGGGGGAGCTACGGAGTGAAATGTCACAGTTTGACTGAGCACAGATCAAGCATGCTGTCAGAAAAAGGCCAACTGGCAGACTTTCAAGATGAATATCTGAGTAAAGCTCTCATTAAAATACAGGAGCGGGGACTTAATCAGATATGAGATGTCTAACACACAGCCTGACCTCCAGAGATCAAAGGGCCCTGACATGGAGAAGGGGGACAAATCTAATGGAAGGCAGGCTCCTCCACTCAAGCAGGTAATGTAAAGACACAAACTCTTAATGATTCACTTTCCCTCTGTAACTCAGAGTTAATGAGATTTAATAACTCTGAAAAGTATACAAACTTTCTTCAACGTGACCATGGCAAGTGAGGCAGTGAGGTGAATAATATGAATGCAGAGGGGCATCTCATTAGAACACAGTCTACTTAAGGTCCAAAAATTCTAAAGTCAAGCCTTCACTGGAGAGTCTGAAAGCCTTTTTTTTTAAACACTTTTCCCCTCAAACAAGAATCAAATTCATTCATGAGGAGATGTTGAATTCATAAGTTTTGAATGTCACATTAAAAAATGTTGGGCATCACATGAACATAGACTGGAGCTCAAGTCTAAAGGCCAGTTCAGACCAAAGATCACGACGAGATGAAACCGTTTTAGAACGTTGCAGGGAAAAGTTGCAGTGGTGCGAACTGGCCCGTCTCAGCTCGACTCAGCTTGTCAAATCCCCAGCAGCTGGTTTTAGAACGTAGAAGCTCGTAGAAAAGTGAGATGGTCACCTCAACTCTCACGGTTTTTTATGTTTTCCCCGTTTCATCAATACTAGAAATGCAACTGTAGCAAATAACTCACTATCACTATCCTCATTCATATTTTAAGATGCTACAAATTATATCCAGCTACAGAAAAGCTGGCAGATAGAACAGAAGTACAAAGAGTTGTTGCTATGGAAACGATACACCGTCTCGTCTAGTTGCATTGGTATAAAGTGGCAGGTTTCAGAACGGCGCATTGCAAGTAGTTGCAAGTTTCAACTCGTCTTTTCGTGAATCTATCAGTATCGGCCATTAAAAACACACATATGTATGGTGTAGATGTATGCAGGCGGACTCACAGGCAGTGGACGATGGTGCGTCCCTCTCCACATTCCATCTGCCAGTTGTGAACCTGAGCCAAAAGGCTGAGGAAGGCTTTCTTCGAATCGGGCACATCGCGGTACGGGGACCAGCGCAGGAACTGGAAATGACGCACCACGAGCTGGCCTTCCTGGAGCTATAGAGAGAAAGAGTTGTGGAGAGGGAGGAAAAAGTGAGATTGTTTTTTTCAATATAACCCACCATATATGTATTAAAGTTATTGTATATGCTCCACACGTCACAAACTCATTCAAACATCTATCTAGTTATCAGCCAGAGGGGATTCTGTCAACACTTCAAACCTGCTCAAGTTCAACTGTGGAGCTCCTGTTCTTAACTTTGAATTGGCTGTAAAAGTTGCAGTGTGTAGCAGTGTACTGTAACTTACCACATTAAAGTGAGATATTATTGAAATTAATATAACCAGAGAGCACCATGTCATCCATACCACTGCATATTTATTGTTTATGTGTCAACAACTGTGGTGAAGCCAAAGCAGAAATGCCTCTTGCAGCAAGAAAATCCGTTCTATATTAATGTCTTTATAGATGTTCCATGATATTTTGAAATACAAAATACATTACATACATTTTACACATAAAGTTAAAATCTTAGTTACATTTTTGTCATTTTCTTCATTGTTCTTCTTTGTGTCACTCATTTAAGGTGTTTTTCATTATGATTTGGAAAACCTTTTTTCCATATTAATACTTAAAGCTACATACATTTATATATGCTCCACCATATTCGCCAGTTAGTTGCTAACTTTATCTGTGTGCTGTTTGGTGTTGGGCAGGTAGCATACAATATGGCTGTATCAGAGCTTTTTTGCTAAAAAAAACAGCTGTCTGCTGCAGCTGGAAACAAGCTGGATGAGTGCGGCGAGAGTGAACCGAAACAGTAAAATCAAAACAGTAGGCTGAGGGCAGTAAAAAGCCCTGCTGAGCTGAGGGTAACTATAATTCTCTGTGAATTTGTCACTATGACCAACCTAGCTTACTTTACACCTAGTCTCTTGATCCATTCTTAAAATATAAATGTTGATTAGAGCAGCTTTAAAGACAAATATTTTAAACTGTTTTCTTTATTGACAAGTGTATCAGCCTATCAGAGTCTGCCATACCGGCTCCTGCTTGTTTGCCACAGCTCAGGCTTTTTCCTCTTTGTCCAAATGAAATTTTGACATTTTCAGGCTCTAAAATGCCACAGACCGGTTAACCCAAATCCATGCTTCAAAATGTCCCAGAAAATTATTGGTAATGTCAGAGAACCCACATGCTTGTTTCCCTACAGTCTCTTTTTCTACAGTCTGGGGGTTGGAACAGAGTTTGTTCTTCCAGGACAAAACAGAGACCCGCCCATAAAAATATTGCTCCATAGCACTCCATGCATACTAGTTGTCAAAAACTCCACAGGGTGCCTTTAATTTGGAGGAACACGAGCACTAATAATACCACTGGTGTGAGGCAGAAGCTGTCAATTATCTTGTAAATGGTGTCACTTGTTACACTTATTATACCCAGTTCTCACAGTTTATTATTGCTTAGCAGCAATGCAATTCATAGCACCTTAGCTGTATCTACTGGACAATGAAGTACCTTCTTGGGACAGAGGCTATCGGTGTCTTGCTCTGTGGTGTCTGTCTCCTCTGGGTCCTGCAGAGAGGCCATGTGGGAACATTTTCTGACATGGTGTCAAGATATTTGAGGGGCTGGGTAGGAGTGGGTAGAAATTATTTCAACTAACTGCTGGGAAGCATCTACAGGAGACTACTGAGCACCTACTGAGGCTACTGAGGTCAAAGGATGGGAGCTGGAAGTGTGGCGACAGCTGGAGCTAAGCTAAATTACTCAGACAACACTCAGACACAGGTCTACACACAGACTCACAAGCCACAAACACATTCAGTAACACAAAAGTCATACTAAAATGTTGGATATGGTCAAAATCAAGAAACTTGTTTCAGTAATTGTAGTAAAAACATGGAGTTTTGTTAGTTTCAGTATCACATAATTGCTCAAACAGGTCCATAAGTCTTGGGAACAGAAAGTAGGATTATTATGCTGCAAATTATTCCGTCTGCTGGGAACAACAAATGCCAGCTGGGACCTAGGTCACCATTCAGAATCATTATATTAGTATCAGGCTTCATTACGCCCTTAAAAAATTTAATTAATTGATTCAGTGCCAGGAAATATGCCTCCCACAGCAATACAGAGCTGCAACAGTTCTTTGCTGAGGCAGGACTTGAGCAAGTGTTTTTGTCCATATCCAACATTAAAGCAAAAACATGTCATTTGACAAGAAAACTAAACGTTTAAACAGCAATTTTGCCATTAACTCTGTCAAACTGACATATTTAGATAACTTACAGTGATTCAGAGTTTACACTTAGATTTTATGTTTGTTTCTTTACTGTGAAGATAGCAAGATGAAAGCAATTACATCCTTTCATTAAATTAAGTCTTAAAAAGACCAGTGTGTAGGATTTAGTAGCATCTAGCGAAAACGCGAAAGGCCCTCTCTAGAGCCGGTGGTTTGTCTGTTCTGGGCTACTGTAGAAACATGGCGGTGCAACATGGCAGGCTCATGGATGTATTATAAGAACTGGATAGGGCACTGCTGCTCAGCCTTGCTTCCAATTTTTCCCATTGGCCACTCGTGGTATTGCAGCGAAAAATTCCCCTGTAGCCCAAAAAGCATTTTCCCCACAGACCATCATTATAAAAGAGATGTCTGTAAAACTGTTGACAGGAAACCTTGAACTGCAAACAAGGTCAATTATGACTCTTTCTATTATGAATTCTTGATCAATGGAGGTTTTATATTTGTAAAACTTTCCTCAAGCCGAGAAAAGCGATTTAAAAATTGTGACGTGGAGAAAATAAATAGGTTTCACAAGGGAAAATAAGAAAACTTGACATATGTGCAGCCTTTCACCAAGAGCCAATAACACAGCCAGTTGGTTCACAACCAACTGTTGTCTAACTGTGTGTTCAGACAGAATGTGAAGCAAATTTGGAAGCAGCGTGATTGCATACAAAGTCAATGGAAAGACGCAATTAGACAAAAATTTGGCCGTTGTGGCACAAATTCAATGTTTAGATTGCAGTAGATTTTATAGGTGTCCCCACCTTGTACAGGTTTTTTTTATTATAAAAAAGTGTTTTATTTGCATGTATTTTGACAAGATATATTCAAATATCACTAATTGGGTCTATACATTATCTTCATAAATAGGACCATGGGACTCCACCTACCCGAGTGATGTTCTGAACCCGGAAGAGACGGATGATAACGTCATCGTCGGCTGTCCTGGACAGAAGCTCCACCGTCATTGGCCCAAACTGCTGCAGCCCCGGTTCAGGCCAATACTGCAGACAAGGCTGAGGAGAGGAGAGGAGAGGAAGTAACAGGTCATTACCACACTTGCTTGAGGCAGGGCATTATGTCGGCAGCCAGTTATGGTGAAGCCCAGTAACAAGACACTCGAGTATTGACAGCAGAGACAATTAGCCTAAATGACAATGATTATCTACAAATAGCAACCGTAAATTAAATGAGCAAAAAAACAACTCCGCTCGACGCCGGGAATAATCCTTCACACAAGCCGCGGTCACCTAGCTTGAATTATTCATGAGTCTAAATCATTACCATTAGTACATTATAAATTAATGGAGAAGGAGACCTTGGCTATGCCTGGGAGAGATAAACAGGAAGTTAGCTGAGAGGTTGGCGCACGCAAAAGCCAAGGTCTCCCATCACCGCCGCTTCAAAGACGCGTCCCCCCGGCCAATAGGAGGGGGAAAAAACACAGGGGAGCGGTGTTGACATGCGGACGTGTTCCGCGGTGACTTTGGGGTTGAGGGGAGCCCTGGAGTAGGAAGTGATAATGGCATCTCACAATGACAGAAGGGTATTTACAGGTGACATTGGGCAGGAGGGGAGACAAATATTTATACATTCAGACAGGAGACAGGCAGCTCCAACTCAGGAGGGCAAACTGAGTGTGTGTGTGTGTGTGTGTGTGCTGGGGGGTGAACTGTTAATCCACTGGCAGTGAGAGACAAGGAAGGAGAAGAAGAAGAAGAGAGTGACAGAGGAAGAAGGACAGGCTGCAGCTGACAGGCATGGTGGAAATGTTGAACGGGGATCCGACATGACACAGTGACAGAGCGGCGATAGGGAGACGGCAGAACAAACCCACGCATGAGCAAACATGGGGCGAAGAAGACCGATAAGAATGTGTTAATGCCACGGCAGCCCATGCACATCAAATGGACGGCCCGAATGCAGGATTGAAGCTGTGCGGCAGAGCACCAGTTAAAAGGCCAGACATGTGATGACCCGTCCTCACTGCGCTGTGTGTCACATTCACATCTTATCTGAAGGAAGGAGCGATTTGGATGACATGTTGTCACTACTAGTGTCCACATGTTACACCATAAGGAACGGTAATATGAACAGTCATGTTGATTTACGAATGTAAAATCGGGATATTTTAAATCAGCAGATATTTTTCAACATTTGTAAGCAGGGTTCTACCTGTGATAATACATAGTGCTGAAGCAATCAATCGATTAAGCAACAAATAATGAATTTTTTTTTCCCTTTACTATTATTGTTTTGGCGTCCTGCCCTTATTTGACAGTGGACAGTTTGGGGAGTGACAGAAAACCAAACATTTGCTGCCTCCAGCTTCTCAAATGTGAGGGTTTGCTACTTATTTCTGCTTTAAATCATTGTAGTTCTGCTAGTCTTGGAGAAAGGTCTGGCTGATCCCATTATCATTCTGGTATAACGGGAAAAAAACGCTCTGGCTTATGTGTATTTCTTTAAACCAATCACAATCGTTTTGGGCAGTGATAAGCCCAGGATGCAGCGACGGCGCCCTTGGAAAATTGTGTCAGGGGAGGGAGACTTGCCATTTTCAGTGTGTAGGTTGCTAGCTTGGAGGTTGGTGTTGTTGTTTCATGTAGCGACGAAAACACGCAGATAATGGAAGGGGAGGAGAATTACGACTGAAATACTTATACTTATACTTAGGCTTATACCCACAGCCTACTTCCTGTATGTCAGACTACAGTTTTACTATCTTTGGGTTTTGGACTGTTGTCTGAAAAAAAAATTAGTTTTTAGTTAATTAGTCATTAGTTTCCTACATAACAGACTTTTATAGTCGGGTTTCCACATACAAACCATAGACTGTATATAAAGATGGACGACATGACAGCTCCCCAAAAGTTAAGCCAAAACATCTCGACCGCCCCCTGCTGGCTGGCTGAACTATAGGTCATATTTTTTTACAGTGGGATGAAGTGGAGATGTGTTGTCCATCTTTATATACAGTCTATGATATGTTACCACAATGCCATAACAGTATATGGACATTTTCAGTATTTAGATAGAACGTAAAATATGAATATTTTATTTCACATTTCACATTCACTGACACAGACTGGTCACCAGTCAACCAATCACTGTAGACACAGCAAGTAGGTTTCACTCCTGAAACATGATGTCATCCATAGCAACAGGGTCGAGCTTTCTTTGTTCCTGACTAAACGTTGCTCTGAAAGGTTTGTGAAAAGCTCTGAAGAGAAAACTCTTTGTTGGGAGCTCTGAGTACCACATAGGGGGCCTCGTAGTGGTAAGATAAGATCCTTTGTGAATATGGCCCCAGCCATCTTGTGTTAGTGCAAAACCTCATATTAGGTGACTGCAGGATTTAATAAGTACTCTCCATACCTGCTTGTCCTACAATTAATATTAATTGACTGACATGTATGTTTTATTTCAACATCCAATGATGATCTTTTTTCCCCATATTTATTGGAGTAAGAAAACTAACGCTCGATATGGTCCATGTCAGACTGAGGTGGAGGTGTTTGAGTCTTGTCGGAGCTGGGATACAAGTGTGTTTTGCCTTCTACACAAGAAATGAAAGAGCCCTCGTCTTTGAGAGTTTCCAGACTTACAAGGCAGGTTTTTTTTTTTTCTCAGGGAGGAGGAATCGCTCTTCGCAGGGGAGTCTGCTGGCTAAGTGGACAGGACTTGAGAGGGAGCCTGACAGCTTTTTGTTTCTATACCTTTGCTCTGGTCTTCAACTAACTGCTTGCCTTACAGTGTTTGGAACTGGTAGGGAATTGACCTCGAGACTCCCCATATCTTCTTTTAGGTAAAACATGCTGTATATTTCTAGGAGGAAAAGCTGCTCTGGCAGCAGAAGTTAAACCTCGGTAAGCTGAATAAATAAGAAAAAGGAAGAATACATTAAACAGACTTGAAATACATAATTTTGGTGATGAAATGATACCACTGGCAAATATATATAACAGTTCTCTGTTGTCATAAAAAATGGGGTCATAGGCCAGAAATTGTTAAGAAACTCTGCCATAATATTATACTGTAATATCTGTATTATTAGAGTGTATGTAAATGTACTGTATGGCACTAATGAAAATCCAGCTGTGATGCAGATGCTGTCACACAGAGGGTTTTAAACTAAATTACAAGTGGCAAGCTGATAAGTTAGATGTTAGAGCTCAACCTAATGAGATTAGTAATAAAATGACTTCTACTTCCATGATGTGTGTAGACAATTTAATCTCTAGCCTCTCCTCTTACCCAGGCGGAGTTGGACTGGTTGAGCTGGTTGAGCATCACCACCGAGGTACAGCCGTAGTCGTACACGAGCCTCCAGAAGTCAGTGGTGGTGCTGGGCAGCGGGTGCGGCGTCACCACGAAGGCAGCGGGCCGGAGGAAGCTGTCGGCGAGCGCTGCGTTGATGTAGTTGCAGCTTTCTCCCTCGGTGGTGACGAGGAAGGCCAGGGAGCGGTCCGGCGGCAGGACGTCCATGCTGCGGTTCTTCTCGCGGTTCCTCGGCATCAGAGAAATGCTGCACTCCTCCACATCCAGGTGAGGAGTCACCGAGTTCAGAGTCTGAGGAAGGAGGAGTAGGAGGAGGAGGAGGAGCAGAAGCAAAGTGGAAGAGAAAGGAGTGTGCAGAGAAGATAATTAAAAGGTTGGCATGTGTGTTTGAGAATGTGCTCACATTTGAGATGCAGAGATAAAATGAAAGACTGAGGATGAAGATTGTGATAAGAGGAGACAGACGCAGCGGAACAGAAATGGGATCAAAGAGAGACGGACAGAGGCAATGAAAATATTCTCCACTCAAACAGCCCGACTGTCAATACTTGACAAGCACAACTATCTCCAATCATCTCCGGGAAACTTTAAAATACATTCATTATCAGTCAAAACCCCCACAAGGCTTAATGGATAAAAACACATTTAGCGCAACCTCATACATTATGAATAAGCATATTACGAAGCAATGGAAATTGAAATGAACTGATTATCTAACTTGCTTCATATTGTGAACGACTCCCTATTGGTTTAGACTAAATGAATAGAGCATTCCAGCTCGTAACTGGAATATTGCGACTCGGCTACAAGTCGTAATTATGAGGGGCTGTCTTATTGGACGACTCATGTGAGCAGCACTGAGAGAGGGTAATTGTGCTGCATGTGGAAAGGGAAAAAATCTAATTATTCCAGCCAAAGGTCACCAATCAATAACATCATTATAACTGGTAATAACTGATCAAGGCAATACCGTTACATAAAAGACAAATACATGTTCTTAGTTGCTACTACCCATTTATTTTTGAACAACCAGAGGATTTTTCTCAAGAATGACCTGCAGTACGAGGCACAGTGTGTTTAGAAGGGTAAGTGTAGAAGCTCTCGCGAAGAGGCTATCGAGTGAATCACTGTTGTGTCTGAGCAATCAGACAGTTTTAGTGAAATAGACATTTACTTAAATAAAAAAGTCAAGTAGTGGCAGGGCTAGGGCAGAACACAATAACAGAACTACAGTAACGTCTAGGACATTTCATTATTTGTTGTTTGACTTTTGAGGGCCCAGCACAGTGATGTTCGAGATGTACAGCCGACAGCAGTAAAAGCTGAGTAGAGCACATTTAAGTTGGAGCGTCTGCATTGTGGAGTGTTGTGACTGTAGGCATTAAAGGTCGATTCGTAGTTGTGTGTTGCGGCGTTGCGGCGCCTGCACATGTAGCAGCCATAGCTATGCTGTAGGCTACGAAGTCAAAAATGTGACCGCACATGGAGAGCACAAGAACTGTGACTGGTCAGCTTGGACTGCTTGTGTTGCAGAGTGTACAATAATCAGCACCAGTAGATAAACGTACAAGCATAACAGTACACAGAGTATCCTCATATTCCCCATTCCTTCCCTCCACCCCTATAAGTCCCACTAGACAAAACAAAACAAGAACCATAATAAAACATATATATAAATAAATAAATAAATAAATAAGGAAAAAGTGTAAAAAATATATATATATATATATATAATTAAACTAAAGTATACCTTAGTATGCCTCTTATTATTCAGAAGGTATGTTAAGGTTGTGTTAAATTGAAATCACTCAGATATTTGTATACATGCATACACACACAGGATGTGTATGTGACAAACAAAACAACAAAATCATGATTTGTGGTATGCCTATATCCATAAAGGCTCTGAGCCAGAAATTGTCCAAGTCCATTATTGATCACCTTTAAAAGTTTCCCAAGTACGAAAATAATGGAAACCAAAGGTCTTGAAAAATATATCCACGGTTATGTTTTTCTCTAATGGTTAAAAATTCTGATATTTGGTCCAGGAACAGCTTAAAAGTTGTCAGAAATTCCTTTTTCCAAAATAGAAGTGTATTTGTGAAAGTAAACTTTGTTGTGAGCTCATAACTTATCATTTATTCACATGTTAAATCATCTATTCATAATCATTTGTTTGTATACTTACTTTTTAGTAATTATATGATTGTGTATTTACTTTAATTAGTTAATAGTTCCAGTTCTATTCATGTCTCTACTCTTGAACTCTTATCTAGTTTCATGTCTTTAGGTTCTGTGTGTGTTAAGCAACGTGACTCAACGTGAGGTCAAAAGGTCAGCTCTATGGTGCAGAGATGTTTTATGCTTTCCAGATGTGCGTTAAGGGTCTTACTATGTTTTTCAAAGTTCCTATAGGTTTAAACCTATCGAGCCATGTAACACTGACCAATGGGAAAGAGTTTCTTTGTCTCTAGAATACTATAAAAGCTGTGTTCTTGTATCTTCTCTTTGAGATAGAGAGAGATGGCTGATGACTTCTGTTGTCTATCTCCTATTGTACAATATATTTTTGTCAACGATCTGTGATCGAAGTGTTTCTTGCGTTTTGTTTAACTAAAAGCATAGGCAGTTTTTCCACGACATATTCCTTAGCAAAATATGTTATAATCATTAATACTCTGCAGTTTTTTGCAACACTTACAGATGTTAGCTCTAAAGTTGGAGTTATTGATTAGGGAATGAGTGTGATCAATCAAAAACCAGTACAAATGTACAAACTTCAATACAGGTCATGTGTTTGTGTGTATTACCTGAAACTCCTCTCTGAGCTGCGAGGTATTGCTCTGAGAGTCAACCTTCAGCATCTCCTTATAGGTGAGAGCAAACTCATTAACAGGGATGGCAGTCTCTCCACACAGACAAGCCTCCAGGATGGCATCGTGGATGAACACATACTGCTCCTAGAGACAGACAGCGGGGGGGAAACATTCACAAATGTACAAAGTCATACAAAACCTCCTAACTGTTAATTGCCCACTTGTGAGGAACAATGCAGAATTTAATTACTGCTGTTGAATGTTGACTAATAGTCATAACTGTCAACCATTCGTCGCATTGCCATGCCCACTCTTGGGCATTGTTTTCAAGCAGAAAATTGCCTATAAATGGGGTAAAAAGTGCAGAAATCACACATCAGAGGAGGAAAACACTGCCCACACACAATATTTAAATACCGTCACGAGCAGTGCAATTAACGAGGAAACTAGGAAATTTGTTTTGACATGCAACCAAACAAAAGATCAAAGAGGCGAGGATACATTCGAGATTACAGGCATAAAACTGTCCCTCTTCCAACTTATTTATCATTTTTAATATGTTCTGTAATTGCAGAAAATATGTTTTCAACTGGCAGACGAGCTCCAGCTGAAAGGTGAAAAGAAAAAAGAAAAAATATATACCATTGTTTAGGTATTTACTGCAAAAATGATTTTCCAACTTTTAATACTTTTATTTACTCTAATAATGAATGTCTTTCTCTGGTTTGTTTATTTGAAGATTGGGAGTTCATACTAAGTACACTTTAAATAGAATAACTTGCAATTGTGTGTTTATTTACTCAATTAAAGTGAGTATCTTAGTATATTAAGAGTTGATACTTGTATTAATTATTATCAACCACCCCAATATTAATTATTCTTTAGAAGTGAATGTTTGACATAATTAGCATTTTTAAATGAGTATAGACTAACGATTATACTAAATGGCCTTTAAAACATCAACACCCTTAAATCATTTTGGCTTTCACTGGAGTGTACATTCAGTTACACTGTGCAATTTTAAGTATTTCCATGCTAGTATGCTAATATCCTAGTATTTTATACTACTTTATACTTTTATTCTGCTACATTTCAGAGGGAAATAATGTATACATTTTACTTCACTCGTGCCCTCTTTCCACTAAATTAGCCCTGGTTCTTGAACCGGTTCGTTTCAGGATTCTTGGAGCCTTGGTGCTATCTAGCGAACCAGCCCGCATTTCCACCATTTTTGAGAAGAACCATCGTAATCAAGGATGCGTCATCAACATGAGGGCATTGCACAATGTACAATGGATGTAAACAGTAGTAGCAAGATGGCGGCTCTCACTGATTACCTGTGAGTTTTTGTTCTGTTATTACAGATATTTGTTTTTATCCAAAAAACAAGTATGGACCAACTATTAATGATAAGAAGACTATTACCATAGTAGACCAGAGACCATTGTTGCCTTCTCCATCCTCTCTTTCCAACCTATAGAATATGACACGCCTACTGATGATGTCACGGTTTGAACTTCAGGTCCAGCTGGGAACCAACTTTTCGGGTTCCGAACCAATTTATTTTTGGTCGAAATGATCCAAAAAGTTCAAAATTAGGTCCATGAACTGGAACAGAACCCATTCCATGTTGGTGGAAAAGGGTGTAAGTAAGCTTTAAGTATCTTTGCTGTTAGTATTTGTACTTTGTACAGAATTTTGAATGTAGAAGTTTAACTTGAACCCACGTGGGTTCTCTCCGGGCTTCTTCCCACAATCCAAAGACATGCAGGTTAGGTTCATTGACGACTCCAAACTGCCCGTAGGTGTGACTGTGAGCGTGAATGGTTGTCTGTCTCTATGTGTCAGCCCTGTGATTGACTAGCGACCAGTCCAGGGTGTACCCCACCTCTCGCCCAATGTCAGACCTTCTACGGATAAGCGGTTATAGATAATAGATGATGGAAGTTTAACTTGCAATGGAGTAGTTTTACATTGTGATATTGCTACTTTTACTTCAGTAATGTACCTGAGCGCTTCCTCCACCCCTGCCCATGGTTGTAGGAGCGCTGTTTCAGAGGCTTTTCCAGCGTCAAAAGAATAAAATTCTAGTGCAGACATGCATGACAATGGTCAAATCGAAAAATGTTGAAAAATGCAGACAGTGTAAAGATCAAACCTGCGAGCTTCAGTTTAACAGTATCAACCTCTCTACACCACCCTGCTGCCCTCCCACTCACTTCAGTCTGGATCATGTTGATGCGTCGGGAGCAGAGGGTCTTGACACAGTTGTAGATGTCCACCACTCCTTCGCACTCGGCCATATCCAGCATGACATCCAGCACAATGTAGCAGCCGGTCCTGCCTGCCCCCATACTGGTGCAGAGAGAGAGGAGAAGGATCGACAAGCCTCAATACACCACTGAAATGAAAAAGTCTCAGCAGGGAGCTTTTAGTAATGATCGAGATATTCTGCCCAAAGTACAGTATAATAAGAGGCTTTGTTCTGGGAAGAAAGGAAAGGAAATACAGTGACCATTATGTTCTGGCATCATAAAAAATCTAAGATGAAGTTTGAAAGTGAAAAACCTTTTAGTTAGAGAGTGCCACGACATTTAAAAATGCCCTGTGTACTGGCCTATGCCTTCCATGTCTGGGTCTAACACCGTGATAAAGGCATGTGTGGGTGTTTGTGAATGCCTCGGCCCTCTCCAGGTAAGTCTTGGTTACTGTCTGCACTGGGATGTTTTATGCCTCAAGAACACATCTGTCTTCATAGAATTTCCTTGTTTCCCCCCCCCCCATTGAACAGAAAAAATCTCCCTGCAGTGCGTCGATATTGTTGGTAGGGTTGGTGCTTAATCAGACTTAGAACCCATAGTCAGATAGCTGGTGTACAGTACAGGGGTAAAAATAAAAATAGAAATCAACAAGAAATGTCAGCAACATCCAGTGTCCCTATGATATTTGCCCATGTTCATGTTGCTCATGCTTGCTTGACTTACAATGCTTGTATTTCTGACAGGCGTCTATATGCAGCACTATATTCATTTACTGGGTTGACTTAGTGGCTGCAATCAGGTTATGAAAGGTAGAATGTACAGAAATAAATCAAGCGGGTGACTCATGAGCTGTATGAAATCTATGATCCAGCGACACACACAGGAAGAACAATGGACAGACTTCTCATCCTTTACATTTTGACGTCATTCCCTCAAAATCAAACGTCGTGTTTCTATTAGATGTTGTGCATGTTTTAAGAAATTTTCCAAAATGTTGGCAGAATATAATGTGACTAAGGGTGCTTTCACACCGTACCGTAGAAAACAGGGCTCACCTGAAATTTTTAAAATCAAGATATGGAGTGAAGAAATAGAGGTCAATGATTTCAAGTTCTTAGGAATAATATTAGATCCACAAAACTCAAATTTCATGTACATGTAAAGAAGATTTCAAAAACAGTAAAGACCAACCTTAATTGTTTCAAATCAATCAGGCACTACACACCCACTCAGGCAGCCCAATTATGCACTCTATGATTTTCTCTCTCTTCATTTTGTATGACAGTATGGGCTCAAGCATCACCATCTACAATCAGACACCTCACATTCGTATCCAATCAGGCACTGAAAATAATGGACAAAGAGCCTGTCTGGTGGCATCACTGTCACATACTAAAAGGATACAATCTACTTAGTTTCGAGAGCTTTACCCGTTTTTGTCAAATTAGTTTTAAATGTATCAACAGTCTAGCCCCAGAACCTCCTTCCAGATATATCTAAAGAGTAACTAGGAGCATGGTGAATGGCAACTGTAAACTACCACATCGTGGCTCTATGTTTGGACAATCAGCTTTCTCCATAAAGGGCTGTCAACTCTGCAACACATTACCAACGGAAATCAAATTAATTCCAGATATAAAATCTTTTACAACAAAAGTTAAGTGCTGGCTAAAAGCAAACCAGAGCTGTACTCATTTTTAGCTAATTATACTCTTGGTGTATGTGTATTGGTGTATTGTGGTATGTGTATTTTACTGTATTTCTATAGTGTATTGTGGTTTTATGATACTGAAAGCTGTATATTTTAATTACACTGAAGAGGCAGGTCTCTAGGTCGTTTTCAGACCTATAGTTTGTTTGCTCTGGCCTGAGTCAGTGGATGAGTTGGTAAACTTGATGCCTTTTACCTTGGTTCGGTTTGCTTTCACACCGAAAGACATTCAGGTAGAGCAAAGTGCATCACAGCATTTCGTTGCTGCTTCTCACATAAGCCATTTGTGTTTTCTCGTTTTTTATTTTTTTATTTTTCTGATTGAATTAGGGAGCTTTCACACCTGTAGTTTGGTTAACTTGGTCCGGACCGAGGGGGAAACAGTTGAACTCTCGCCTTTTTAGTTCCAGTGTGGTTCTTGTTCACACTGGCTTTTTACAAACAAACCAAGAACTGTGAGCACGACATTATACAGACTGACAGGTCACTTATTGATATGACATTTTCGACTGTCATCCTACATCATCAGCACTACATGGACCCATGCGGGGTATCACATTCCGCTGACAGACAGCAGGTCATGCTCCATTTTAATATGAGCATTATTAGCATTATGAGACTGAAAATGGACCACATGTTATGAATAACGACAGATTGGGACAGGACGAAAAAGAGGCGTCTTGTACAGCAGTACTGCGGAGGTGTATTACTATGGGACACTTCTCTTTTTAATGAACTGCAAAAGTGCACAGATACTCCCAGCAATTTTAACTGCTTTTGACTGTCTGATCCCCTGACAAATATACTGTATGTGTTACCATGGTTACCAAATGATTGGCATGAATATAAGCTACACCGCTTGTAAGGATTGCTCATTATAAGATAACTTCCTGAATAGCTCACAATCAGCATATGGATTTTAAAAAAAGTTTAGCTTTTGAATTCATGCTAAGATTACATATAATGTCAAGGTGCATTAGAAAACTATGTTTCCATTCGCTTTTATCTCCTCTTCTTTTGAAATGACACATTTTTTTTCACCTCAGTCATTATTTTTCCATATTTCTGGCACTTCCACTCAGGTTTCTTTTTAATGCAAAATCCAAAATGCACATATTAACAGGTGGATGGAAATGTACCTTTTGAGCAGTGGCTTCTTTTGTAGGTTTAACACCAATGTCCAGAGAATAAAAGTCCCTCACTGAAAAGGCCAACCGACTACGTCTTTGTGATTTTCTTTTTGGTTATGTGTGAAATACGACATCCTGTTGGGAAGTCTTATGTTATTTTTTGGTATTTGTTGTTATCACTATTGTGCTCCCCACCTACACATATGCAGCACCAAGAAGTTATTTTGGGAAATGTAGAAAAAAACATGAAGTAGAAATAAACAGGGCAAATGAAGTAGAACATCAAAGAAATATGATATTAAAGAGTAGAAGAATATCTGAGGCTGCAATTATTTAAAGCCCTACATCTGTTAGGTGTGTAGGTCATTATCAGGATGGAAAGTGATGAGTTACCTGCAGTGGACCACCACAGGCCCACCGTCAGGAGGTGTCGAGGCTTTGACCCGGCGCAGGAAAGCCAGCAGGCCGGTAGCGTGGTACGGCACCCCGTGCTCCGGCCAGGAGGTGAAGTGGAACTGGCACACCTCGTGTTTGGCAGGGTAACCTCTCTAGAAGAAACAATCAGGCCGATTTAATGAGATGCTATTATTATGAGAGCGGAAACGTTTAGATGAGTTCACAAATAGAAACCAATTAAACAAACCTGAGACTGAAAGAGAAATGGAATGCTGGGTATACATGACATAGAGGCTATACCTAGAGAGTTGAGATAAAAATAATGTGAGAGCATGACTCACCCTCTCCATGGCAAAGGTGCGCACAGTGTACTCTGCCAGTGTTTCTGTTTTCAACAGCGTTATCTTAATGTCACCGTAGAGCTCGGTGTCATCAGGCCAATACTTACAGCACTTCATCTGGACAAACAACAAACAGCTAAAGTTCAGAAAGGTTCACACACACACACACACACACACACACACACACAGCTGATTTATCTCAACACTAGTCAAAACGTTCACACCACTAGGCACTTAGATTTCAACAAGCAGACAAATTGCTGTAATGCTCTAATCCTGTTGTGACCTTTACTAAATATTTGGACTTTACTACAGTTGTTCTAATCATTTCCTCCATCAGATTTGAGACATAAAAGTGTTAGATAAGACATTTTTTTTGATACACTTACTAGGGGTATTTCGCAATCTTGGAAATAGAACTCACTGTCGGTGATGGTGTTATTTTCCTCTCTCTGTCCCAACCAGACAGCCCTCCAGACCTCTACTGTTAAGCGAATTTCTCTTTTATTTTTCCGTTGATGCAGTGTTTTTTTCTGGCGTCGACATTTTTGTTCTACTGCTGGCTGCGTGGTGTCAATATTTTCTACTGCTTCAGGCTATGGACTCATTTTCAGATCCAAAGATGCTGTATTTTTCTCACTTACAAAGCCTGGGAAAGACTATGTGAAAGGATGAAAGTCTAAAAGGGCACTTCATTATACAGGGCATTTTTTTGTCCCCTTATTTTTGATTTTTACATTTTTCCTTGAGTTGCTGTTAATTTATGACCCTGGCTGACACTTGTTTGGCTGCTTTGTCTGTTATTTCAGTTTTACAGAATGAGATGTCATACCATTTGCATTTTTGTGTATTAGATGTTTATGTAATAGAAACAGCTGTAAAACTAAAGCTTTTGGCTGCAGAGGTTACTCCAGTGATTTAGTATTGCATTTAAGTTTAATATAACTATTGTTTGCCCCCCTGGAGCCGGTTGTACCAGCTCTTCGTAAGTTAAGTGGGAGTGTCGGTACATAGCCGTAGCCCAGCTGGTTATCGTGGTTAACGTTACTGTCTGTCAGCCCTAAATATCTCATTAAGCTCTGAATATAGTCAGACATCAGCGGGCCCATGTCTTGTGTTGCTGCCGCTGAAGAGGAATAAATCTTGTTCGTGTACGATGTCGTCTGTTTGTCGTCGCTGATCAGGCTTGCTAATGATAACGCTAACAGCAGCTATGTGTGAGGCACAGACTGGGGCCACGGTCAGCTGGTGTTTCACTATTTATACTTGGCGCGGGTTCAACGTATGAAATAAACCAGCTGAATTCCTCTGAACTGAACTTTCAAATTCAAGCAGACACGTACAAGCTGATTTTGGGCAAAAAAACATCGTGTGGAGTACTTTCTTCTAACAGTGTTGGTTAGGTTAGCACAATCGGATATTTCCCTCTCATTCTAAACTGCATTAGTTGTATTAACTCTGAAACACACATTTCTCTATGTATACATATATAAATGAAACAGTCATACAAACATTTACACAGTATTGGCAGTTAAGTTTAATATATCGCTTGGGCCCCTAAAACTGTTAGCATTTATGCTACAGCTTATGATGCTACAGTGACTTCCTGTTCACATAAATGATTGCTTTTGATTTGACATTGATTAGACATTCCTTAGGTTTTAATGGCGCAACTTGATTTAGCAAATCACTAGACTGAAACTAGCTAGCAGTTAAGAGCTTAGGAAGGACTTTATGCACAAACTTTGTGATGGATTTACAAATAGCTGGTGCAACCCTATAAAGAGCCACAGTATAATGCTGAAGACATTATACTCAGAGGCTGAGCAGTACTTTATGTGATGAGTAAACTAAGCTTGATGTGTAGAATTGGTGGAGTTCCCCTTTAACTTTTCATATAAACAGTTAACACTTTTGTGCTCAATACAAATAACATTTCTGACTGACTTTGGTACCTTAATTGATCATATTTTATAAATGGTATGTTCAGTGTAAGCTAAAAATATACTTTGTCATATATATTTTGAATACTATAACAGTAGCCTCCTGTATTCAACAGAGGCAGGAATAGTTAGTAGAACAGAGGCCACAGTGTTCCTCTATGGGCCTTCATATACATCAAAGCTTTGACCTTGGAGCACGGACACCAAAGCAAAAGGTGATCACTCATGATCAGACAGCGGCAGCCATTTCCTCCCACAACACAGAGCGCGGCAGCTCTTCTGATATATAGTGAATGATAAAGGGAAGCTCCAGAATAACATTCCCTCTATCCATCTTCGCGGGCGGCTGGAGAGGTCACAGGACAAAGGGAAGGGAAACCTACCCTGCCCACTTCCACCAGCTTGGTGATCATGACAATACTGAAGCAGTTCTCCTGCCAAACCATCCGCCAGAAGTCATAGATCATCTCCTGCTTGGGGCCTGCGGAGGAGAAGATATACAGTGGAGGTGTAGGTGGAGGAGTGGGAGAAAAAGAAAAGCGAGGGGAGAAGGTGTAGGAAGAGAAAGAGAGGAGGATAAGGAGGGCGGAGAGATGAGCCATAAGTCATAGAAAATAGCAGTAATAACCATCAATGTAGAGGCACTGTGTAATCCATGCCACGGAATAGAGTAACAATGTGTCATTCATGAACTATTGCCCGCTCTGTGTTCTCCTAATACTACAGAGAAAATGTCATTTCAATACACCCACAAATCCTCAGCCATTGTGCCAACAAGCTCCTGTATTGCCTTTCCCAGGCACCAGTGGCTGACACAAATCACAGGCCCCTGGAGAAGATGACACTTTCATTGATTTCATTACAGTGTGGCGTTGATAATATCACAAGGTCCTCCTTCATACTGTCTCCTCTGCCAAACACACTACACCCCTTTTAGTGAACAAGATCTCTATTCATTTCTACCCACTCAGTTTGTTTAATAGGAGTATTATCTTGTCTCCTGTAACTGACCTAGATGGCTTTTTTAAGAGAAGGTTGCACCTTACCATCCCTCATATGTTTGTGTGGCAGCAGGGTAGTATATCTTTTCACTCTTTATTATATTTTTTCTGTTTTTATTTAATAATTTACTTTTATTTATTTATTTCAAGTCCTATACAGGCAGATAAAACAAGAACATGTTGAAACTTTGAGCATGGAAGTTCATTCTTGACATTTGGGGACAGTAAATGTAACAAAATAATCAAACATCTACGCACTAGCTTTTCTTTATATGGGTATATATATATGTATGTATATATATATATATATAAATCTGGTGCCAGATCATTAAGAGCTTTACTCTTAAATCATAAGGCCGGTGGTATTATATATGTTCTAGAATTTTTCTGTAATCAACAATGAATTACAATGAACAAAGTATTGTCTGTTCATTCTAAGCCTGATATATCTTCTCTCTCTCCTCTGTGCCATAGAGCTCCATTGTTGTCCAAAAAAAAAAAAATTACATAAATAAATACAACAGTGAGCCACACTGTTGCACTGGGTGACATGTTCCTTCATTAACACACACATTGTAGTTCATTTTCAGTCAATCCCGCACACACTGTCCTGCTGCCAGAAACATGAGAGCTGAAGTCATGATGTCACATCTGTTCCACTAGCTTCTGTAAGTCAGTGCAATCTCTCATTCAGCATTTCTTTCATCTGTCTTTCTGAAAAAATGAAGCGTGTTCCTGCTGTTTACTTTCCATATTCCAAGACAAATCGGTATCCACTACAACCTTCATGATTTTAACAAAGTAAAACAAAGATTACTTTGTGGACACAGATAAAACTACAGCTCCCACGAAAGAAACTACAAGCCTGTCATCCTAACTTGGTTTTGTTTATATCCATAAAACTCACCAACGCTCTCTTCTTAACCAATTTTTTCCAACTTTCTAGTTGTAATCTCTGCTGTCTAAAAACAGGTACAGCGTTCAGTTCTTTCTGACCTGCTGTTATTAGACATGTCTGAGCTAGCCGCGACCCCTCGACTCGCTCATAAATATTGAATAAACAACGATATTACAAACTACCGTCCTTATCTAAACATATGAAGTGAGCCACATGACAGACTGTTGAGAAAGGCTCTGTTCCCAGGCTTGATTTATAGTTATTAGCCTAGTTACAAATGTTAATGGGATTTTGAATGAGGTTTTCTTACTTCTTCTGAATCAGATCCCAAAATTCCTGGTTTCACTTTGGCTCTCTAGAGCACCAAATGTGTATTATTAATCTGCAGTTGAAAATAATCCCCAACAAATGCACTCCTGTTTGAGTAACGCTTGCTCAAAACTACAGTGAATATATCTGTGAGCCGTTTTTAAAGATTTTGCAGTATAGGACAGTGACATCACATCCTATGTTGGACTGAGTGCGGGGCAATTATGCTTCCATCATACCAATATTTACACCATCTCCCAGTCACTTCAATCAAAGCCTGTACGACAAACTAATTCAAGCATGTGTTTCCTGTTTCGCTGTGATCTCCCGGCCTCCTGTAAAATTTTACCAAGTACCTTTCATAAGATTTTTTAAAAATCAATATATAGAGTAACACCAGCCTTATCCTTTAGAGTCAGCTCTGTAATAAACGCGCCAGTGGAGATGTTTGAGAATCCGAGTGAAACGATTGAATTCTTGGGTCAGAGTTAAAAGGCATTGATAAATAAAAGGTACAGAAAGCAACACATAGGCCTGTAGAGGTTTTTCTGTTTCCACAGATAAACAAATACAATGGGGTATACAGTAGTGCTTGTTTTCACAGCTTTGTCTTAACAAGAGGAATCAATAGGTATGCATTTGACTCACGCCCCAGGGCAAACATGCAAAGATCTCTGAAGGCTGGGAAATGCAATAGGAGGAGGAGGAGTAACAACCTTGCCTGCCTATTAAAAAACAAGGCATGTGCAGAGCCTGACAACGGCTTCCCCTTTCATAACAGCAGGATACTGGTCTTTACTGTAGTTGACCTGAGGTGAGTCGACTGGCCTGTGTATGTTTAACACCTTCTGCAGCTCCCTCCCCCTGTTAGCAATCACTGTGCCAGTTTCTATGTGTATTACTGATATGAGATGTTAATTTTTCAGCAGCAGCAGGAGAAGCCCACTAATGCATCACCAGAGGGACG
Organism: Macquaria australasica; assembly: GCA_005408345.1. NCBI lineage: Eukaryota > Metazoa > Chordata > Actinopteri > Centrarchiformes > Percichthyidae > Macquaria > Macquaria australasica. Next base: position 429,529 of record SEMN01000377.1, on the reverse strand, counting down.
GGGCAGTCAGTTTAGAGACAGATGATGTGTGATCCCAGCGGCTGGGTGAATCTGTATGCAGAGCACAATTGGCTGCTGCTTTGGACTCTGGGCTTTCAGTGTGCGCTTGGCATTTCTCCTCCCCGTACGTCCACACACCCCTCCCTCACCTGCCTCCTCCCTTCTCCCTCATCTCTGGACATAATGGAGAGTTAGCTCAGAGCACCTGCTGCCCCGCTGCACATGCACAGCTGCCTTAACACTCTATATAAGATCCAACAAATCAGCCTCGACCTGCCGCGATAGCCGAACACCCAGGGCTCACCACGAGTGTATACCGGTACGCAGAGCATGTTGTTCAGTGCATGCAGAGGGACAGCTTTAATGATGTAGTGTATGGACTGTAAGGTGTGTGTGTGTGTAAGTCAGTGAACATGTAGACACTCTACAAGCACCCAAGCTCATGAATGTATAATTGACCAACCAATCAACATTAGCCTATAATCAATAAAGACAGAATCATTCATTCAATTCAGTAAATTATCTAGCGTCTTTTACATTTTTTAAGTAAAATTGTCTGTTAGTGACTGAGTTTGCTAACTAACCAACTACCAACTAAAAATGCCTCTGATGGGGCGCCCCGGTGGCTCACCTGGTGGAGTGCATTCCAATAAGGCTGAGTCCTTATTGCAGTGGCCGGAGTTAGATTCTAGCCCCCCTTTCCTGTCTCTCTCTTCAGCTGTCACTATTGAATAAAGGCAAAACTGCCAAAAAATAATCTTACAAAAAAAGGAGAAAACAGCATCTAACTTACTCTTCCCCACAAAACAAACGGCATACGAAACATGCGGATCTTTTATCTCTTAAAGATCTCGCTTGGTGGTTGAGAGCCTGGATTCTTACAGTGCACCGAACATCACACACACTTCACGGCCATCTCACAGCCGGAGGGATCTTGAGAAAACGTTCAGATGAAAACGGCAGATGGATCGACAGACATGCAATGCACGCTAACGGGGCACAACATTGTCCTGCTAATACACAATATAAGCAATATAAGCAGCTATTGGTGTGAGACTGAGCCACTAGACCACTATGAATTAGTCTACACAGGATGCATTCAGGCACAGTTTTGAGTGTAGGTCACCTGAGTTTTGACAGTGCTCAGAGCCCAACACACAATCATTGTAGTTACGAGTGTAAAACGGAAGAAAATAGATTTGAAGCGTAAAAATACGCTGCGTTTCAGCCGCGTTTTTCAGTCGTCTGTCTCCCCGCGCATCTGACAGCACAGACACCCTTTACTTCTAGCATGACATGAAGAGTATTTTTACTGTTTTACATGCTCAGCCACAGTGTTTGTGTGTTGGGCGCTGAGTGCTGACAAAACTCAGATGACCTACACTCTGTAATGTGCCTGAATGCATCCTGACACAAACGGGGCACTGTAGCTGCAGTTGCTCTGCTTCTAGAACTTCAGAATCCATAAGAGTTTTTAAAAGTGTGAGTGAAAACATTTTATTGATGGAAATAAAACAATGTGACATGAGGGAATTTATTTAATATGTACTATATAATATGCTGCATCTGTGACAGCTTGCAGCAACTGTGGCGACCAAAATTATGAAAAATCATTTAACTCTATAGAGTAGCATAGGTAACAGCAGTATCCATTGTTGTCATGGACTTTGACAGGCCAGGAAAACTATAGAAATATAGTAAAGTACATATAACCCTACTATCCACTCTGTGCAGGTTATGCATGGTAATGTTTTTTAATTGGTTAGTTTTTTAATTCAAATAATCAGCAGGATTTTATGAATCAAAGAAATGTTAACATCTTGTTTGATTCTTTAAATCAGTAACTTTAGTTGGACTATAATTCAGATTTCACCGATTCCACCTCTGCCTGCTCCCTTGTATGCAGAAAGACTTTGCGAGAAAAATTTAAAGAGAGAGAGCGAGAGACATTTTCGGAGGTTACTTTTGTGAAGTGATAGAACTGAGACCAAAGTGAAAGATGGAAAGAAATCAGAGGTGGATTACGAAGTGAAAAACATATTCACTGAATAAATAGGATCAGAGCCGGGAGAGAATAAAGAGAATGTCTTGCTCTCTCTTTCTCTCTCAGTCTCTTTCTCTCCTTCTTTCTGCCTCTCTCTCTCTCTGTGTGTGAGTGTGTGTGTGTGTGCCGCTTGGGGAATGCAGCCTATATAGTGTATCAAACCGACATCAGAGAGATGGCGCACCACACATGCAGATGGCGGGGAGGAGAGGCACAAAAGCAGAACTTCACAGAGAGCGACAGCCAGTAGTGTTACAGTGCAGATAGACTGACAGTTACAGTTGATTGTTGCGGGAGCGTTTCTCACAGGCGCTGGAAAGTGACGCTTTATGCTGGAAATCCAGATGTGAGCGTGAGGCAGCACAGGCCTCCTTGTTGTTTACACATTAATAATTCATTCAAGTCATTTTAATATCGTCAGCTGTGTAAGAACGGCACAAACAAACTTGGGTTTTAGCAGTCAAACCCTGCTGCTTGGTATTTTACACTCACCTTGAGTGGCGATGAAGTGGTTTGATCGCTGGTAGCCCTGTGTGACAGACAGAGGAAGAAATACAGTGGAGAAAAGAGATGGGAGAGAGTTAATAATTACAAGAGCACATGATGAAGTGAGACTCAGGGACCTTTAACTCTCATTTCACCCCTCCCCATCCATTCTCTTTCTCCATTTTCAGCATCAAGTCATCTCTTATTCATCCAGAGCTGGGGTTTTTGATGTCAGCGCTCTGCTAAATGTCTGCTCTGCTTTTGACTGATGATATTTCAGCGACCGAGAAAACGAATGTGGCTGATGATGCTCTGCTTAAAATACATTAGCATGTTTGACCGACAAAGCTCTTTGCACTGTTTAGGCTCTGAGTTTGGGCGAAGGCCCGCACTTGAATTATAATGCATGGAGAAATGGCATTAATTCAAGTATTTCTCTGTGTGTCTCTGAGCCAGGTCATTACATGCAGAGTGAGGGAGCTGCATTTCAAAGGCGGCCCTGGCGCGGTGCTTTGCATGCAGCCAGGGCTGCTGATCAAAGATAGATTGACAAGTAAGGAATCTTCAGCTCTGGGAGTAATTCTACCTGAGTGACACTGACTGATCTGGCTGTCTCCTTTCTGCTCAGCTTGGCATTAGTGCAATTATGATACAGTGTGGACGGTCTGGAAGGCTATTGGGGGTCTTGGCCCTCCACCAGGCTAACCCTGTGTGCTGAATGCAAAGCAGCCATACATAATAGATCCCAAGAATTAAGATTAGTGCGCCCTCTCATCTCTCATGGGTAAAGTGATTCCAACTGCTGTTTTTGGTAAACATTTATACAAATACTGTACAGATGCCCCGACACATACAACAACCACCCCCACACACGCGCGCTGATATACATGTACACACTATTCAGCCAGGCAGACACACAAATTACATTCCATAACTGTCATGCCACAGAGGGAAGTTTAGATGGATGGCCATCGCTATGAAAGGGTGCAGCGACCCTCATTCCCATGAGCCTCTGTTGCTGAGTTTCTCTGGGCCGACCAGTTTCCTGTCTGTCACCTTGGCAACCACATTTTCCAACAGCAGGCAAGGAGAAAAACATCAAGCAATGTGAATTCACAATGGATTGGAAAGAAGAAGAAAAAAATAAAACATGCAGAGTCATTTGAGACGTGGAAAGCTTATCAATTCTATCAGAAAGAGAGAAAAACAACTTTGAATGCATTTTGCTTTGAGACATTTGGCTCACTCTAACTACAACCTGTGACAATCTGACCTTGGTGTATGCAAGTAAATAAAAATCAGTGCTCAAATTTATCATGCATCTCAGAATCACTTGTTGGGATCCTGCTGAAACTTTAAACGTGAATAGAAACCATCCTCCCTGAGAGTACTGCAGGACATTAAAGGGAGCTCTGAGGCTTCCTCTGATCAACAAATTTAAATTACTTACAGCCTGCATTTGAAAATCAGCCGCATGAAAAGTGAAATAAGAGAAAGAGTAGCATCACTTCTGGGTGTACAATGAGCTAACTTAAGCACAAGTTAAGGCTAAAAATGTACAGCATTTTGCCAAATTCTGACAACAGTTTCAAAATACACAAATGATAGCTGATGTGTTTTTTTTAAAAACTACCCACCATTGTATTTTAGATTCGGAGGGACCCAAATTATCACTGTTGTAGCTGCATTTCCTTGTTGCCAAAGAAATTGCAAGAATTCATTTCCTGTGGAGTTATTTGTGTGGATGGAGCAATTACTGTACATCCCAAGCAAAAGCTGTCACAAAATGTTTTTATCGACTCGACATCTTTGTTGAAGCGTTTTGTTATTTCAAATTAAGACTTTTACTTTTAATGTGCACACATCTGCTGGCACTCCTACTGTAAGTCCTTCTCACCAGCCAGCAGAGATAGGATGAGTTTCCTAGATTGAGAAAATGAATAATTTGTTTTTACTTTAATCATAAAAGTAGTGACAAATGTGTACGACTCACTTTGAGGCCAATTAGAACCGACTTCTACTTTTACATTTAGGACCTGTGTCCACCATGACATGACACAACATTTCGGACCAAAATCAGTTAATGTCAATGGAAACCAATTAGCGGATTCACTCATGGAGGCAAAGTAAATGCATGCAGAGTTTTAATCTTTAGTTTAACTTCAGTGGATTTCGACTTCAGAGCCACAGCTGTGTATTAGTTGTGTCGCAGCATCTAATTTTATATAACACTGCTCTATGGAGTTTCAACTGCTCCACAAAAAAGCAATGGTTTGCAGTCATTGTTAGACAGGAGTTAATGGTTGAAATCTTGAACTAGCTAGCTTGCTCGCTGGCAGTTAACAAACTTTCTAACTTGCTACCTGTCAGTTAAGCCAGCTAGCTTTGCTGGCTTTTGTGGCTTGCTAGTGCAAGCATGTAACCAGCTTAGCTAGCGTGTTACTGATTAGCTAGCCAGCCACAATACCTCGCCAAGTAGCCCGGCAACTGTTCACCATGTCACCAAACTTCCAGCAACACCTACTTCACAAGGACAAGTCAATGAATCTTGCTGTGCCACTTTAATGGTTTGACTGGGCAATTACTGTTCTCTGAGATGCTTGATGAATATGGGCCATGAGAAAAAGTCTGATATTAGGTTAAACTCTTGTGTCTCTAAAATAATTCCTGCACTTCTTTGCACTAAGCTTTGTGTCTGTTCTTCACCCCAGTTCACTGTCACTGAATATTTCTAATGCTTGCTGTGTCATGGTGTCAATAAACTCGGGCTTTGATCTAAATTGCTTGACCTGACCTAGTCTACTCTCCTCTGTGGCATACTATCAGGCCTTTTATAAGGCAGCCTGATGTTAAGCAAGAACTCCAGGTGAGCATCTGACTATGGATGAAAGAGGACAGAGAGACTGCTGCACAGTTGGGGAAAAAAATTAACTTAGGGGAAAAGTGATGGCTAAAGGTGGACAGGCTCAGCAGCTCAGAGCGGAAAAGGGAAGGAAGATCTGCTGTTGGAGGGAAGCCATGGAGGGCTGGGCAGGGATATTGAGAGGGGGCAGCGTGAAAAGGAAGAGGAGATGGAAAGAGAAGAGAAGCAAGGTACTTACTTCCCTGTTTATCCGAATCTAAGAGATGCCAAAAGGTTGAAAACGGGGGGGGGGGGGGAGACAGAGAGAGAAAGAAGGAAAGTAGGGGAGGAAACAAGAGCTAGTTATTGTGATTAAAGACCAGGAAGAGAGGGTAATGAAATGGTTAGAGAGGCACCTTGCCTTGAGGACCTGTGAAGAGAATAATGTTCAAATGCCTCAAATTCCCATGTTTCTATGCAAAAGGTCAAGTTTTGTTTCTTCAGTCTTTCTTGTATTAATTTCCTCTAAACCCACTATCCTTTACCATGTTACATCTTTGTTTCAATAGTTCAAAGTATAGAGGCAGAGAAGAAGAAAAGAGTGCTGTGGCAGGTTTTGATCTGAGGCCAGTGATTACACAGAGTTGTCCATGGTGTTAATAACACAGATGACACTTAAGTAAGTTCTGCAATAAAAGAGGGCATGATAGGGATAATGCCCTAGGAAATAATAGTTATGTAATACATTCTATGAATTGCTCAAGGTGAACGTTTTCTTCAAAAGTTGCAGTGTGTTCTGCAGCAGTAGTATGAACTTCGTGGTATGAACTAAGTTGTATGAAACCGGAATTCTTCAAGGGTACTTTAGGGTGACATGGGCAAATTAACTGGGTTATCCTGCTTTACCCAGATGATACAAAAAGACAGACAAAGACACAAGCCAAAGCAGAATTTGTCTGTCATTCAAAGAAAGTAAGCTTTTCAATGTGTCTGCTCAGCCATGGCAACCATTACTTCCCTTCATTTCCATTTTATCTTATTCTACACAAAGTTCTGCTGCTTCCAATGCAACTGTGACAGGCATCCTTTCCTGAGCACCATAGCAAGAAAAGACTACCTGACAGTGGGTGTAAATAACAGTGAACGCAGAATCTTTTAAGAACTGAGTGTGGATGGTGTCACTTTTGTGCAAGACGGCAACAAAAAGAACATCTAAAGATTTGACACAAAAATGTCATGTCTTGTTACCCATGCCAAAGAAAAAATGATGTCAACCTGCATGTGAATGAGAGGAGAAGGCAGTGGAACTTTTTCGTTTAACCTTTAAAAAAAAGCAGTGTTCCATTTATTCCAACCTTGGCATCTTCCAGGGATCATCTGGAATCATTTCGCGGCAGTGTTGTGAGCCAGGGGTCTTGGCATGACATGCAGGCGGTGCTGTAGATGGCACAGTTAATGACACAAAGGTCCGTGGAGCGTTCATCCTAATGGAGCCCTCACGGAGTACTAAAAGGAACTTTGACGTTCCGCTTTAACCGGTGCCACCCACATACGCTGAGTCAGGCATCCACTACAGACCAGGCCCCTTCTGTCCACTTTACATTGCCTTTTATTTAGCAGACAATAGCAGAAACAAAGTACGTAATACAGCATTCAGAGACCATAACAACTCACATTAAACCCTGCAATGAGTGCTTCAGCAGGTAGGGCCAAAAACAGAGGCAAGACTGTTGAGAGCTTTTCACAGTCACCTTCAAGTTACCCTTCCATTATGAGTGAGCAGCAGAGCTCAGACCCTGGCCTGTACTAAGGGAAAAAGTCCTTCAGATAGTGTTGGTCCATCTAATGCAAAGCTGCCGAGATAGGATCTGGCAGGAGCGCGGACTACTGCTGGGACTGGAGAGGCTCCCAGAGATACTCACTCGAGCTGAACTGTATGTGAGATGAAAATATCTGAAAGTAGATGAAAGGATCAGCTGTGTTATATTGGGTCCAATTGCGGTGCAATGTCGCCTTACAAAAGCATTTCGGTGAGTCATGAGTCCGAGCTTATGGGCTCTTGTAGGATCTCTGGAGTTGCTTTGATAAAATCTCGCCTCAAAGCCTGCATGTGCTAGCATGCATCGATATAATGCTATGTTGTGGGTGTAGTCACTAAATGAGCTCACACAACATCAGACAGTGTGTGAAGATGTGTGCTGGTTAAGCACTGGGTCAACCACAACAATAAAAGACGACTAGTAGGATCTGTTAGGTGGAGCTCTAGGATCAGCAAAGACAGAGATGAAGGAGTAGGAAGCGAAGGAGGAAGGAAAACAAGAATGAAGGTGACTCACGTCTATGTAGTTGGCATTGACATAATCGGAGCTGGGGTCTGCAAGCAGAGAGTGGAGCTTGACTCGATGGCGATCATCTGAAATGTACAAAAAAGGATTTCGGGTTCACTGATTATGTAAAATCTCTATATCATCTACTATATCAGTCAATATATTGGCTTTTATTAATACAAAGCAGATCTCAGGTTCAAATTCAAATGAAATGGAGGTTAGGATGTGGAGAGAGAGAGATATGACATGCAACAAAGGTCCATGATCGGACGTTGCAGTTATATGGTAGGCGTCTTAACAACCTGGCCAGTGGACGCCCCGCTGATGAACCTTTTCAAATATCCTTATCAATTTAAAGGATAATTCAGGTTTATTAGAAAGGTTTTGATCATCATTTCTATCAATACAAAAAGACATTGTCCTCACCAATATAATTGCTGAGATCGGGAATTGCAACGATATTGGTAAAAAAAAGCCTGACGGGCAAGAAACACAAGCAGTCAGATAATCACACGGATTATTACAAATAGAGATGCACCGATCCAACCTTTTCCCTACCAGTACCGACTCCTACCGAATCGGTGATAGTGAGTACTGACCTGATATTACTGCTCTCTTTTTCCATGTTTTATAATCTGTAAACCTCACCAGAATTATTTTTATGTAAGGTAACATGAGGACAGGGATTGCTGGAGTGCCAGTGCTGAGTCAGTGGCCTGCAGTGACTGAATGAACGTGAGATTTAAAAAGACATTGACAAAGAAACTGTATTTAATGTGAATTGAACACATCATGCCTGATACCAGTTCCGCTTAATAAGGTCAGTATTGGCACCAATACCAATGTGTACCGACCTGTGTTATTGTATAAGTGCATCCCTAAATACAGGCATGAGCTCACTTTAGGTTTCACCTCCAAATAAAGTGGTTTAGATATTTTGGATAAATTATTAGCTCGTTTTAAACCTGTCTGATCATCTGACTGCTTGTATTCTTTTCCCCATCTCAGCAAATACTTTGGGGAGTTCAATTTTACCCAATAGAAATGATTGCCAAAGCTATGAAAACAGGACCCAAGTGTTAATAGTAAGGAATGATCCTTAAAGGGGCATTTTGCAAAACCTGTGATGACACCTGCCTCATAGACAGCTGCTATCCTACCTAAATTGTTTGATTCATCAGGGTTTTAATGCAGAGTTTTGTGTCTAAATGTTATTTCTGAGGCTTTCCCACAATGACTCTGAAACTAAGACTGCCTCTACATTAAGCTGTCTAAATTTTAAAAGCGTTTGCAGGTTGTTTTTTTAGAGAGCACTGTCCACAGTGAAGCACCAGTACAACATGAAAATGGCTAAATCTCTTCTTCTTTGCCATCTTTTCAGTTGGCAAACAAAAACTGCGCATCACAGCCAACATCTGGTGAGGAGTGGGGACAGACAGCCCAGCTGACCAAATCATGATTTCATAGTCAGGACGCCTTCAGACAAAATCATCACACATACAGGTTAATGACAACAGCTGTGCTGAATGATTGGCTGTATCAACTTTTAAAATGGTAGAAAAAGTTAGACGACAGAAAGCTGTCTTAACTTTGCTGCAGCACAGCCCACACCTGTGACTGGGTTACACACACAGCTGGTTATTCTGCCGAATGACAGCCCGTTACACCTCCGCTCAGTCCTCTCCTGCTCTCTGTAGTCACCTATACTGTGTTTTAATACAGCCAAATTCACCCTATAGGTGTTCTCATTTACATATTTTTTCTGTTTTTGTTGCCAGACAATCAACAACAATGACAACAATCATTATTTTATAATTGCGACGTCGTCTGACAAAATCAACATAAATCCAGGTTAATGACTATATTGGCATTTAAAATGAATGATCACAGAGAAAGTTAGAGATGGCAGAAAGTTATTTTTAACCTAACTGGCACACAGCCACCGACCCTCACTGGGCTGGCTTGCACCGTTTTACAAAAGCTCTGGGAGTGAAAATAATTATTGGGTGGCTTTGGCAGACTTGTAAAATACAGCAGTAGTGCCGTTAAATGGTATTTTACTTTACAGTGTATGTATGAAAAGCTATTAATGTTTAGGTGTGCTGTAACCTACAGTAAAACTGAGACTGAATCAGAGCCAAGTAAAAACAGCATCAGTGTTTCTTCCTTGTTACCCCTAAGTACTTACGGCTAAGCAAGCTGTCGTGCCTTCCTTTGGTCTTGTCCTTCTTTTTCGTGACGTCCCAGCCATCAAAAAAACTCTGCAAAGTAAAGTTAGAGAACACAAGTTAAGATGTTACAGAAACAGGGGCGATGTGTCTTTGATGCATCTTGACTCACAATGGAGATGACTTTGCAAATGCAAGTGTTACCCCTAAGGTTGTCTAAATAACTTCACTATTATAGCATCTTGCCAAGTCATCAACAAACATCTGCCACAACATAGCGGGGAGAGACTGAGGCTGTGAGGTGATACGCAGCACTCAGAGATGGCTGCAGCCTTGAGAAGGAGGAGGCGGCCCACTGCAGTCATTCTCATTCTAGACACCGTGTGAAGCTTGCTGCTTGAAGAAGCCATTGCTCTATACCTCAGTGTTAAACTGTTAAATTTGTAACAGCTGTTTATGGCACCCAACTACTAAATCTGCTGGTGCGGCGAGATGAGTCACTCAATCTAAATCAATACTATAGAACAAGGAGAAAAAAAGACCCAAATATGAGCGTGTATGGGTCTGGCTTGAGTCGTGCCATATTCTGTTGAATTTTAAGTCACAGCCTGATTTCCTTGCTGTATCAGTAGGCACATCCAGGCTCTTGTACTGAGGCACGCTGTCTCTCATCTGCAGTCGATCAATCAATTGGGACCACCTGAGACGCCGGCCGAGCCGCACAAAGCAAGCTGATCAGGGGATTACATCTGCTACTGGATCCTGTACAGGTAATGCCTGATCTAATCCTTCTTAACAAACCTGCCTTTGTCCAGCACCCTGTATTTTTGGAGCCTCAACAACATTCTGTTCACCTTCATAGAGCTTTACTTAAATCATCTCTTCTCTATTAGCTCATCAGCTAAATTCAACATGCTCAACATTTAAAGCCCCTAAAAATTTGGTTTCAAATGTCAAAGCTTTTCTCTGTAATATTTAATATTCAGGAATAAATAAAAACAATCAAAGTTAAAGTTAGAAAAATCCCTAGGTATTACTTATTAAGAGTTTAACAGTCAAAAAACAAACAAACAGCTAATCTGCTTCATCAGTACCGTTTGGCAACAAACAACCCTACAACTGTCATCAATTTTTATTGAAATTAGGAAATATTGCCAAATCCTTTACAATGGAAGAAGGAAGCGCTGCATGGCTCTGATGGCTGATCCGACAGGTGCTCTTTAGTGGGGCAGGCGGAAGTACAAAACACAAAATCCAGGAAGTCTTGCTTGATATTAAGTGGTGGTTGTCTGCACCACTTACTATCAAGCAAGACTTCCTGGATTTTGTTTATTGTCAATTCCTTACTGGGGCACGTAAGTCTGCGACATCATCTTTTTCCAACTAAGCCCCGCCCCCACTTAAAACCAGTGAGAAAATACAGAAATCTTTCATGTGAAATACCCAAAACTGGTCCATCTTTGGCGGATAATTGTGTGTTCATGTTGGAGCCCATTACTCACAGTAGGAAGCTGATTGAGAAAATTGATTTTCCGTTCCCTAACAGGGGCTGTTAATTGCTTTTTTTACTTGTCCATCATGTATAAATTCTCACAGCTATTCACCACTGGGAAAAAAACCCTCATACTAGAACTGATTTTAGCTTATATCACATATATATTGGTGTCACGTATGTATTGGCTGATAATTAGTGAGAAATTGCAGCACAGAAATTTGGCCAACCAACAATCTGTTTGAGGTCATTTAGAAACAGTGTCGTCATTACATAGTTTGTCCACTAGAGAGCACAAGTCTATTTTTCTGTAAAATAAGCTTCAGTAATCGACTTTTTTAGCCACTTGGGGGGGGGGGGCAGCAGAACTAAAAACACAACATATGACATAAAATATAGCTGTTATGGCTAATGTGTCACGTTTCTGGTCACTTGACGAATGCAGGTCTAGTATTCTCTAGTACTCTCCTTTTAGCTTTGGTCTCCACCAACTCCTGAGAAAAACACCTGGCTGTTCAGCTTCTAGATATTTCGCTATGTTCACCAGCTAGTCACTAACTCTGTCTGTCTGCTGTTTGGTGCTGAGCAGATAGTGTACAGCTGTTTTTGCTAAAAACAACTGCCTGCTGTGGTTGGAAACAGTTAATTAGTGCAGAGTTTGCGGGCTGTAAAACCAAAACAATGAGCTAATAAAGGCTAAAAAGCTCTGTAGAGTGGACGGGAACTGCAGAGTCAGGTGATAATTTTCTGTGGGTCTCTCACTACCAGTGACACCTTTCAAATCTGATCAACTGTTAATACAAAAAATATTGATTAGACCAAATTTAAAGGTTCCCTTATCAAAATGTTGATTTTGAAAAACTAATATTGCCAGAAACAAGCCAAATAAGTCAGATTTATTAAATGATCAAACTCAATATTGTTACTGTTGCCTCAAAAATCTAGTATCGGTTGGGCTCTACATCATATCACTGTGTTGTAGTGTTGGGGGGGGGGGCTACTGTTCCAGGTGAAAACTAAATGACATAGCTTTACCCACAGAGAACTGCATCAGTCATGGAGGGTGACATGGTGTCTGTCATTGTGTCTGTTCACTGGCTGTGGTTCCAGATGTTGGCTTCCAAGCACAACACATACAGTAACCTACCCACACCGAGGGCCTGACTCTTTCACAACCCCCCACAATGCCTTGCAACATGTCTGATCAATGGCAGCAGCACAACCCTGTGGGAAATAAGGGTTATGAAGTCTGACAGCAGTGTGCACGCTGATCCCCTTCATCTTGTTTATTTCTCCAGGCGATGGGGAGCCAGACTGAGGAGTGAAAAAGCGACCCAGATATTGATTTTGGAGGGGGGGAATTTGTTGGCCCCTCAGGGATCTTAATGAATGGAAAAAGTGCATCTGGCTTCCTGCAGGTGGATGTGCAAAAACAATCACCACTGGTTGATGTGGAGGACTTTATATTACAGTAAAAAGAAAGTAATTCTGAAAAGCATAATTAGTCCACAGAGTACCAGAAAGTTCAGTATATCTGCATTATCTCTGTAATGCAGATGAGTTAAACAGCATTTTACTGCTTGCTCATGAATATTAAACACTTCATTTAAGCCTTTTCAAAGCAGACAGTAGTTGTCTGCAGTAATACACAGACAGGCTCTGTACACTAACTACACCTAAAAAATATCAGGAATTCCCAAACAGAGCCATCTGTAATATTGTTTTCCTACTCCTTTTACTTTCACAGCTGGAGAAAGGGTGGTCTAGGTGATGGAGAAAGCATCTTGAACAATAAAATCTCACAGGTTTGAGCTCCCTAGCTATCATGTGTCTGCCTACACAGGCTGTGGCTCAGGAGGTAGTCCATTAATCCCAGGGTTGGCGGTTCGATCCCCGGCTCCTCCTGTCCACATGTTGAAGTGTCCTTGGGCAAGACACTGAATCCTAAATTGCTCCCAATGGAGGCCAGCACCTTGCATGGCAGCTCTGTCGCCATCGGTGTGCGAATGTGTGTATGAATGGGTGAATGAGACCAATCTGTAAAGCACTTTGGGAACCGTTAAGGTTGAATAAATGCTATATAAGGGAATTCCATTTACACAGTCCAGCTCATTTGCTGGACATTCCTTTAAAAACGCAACACAACAGGTTCAGGTTCAGATACTGATGATGCAGATGTTGGAACCTGCCTGCAGGGATTTGCTCCCATTTAACCACAAGAGCAGGTCCGACACTGATGTTGGGTGATAAGGTCTGGCTCTTAAGGGCGGCTTTCCAGTTCATTCCAAAGGTGTTGGATAGGGATGAGATCTGCAGCCTGTTGCACCAACTGAACCGCACCAAACTGAGAAAAACATTTCTTATTTGACCTGGCTTCCTGGCTTTGTGCATGGGGGCATTGCCATGTTGAAACCGGAAAGGGCCTTACCCAAACTGTTGCCACAGAGTTTAAAGCACAATATTATTGATTCATGATTTCCTTTAACTGAAACTCAGGGGGCTAGCCAAGACCATAAAAAACAGCACGAGACCAAAAGTACACCTAAGTACTACACTATAGTGTATGTTTCGTTCTCCTCTTTTTGTCCATTCCTACCTCATATTCTTGTTTGAAGCCGTATCCCTCAGCTGTCTTCATCTGGTTGATGTGCTGGAGGAGGTCAGCCACCCTTACAGCAGGGTGAAGCTGACCTGTGTGATAGGGCGAGCTCTTCCTTCGACAGTGGCGGTGGGGCGAGCCTCCCAATAAGCTGCTGGACTCATTGACGGAGCTCCGCTGCTCATCTGGGAACAGGAACACACAGTTCAAGGCATGCCGCTGACATCATGCACCCCGCGACACGGACTCTGTTCTTTTTTTATTAATGTAAACGCGGCTGAAAAGTCTAGGGGGCGGCTCAAGGAAAAAAGTCAGCATTTCTGCAGATATGTGAGGGCTGACTGGCACTGCAGAATATTCAAACAGACAAGAGACTTGCAGGAGATTTCTCTATTGAGAGCACCTTATGGTCTGGCAGAACAGATTGGATACATGCTCGGAAGTAAACATGGCTGAAGGTCAGGAAGGAGGGAGTTTCATCTCTCTAGACACTTTCTCAAGAGTACCCATATGTTCCTCGCCGTCTTACTTCGAGCGTTGCAGCCGTGGGCATCCATGAAAGAGTGGGCCATCCTCTCATCCTGCTGGAGAGTGCTCTGCTCTGTCATGCTGCAGTCTAAGGAGCTCAGCTTCCGACTCTTCTCTTGCCTGTAGGACATGGCTGCCTTGTTTATAGCCACCTTCTTCCTACTGTAGAGATGCAGAGAGAGGTGGGAGGATAGAGAGAGGGAGGGCAGGGAGTAATAATAGACAGAAGACAGCAGAGAAGGGGCAGAATGAGAGAAAGACAGGCAAAGAGATAAGGAAGAAAGGAAAGGAGGGCGGGTGAGGAGATGAGAAATTGGACTGAGGGGGAAATATAAGGGCTACGAGATTGAAACTGGACGAGGGGGAAAGTGCGATTTGGTGATAGCAAGAGAGTGTAGGGGGTGGCGGTGGAGGTGGTGGGGCGAAAGGAGAAGGAGGAGGAGGAGGAGGAGGAAGGAAGGGGGATGTCTATACTGGAGGATGAGGTGGAGATAGCAATGCTGATTTCCACTCTAGTAATCCTAGGGCTACGAAGGGCAAGCAAGGGGAAGATGGCGTCAGGGTGTCAGGTTGGAAGATGGAAAAAGGAGTAACTTACGGGTAGTAAGGGTAAGAATAGAAGTCCCTTCTGATTAGCATGAAGGAGGAGGAAAGGAGAGAGACAGAGAGTGAGGAGAACAAAAAAAAGAGAGGTGACTATGGTTTATCAAGATGGGCATCAGAAAGATAAATGAAGATGCTCAGTGTGTTGGAATGTTCCAAGCAAGCAATCATGACACAGGATCAAAGCATAAAGAATGAAGAAAGGGCCTGCTGCACACCAAAACTCAGCTCTGGACCATTGCAAAATTTACATTTTTATATTTTCTCAGGTTTATCTCAGATTATATCTGTATTTATGCTGCAGTATTTAGGATGTTATTTTATTTGACATACTTCTATTTAATGCTTAATAACTTCTCATGTAAACACCACAGAACCATGGTTATTGGCTTAAACCGGAGAATACACTTGTGCCAATAAATGTACAAACATAAATTATTGAATTCATCAATGAATGAAAATATAGTACTGTGAATACACCTTTTTTTTAAAACACATTTTAAGTTTTTTTTAACCTACTAAAACATGAATTGTAAAACTCTCCAACTTTACATTTTCTGGTTCCTACACTTCCTGTCTGTAAGTGTACCAAACTTCAGGCACTAAGGCTTTACAAGGCAATTAGTGAGCAGTCTACCTGGGCATCCTTTTGTGTACTAAACCTATCCATAACCTCTCCAAAATGGCTAAAATGTGCTTTTTCAGTATTTCAAGAAATAATATTTGCTTTATTATATCTAAAAGGTTAACAGATAATCTCTTTGGAGCTACTGACAAACATATTATAGAACTAACACAAAATGAGGAAATTTCAATTTGGTACAGAAAATGGAGGTATGTGTCCAAAACGTATCCAAACCCCTTCAAACAATAATATGAAGCAGTATTGTCCATTTGTAGAATATGACTTTGTTTGTTTGGGTGACCTTACAACTATTTACAACTCTTGACTACTGGATTTTTGAAATGTATTTTTGTATATGTGGTAGTTTCCTTACTATACAATTCTAATTTTCTTACCAAGGCTCACATTGGATTACACGTGTACTTTTGGATGCAAATGAACCCAGAATTTTCAAGCATGGATCCCCACAGGTAACACTTAGTACAAAGTATAATAGACAGGGGTGTTGGATCGTGAACTCTGACTGTGAAGGAACCAAACGATCCTGCACACGATCACTTGTAATCACTTTATTCATTTATTTATTTACTAATTTGGATAAAATTCATCAATTGAATTTGACACGAATTCCATGCACCAAAACATCATAAATCAAATGAATACAAGTGATCGACAGTATGCAGGATTTTATGGTGCCTTCGTGGCACAGATTACAATAAATACATGACACATGAAATGTACTTTGTGTGGCAATGACTGGAATGCAAAGAGCATTAAGGTGGCTTCTGTATTTTTACCTTTGGTTTGGTTTGCTTTGCTTTGGTTTATTGACAGCATTCTAATATATTTATAAAATTTAGCATTTCAGAATTTTTCAGGGACAGAAGGATAAAGTCCTGGACTTATTTCAATCCGTGTCCCTGGTGTTTACAGTTGTCCACCAACCATGACATTAAGATACAGTATATTAGAAAGTAGTACTTGAAAATGTAATCCAATGAATGAAAAACGATTTTTTTTCAGCACATGGTCATGGTAAAAAGACACCCAAAAAATGAAATCACATAATAAAAGACAATGGTTGTATGACATATAGTACAATACGCAAATGTCAATTAATTTTAAAAGTAGGAATGTGTATATCAAAATATACAAATTCTCTTAGGGAATACTATGTAGCAGCCATTGTTTAGCGTTTGCCTTAAAGGTAGGAGGATTTGACTCCTCCTTAGTTAAAGGAATCCTTACCACATTTACATATACAGTTTTGTACATGCAGAGTGACAATATCATGTGGCTAAATATAAACATGTCTGCTCCTGTTGCCCCCATGTGGCTGTCTAGTTCATATTGTGCCTGCGAGATTGGCCCACTGAATCTTATCAGTCACTGCCTTCTTCCAGACATCCCATTCATTCTCCCTCAATTCTCTGTGAAAAAATTCCTCACGGAGAAAAAAAAAAGAGCAAAAAAGAAGCAAAAACAACCTTCCTAACCAATTACTAGCCCATCAACTGGCACCTCACAGCTGCTCGCCTCATGTAATTGAGTGGGCAATGAAATAACATGCCCCTTGATGAAATATTTCACACTCATATGAGTGTTCCACCATTGCCCAGTGAGCGAAGGAAGAATGTACACTGCAGGTGCGATTGACGACAGAGGTAATTTGCAGGTGGAAAGCAGCCAACGATTCCAGTGTGAGCAGGCTGCATTTGAATGTGCTCAGCCAACACGCAGACCTTGAAATTAAAAGATGAGATGAAACACAAAAGCTTGGCTGAGGCAGCAGTGGGAGAGTTTAGGATTAATGCTCTACCATTCCACTAACTCTGGTTGTAATTCACTCTCATTGCCAAATGCTTTCCTCAATAGACCCTAGCAGCCAAGTGGGATAGAGATAAATTTACTCCATTGGATAGGCTACACTGGAACAGTGAGACTTAAGACTGTAAATGTTTGACTCTGAAAAGGTCTAACCCACGTCACATCAACCAGCCAGCAGAGGCACAAACATTTTCACAGCCACTCACCCCTTCTTAACGATGATGACGATGGCCCCGAGAAGCAAAATGAGGACCACGAGGCCACCGGCGCAGGCCCCAAGGATCAGCCCCATGTCCTCGGCATGCTGGGATACCTCCAGAGCCCGCTTGGAGTCCTTACAGGCAGCTGCACAGCATGACAGAGAGGTGAGGAAGAGGAGGAGGAGGAACAAGAAGCATCTACATCTTACAAAGACAGCCACTGTGAATGCTTATTTCGTTCTAATTGCAAAAACAAGATGCTACATGTAGTGCTTATGATGCCAATAAATCATTGTCACATTCATTTTAGCATAATTACCATAAACAAACAAAACTATTGCCAAGAAAATTGGCAGCTTCTGCTGGTCTCGATACTGTAGATCTGCTGTGGTGGGATATCTGTTGGATTTCTTGACTGATTTATGGCACAAGACAAGAAAAGTGTGCTGTTCTTTTACCACAGAGAGAGCCTAAAAGCTGAGAAACACGTTCTCACTTACCGCTAGTGGAGGTTTCTATCTAGTTATGCAAATTGTTTTTGTTTTATTTGCCCAGGTTTTATAATAAATACATATATTAATGAAGATAATATCAAAACAAATTACTGATTGAAATAACCTTAATACTATTGACAAAAAAACAACAACAATATAATGATGGTACAGCAGTGCTCTGCAATGTTCATTTATTCAAATCTGCTCAGCTATTTCTATATTATCATTGTGAACTATTTATAGCTGAAGCTAACAATTGCTTTGGTGGTTTCATATTCATGTATTGTGTTGGCCAGTGTTTGCTTACCACTCTTACGTGTGGGCCTGCATGATGTAAATTAAGAATATTGTGGGTACTATTCATGCTGTAATCACACACACACCCCTATGAAAACCTATACCACCCCTTCTGGAGGGAAGGGAAGTGAGTATATATATATATATATATATACACACACACACATACACGTTTTGTTTTGTTTTTTGGGTTTTTTGTGCAATTTAAGTTTTCACAGTTTCTGTTTCGGAGTGAAACTGATGATAAGAAATTGTACGACTGTCAGTAGTTACTCTATAGTCAGCCTACATCGAGACTTCACACACTGATGAATCATCATCACTGACAGGTGCAGTCTCGCATGATTGTAATCTATTAACTCCTATGCATTGCATTGTGGGATTGTCAGCAGATAGTACTTTTGATAGGCCATACATTTCATACCTTTTGGACACCTACATGTGTTTTTGACCTGTTGTATGGGTAACTGAGATTGCACCCTGTTCCAATACTTACATTAACAGGAAATAGTGTCACTCACATAGAGGTTGCAGTCCAGATTATCATGCATTGAAATGCCCGGTGATAATATCTTCATAGAACCTATCACCGTAACGCTCCAGAGGCCGCAGCTCACCTTCAAGTCTGATTTATATAATACGCGATCAGTTCTGGATACAAACAGGTTGGTGCTGTTGTAGATCCTGATGGAGTTTCTCCTACAGTAATCCTGGAATAGTTATTGTAGGGCACTGACATGATATGGATCCTCACTCTGTGGTGTTACATCCACCGGGCTGATTCAAACAAGCCGGGGAGGGTTGTGAGGTGTGTTAGGTCACTACGGATCCAGTTGGAGCTTTAACAGCAGAGCGTTTCCAGCTAAAGTGGTCAGCAAGCTAGTGTATTAGCATGCAAAAGCTGTGCTGAAATAATCGCTTGAGGCTGCAATGGAATAAAGAGCTCACCAGACAGTATCAGAGAGGGCTTGAACACTATTTCAGTGCACTGATATCAGCAACGAGAGCGTCTACAAAGGGGAGCTCAACATGTTTGGCTTGGGTGAGACGACGCTCTGGTTATCTTACCGAACTGATGCATGCTCTCATTCAGGCAGCTATTTCCCTCCTACCCATATGTCACAGTCTCAGTGCGTTTCTGTCTGCATTGCCATCTCAGCTAGCCAAGAGCATGAAATCTCCCTCTCTATGAATCATCTGGGCTCCCTGTTGTGTTTTATCCAAAGGTGAAAAATTGCTATTAAGTATGAGTGAATTGAAGGAGTATTATTACACTTATGGCAGCATGCTCTTCATTAACCAGCCATCTCACTGATGAGAAAACAAATAAGGGAGGGAATACAACAAAATGCAGAGAGATAGAATTATTTAGGGGTCTCAGACCTGTCTCTGCATGTTTGGTAGGCCAACTGAATTGGACTACATCTCTGTATTTTAACAAAGCAATGATGCCTCACGGGGGAGTTATTGCCTTTTGTCTGTGACTGAAATAAGAAAAAAAAGGCTTTACAGTGAGGCAGAATGCTGAGTTTGGCTTGATAAGCTGTGGATTGGTGGTGACTATAGATCCTGGCACACAATACAGCCTGACAGACTTGCCATAATCACACAAATCATTATGGGTGAGTCATTCTGCTTTTAGGGCCATATTTAGAAATTGGCTATCACGGTCAATTTCATTGCACCAAAAAAATCCAGCAGTGGTCATGCAGGGAAATCCACAGGGATAGGCGAGGTAAAAGATAATAGGACACATGTGTCATCATAATTTGGCATTTCCTTGTACTGGTCTGTAATTCATCAGGCAAGACACACTGTGTTATTTTGGTCAAACGGGGAAAGAGGTCATGAGTATACAAAAATTGTAAATCATCAAAAAAATCTGGGCAGCACAAACAAATACCGGCTGGTCCTTAATTAAGGCCTTGAAGAAGACTGGAATTTACTGTATTATATTGGTTTATATTGGCTCACTTAGGTACATTCAGTGTAGAGTACATTTCCACAGCACTTATTCCATCAGTACAACAACAGAATCATGTCACACTCACCACTCCCCTGCTCTGAGTTTTTAAGAGAAACACTGTTCTCCTTCACTAAATAATTCCAATTGCCCTCTACTTTGCCGTTTTCTTGATCAGTGTTAAGGTACTGTCAATTAAACTCAACATTCAACACTCATCATTCGGAATTTCTTATGTATGAGTCTGAAAGAAGACATAAACACAAATATAACATATATTCTCAAATAAAAGCTATCCAGCTGGAACAAATAAGGGCTGGTCCCTAATGAAGGCCTTGCAGGGGGCTGGAATGACCTGTACTATAAAGGCAATATAATGTGCATATTCACAGCACTTATTCCATAAGTACAACAACACAGTGATGTTACACACCACTCTGCTGCATCGAGACACTGTTCTCATTCTCTAATTCCAATCGCTTCTACTTTGCCATTGTTTTGATCCGCGCTGTCAACAAAATTCAACATTTTATTTGTCATTTCCTTAAACTGGTCTGCAATTTATCCGTCAAGGCACATCATATTATTCTTGTCACTAAGGAAACAAGACATACGCATACATATACTGGAAATTCTCAAAAAAAAAAAAAAAACCCTGGTATTCAAACAATGTCCAGCACAACCAAATAAAAGCCTGTCCTCATTAAAGATGGGTAAAAACAAGGACAGTGTTGGAATTACCTGTAATACAATCTCTGATGTAGGTAAATTTAGCACAATTTACATTTCACTAACGCCAATTGTCTACTAATCGTCTACAATTAACTACATCTATTTTGCAGTTTTTTTGAGTGTTGGCTGATATGGAAGAGCAAACGTGATAAAATATACTTATTTTGTCACATTTAAGTATTTGAAACCCAATTATCTAATATACATAAGTCAGTTAAGTCTGGGTCTGCTACAGTTGCGGTAAATGAAGTATAAATAAACTATTTGAGAATTTACAATATAATGCCATTCCATTTAGCTGTCATACTGATTTTAAGCAACATTTTCAAATGCTGCAAAAGCTAAATGTGAATTTAATGCTTTTCTACTGGCTGAGCTGACATGAATAAAAGCCTCCTCAGAACGGTGAATATTTCAAGGCGATTTGGTTTGTAATGAACATGTTCTCGCTGTTCTTTAGTGTCAGCTAATGTTGGCCATGTTTCTTCTGAAAAAACAAAACAAAGAAAAGGGCCAGGGTAGCGAAGAGAAAAAAAAAAACCTCACGCCCACCGCTGCGGTGGCTTGGCCAGGCGCTCTGGTGAAAACAGCTGGCAGCATCTGTGTGTGGGAAGCTGGTGAGGGGAAATGAAAAGAAGCCAGGAACAGTCTTAACAGGACCTTTGTGCCACCTCTGAGGGAACTGGAGTAACATCAGCATATGCTCTGGGCCTGCCTGCCACAGTCGTACACACACACCTACAGTAAAAAATGGCTCCTATACGTTCTGCAACCCACTTTCTCCACTTACTTGACACACCGGCTGATAATAGTAAGGTAGGATTCTCTGATGTCATCGCACTTCAGATAAGAAAGAGTTCAGGGAGAGGAATCCAATTTAACTGCCACCTTTCTCAAGAGTACAACAAACTTCAGACATAATTCAGTGGGGAGGAACGGGGGAACAACTCCATTTCACCCTCTGTCTCTCTCCCTCTCCCCTGTTGTTTGAACTGAGAGCCTTCTATCTGTGTCTGTCTCTCAAGCAAACACTCGTGGTCGCTTCCTCTCTCAGGGAGAAAAAAGGATACGTTGCTGCATTCTGGATTTCAAAGCCATCAGAGCCCAAGAGGGGTTTGCTAAAATGTCAGTGTCAGTAATTCAAGAGGAACAGAGTAGGAACACGGATGCATGTTTGCTTTCACCTTTCCTCCGGTGTCTCTGTTGAGGGGATACTGGCACGGGGGCTTCCTTCCTGCAGCACCCAAAACAACACTAAGTCCGTGTCAAATTCCCTAAAGGCAGCCTGATCCAGGATAACTGTCGAGGTCTCCAAGACATGCACCCTGTACCACATAGCTGAAACCACTGGAACCACAAAAAGATCCTACAGTGTTTCTAATCACCTAGAGAATCACAAATTTCACTTATTCAACATTTTTTTAGCCAGGAAACAACAACCGGTGGCCTCTGTCTCACCCCAGTAATACTGCTATTGTGGTAGCATTTTCAGAATTCCAGCTTTTAATAACCTGCTTCTTGTTTTCATACCCTCAATAGATAATGATAACATTTCATTCAGCAGCTTAATTGCTGAGACATGGGGATACGACACTGCAAGGCACAGTTTTACAAAGGAGTGCATGGGGCAACCACATGAGCAGGGTTAGACAAGTCCCCAATATAATCAAATATCTTAGCTAGTTATTATAATCATTATGATCCATTATAATCTTCCAACCCATGTCACTGCAGCCTGGCATGTGCGAATCACCTACAGCAAATGCAACAGGATGTTTTGCAACAACAAAGTAGCTCTTCAAAATATAACACAAATCTGGCAATTACAACTGAGTTAAGATGATAACTGTAAAGTTCAAATTCATTTTCACCTCAGAATAAGTGATTAAGATAAAAGGGACTTGTTCAAAACCTGTCTGATTGCTAATGTATTTGCCCCAGGACCCCAGTTTTAAAGCTGTCGCTAAGAACCCTGCCATCCCATATCTCAACAATGAAGATGATGAGTGAAATATTAATATTTATCAACCTTATAATCCTTGGTTGATTTGGCGACACCTGGGGGCAGCAAACATGCCTTGAGCAGCTTCTAGCAGAAAGCAGAAGAAGAGCAACTCGTGTCTCAGTTTCATGGATGTATTAAGAGAGCAGGATAGGGCCCCGCCAGTCTGCCTTGCTGTCAATTTGTTCCAGTGCAGGGATTATGTAGCCTGGGAACCAGACGAATCTACGAGCTCAGGTTTAATTTGCTCTGGCAGATGCGTCTGGTCCCCCACCCATTCAGACAGATTTCCAGCCGACCTGGCCCAGGTCGGGCCAATCGAAACCGTTTATCTAATATGGGGCGGGTTTGATACAACTGCTGTACAGAGGACTGCCGCTGAGGAATTTTCATAAACAACCAAGATGGCTGCAGATGGAACGTTCTGAATCCGCTCTGATTGGTTGTAGGTCTATCCAATTGCGTCCAGAGGCATTTTGGTCTGCCCGTTGATAACGCCCCTTGGAAATCGAAAATGAAACAGAGAGGTTCCAGACTAATTCGCATTTGCAAATTGGTCTGGTGATGTCAGGCTAGGGCTTATGCACTCAGTGAGCAATTTTCATTCAAATGACTGGGAGCCATCTTGGAATTCAGGTATCCAGTTCATATAATAGGTTACATCCATGATCAGTTTAAAGTGCACGCAAACAAACTGAGGGCTTTAATACAGATGACTACAAAAACTGTCAACAATGTCCTGATGGGAAAGGAAAGCAGGAATGCACATACACTAAATAGCTCTTGTTGAAAAAAGCCGTCCATAATAGTGTCAGATATGACGTGACAAATTGAAAGTCTTCCTTTCGTCACCTCTGGGCTAGCTGGCCACTGTTCCACTAGCTTCTGTAACTCAATTTTTCATTCAGCATTCTGTCTATCCACATTCTAAGATATATTGGTATCTGCTACAGCACTTGAAAATCTTGACAGTCTTAACAAAGATCTTAACAAAGAATGAATCATTTGCTAGCATACAAAAAAACTACAGCTCCAACGATGTTGTACATCAACACTCTCCTCTAAATTCATTTCCCCAAATTTCTAACCGTGATCTGCTGCTCCTTGGCAAAAACATCCACACTGTTCGGCCCTCTCTGTCCTGCTGTTATTGCAGCCATGTCTGAACTAGCCAGGCCCCATTCTGTTGAGCTGGTAACATTTAACCCGCAATGGGTTAGGGCTTATGGGAAACTAAAAACATAAATATTACATAAACAACAATAATGGATAATCTTTTTTTAAATGTACCATTGCTGTCTAAACAAATTCAATGAAGTGCACAACATACTGTTGAGTAAAGCTATGTTTCAGGCCTGAATTTTTTATTATTTGCATTATTCCAAATGTCAGTGTGAATTTGATTGAGGTTTTCTTACTTCTGGAACAGAACCTGGAGGTTCAGGTTTCACTTTGGCTCTCTATAACTTTAACTGTCTCAGATAGTTTTAATTGCCATAAAGCTGAGGCTCCACCCTGCACTAAAAGAAGAGCACCATCATCTTAACTTGTGCTGTAAACCACCATGTGTGCAATAAAGAAATACAGCAATCCAATTAGGTATCTTCTGGCCTCTCTTTGTAAGAGAGGCCAGAAGATAGCCTTTATGACGTTTACAGTAAACTGAATCATAATTAATGTGATAATGACTTATTGATGTGAAAATGTTACATGAAGCACCTTCAAAGTTGAAAAGGAAAACAGTGTTACCTTTGCGAGCAATCCGGATGCAGTTTATTCTGGTCTCCTGTGAGTAAAAGAAAAGGCTGAGTTAATTCATTTGGCTTGGAACCATGAAGACACAATGGTTCGCAGGAAAAAAACGACCCCAGTGCAAGTTAATTATGAGTCAGTCTGTCAAAATCCACAACCTTGTCTAAAACTTGCAACACAGGCGGCCTGTGTGTGTCAAAGTCACCAAGACCTGTGATGTGGAGGAAATTTCCGAGCAGATGACATCTCCTTGTGATATGACCTATGCTCCCCTTCACTATGTGAGGTTCCTCACCCGGGTCCACTGATTGGCCCCCCCCAAAACAGCCACCTCTATCCCGGAGATTGAGGGGCATGTTACCAAATTAAGATTTAAGGAAGTTAAATCAGCCTTTATGGGCAATTATGCTAATCTGTGCTCTGAGATTGGAGTCAAAAACCTTTCACCTAAAACGTTTGCCAAATTACCTTTTTTAATTGGAAATCTGTTTCAAGTGGATTCTCATCTCCTCTCATCTCTAACAGTGACAGATAAGTCATATTTACTCCCACTCAGGGGTTATTAAAGCAGCGGCAGGTAGTATGCCACGTGTCATCCTGCCCTCTGTCAAGGTGGGCTTTTGGCCTTTTGGAACAGAAACACCAGTGCTTGTCAAAGTTGCAAATTAATGCAACTGAGCCTCCAATCTTGTTAAGAAGAGTGCGTTGAAGAATCCCCTCCTTGGGGTGTGTTTCAATAGCATTTTATAAAATTTTATTTCAGTATCGGATCTGCTTATTAAATCCTTTGTATTCCCTTACAGAATCCACTGAGTTTCCTCTTTCAACGTTTGTAAGTAAATAAAGTTATAAATAACAAAAGCTCAAAGATTCAGTTGCGATGTAATCATGTTTTGTTGTCTGAGACTACATAAACACTACAGATTTGAGAGGTAGTCAAATAAATTTCCACAATCTTAATCTACAATCTGAAAATAAGATGAGCATTGACATAACAGCCTTCTAACCCTACACACCTTATTTCTCATTCTTAGCAGTTCCTGATTCAGAACCACTGAGTTGATTAGCTGAAAATATCAATATGATATGCATGAGAGTTTAAAGCAGCATTCATTGATTTTTTGGCCACTTGGGGGCAGTGGAACAAGCTGAAAACGCAGTGATCTTAAAGACGCTAAACCGAGCTGGGTGGAAGTGCACAGTCGGATGATGGTTTGTCACTGTGAGCGACACCTTTCACATTGTCATTTGATCCGTTAATATAAAAATATTGATTAGCGCAGCTTTAACTGAGAGATGTTCAACCATTGAAACTGAAGTGACGTGACTGGCTGGATCGTTACACCCATCACACTGTTGGTTTTGTTGAACAGCAAAAACACACAGTCTGCTGACAATCATAGAGTGGTGTTACAGAGTGGTGTTACAGAGTGGTGCTTCTTTCTCCATCAAATGGCTGAGTACAGACATTGACTTGTAGAAAGCATTGGCTTGCAAACAATAGGGTGGTTTAGCAATTTACCTACATACAGAATTAATGTTAATTAGCTATAGCTGAAACTGCTAGCAGCTACATTTGTCATAAAACGATGGAAGTGGTGTTCAGCACTGCAACCTTACTCTTTGCTAATAAAAAAGGACAAGCACAGATAAAAGATTCAATAATAGATTTGTGAGCTTAGCGAATCTGGGTATTTTGCCAATCTGGAGCTGGATCAAAAACAGATCAGAACCCAACCCTACCCAATACACATGCCACTATATCCAGTAAGTGAAAAACTGGCATGAGTGACAGGCAACCCCAGATGATGAGTAATGATAAACACAACAGAGGGTTGAAAATGAAATATCAGCATGCTGGTATTTTCAGTTTTTGTGTAATAGATAGTGGTAATCTAGATACTGACTTCCACAGACACGATAGAGAGAAGAAATACTTGGAAAACTGTGTGTTTGTTTCCTGCTTGTGTGTTTCCAAAGCAACTGGCAGCACCAATCATGCACCTTTCAAACCTCACTGAAGGCATATCTGCCAAAGCAATTACTGTTTCAATTCAATGGCAGCTCATGGTCCACAGTAAGCCCCGTACATCTAATTTATCCAGGGTAATTGTCAAAATAATTTTCTTCTTCTTTCTCCCTGAGCTACCCATCTCTCCTGAAACACGACTATAGTTTAGAAAATAGATTGGAGATGAAAATGTTTGCAGGACAAAAAAGAAAATCATCAACATGAATTATATTGTTCAGTTTGTGTTCAGAGCTGCTGTGCCAACAGAGCTTTTGATTTGGTCTTAAGGGAGTATCATTCCAAATGGCGGTCCATAATAGGAAATGCTCACTACTGATTTCAGATCAAAAGAAGTAGATTTCAGTCAGACACAGTATGTCAGCCCTGACCTGGGCCAGAGGCTGACTGTGGCGGCCCAGCTAGCAGCACCCAGGGGTAACTAGCTGCAATCTCTGAGGAGTCAGGCACCGACATCTAGATGAGAAGCTGCAGCCAGGCAGGTGCACATAAGCTCTATATGGGCCTAATGACTTAAACAGCATTTACTTTCACTGCTTCTGTGCACATCGGGCAGCACATTCCTTATTCATGCTTCAATCACTTTTTCAATTGCTCAAAGAGGTCCTTTTCAGATGGTTTTAAGCCTGCGAGGCAGGTGTTTGATTTTCCCCACAATAAAGAGATTCTTAAAAGTTTTTAAAGAGCTTGAATATAAGGGAATTGCAGGAGTACACATTGTTTTCCACATGTAATTATCTTCTGAAAGGTGTTAAGATTCATTCGGCCACTTTGCTTGTGTAATTCATTGAGAAATGATGCAACATTAAAAAGTCAAAGATTTACCAGTGGGAAACAATCAACTCAAAGCCATTCTGAAAATGCATTACACACATCACCCCTTTTGGTGATAAATAAAGCCTGGTTTATGCAGAGGACTGCTTCCTCTCTCGTAGCACCTCCAGCATACAGCCTCCCGCCTTCTTACTTCCTCGACACAAATCTAAATTGACTGTCAAGGTTGCTAAAACATAAAAGCAGCGTGTCTGAGCTCCAGAAACAAAAGCCTTGTCGGGCATCCTAATAGTCCTTACCCCTCTGAAGTTGCTGGTGGCCTGAAAGTAGATGAGGTAGTTCTTGGTGGGATCTAAAGGGCTGTTCCAGTAGCCATTGTAGGTGTGGTTGTCGCCCACGGTGAAGGGCGTGGCCTCGGGCAGACTGCTGGGGGCCAGCTCAGCTGTGTAGTAATGGGGGGTCCCTTTGGCCTGCGCCTCGTTGTGGGAGTTTGGTGTGGGGAAACAGTCGACGGTGCCCAGCTCCCTCCTCCTCACCTGACGGGCGCCGTCCTCTTCCACCACCACCACCTGGTAGGCACTGGAGGAGGACAGTGTGGAGCTTAGCACTCCAAAACAGTACTATTGAAGCAAAACAAACTACTGTCATCATACTTTACAGTCATACATGACTACTGACTGCCTTGGCCAGGTCTCCCTTGAAAAAGAGAGTCTTAATCTCAATGGGACTCTCCTGGTTAAATAAAGGTTAAATAAAATATATATATATATAAATATACACTGTACTGTATGAAAAAACAGAGCTGTGTGCAAAATTATGTTTTGTATTTATGGAAGCAACTACAATTTTTTTTTTTTTTTTAAACTACTAAGAAGTTGGAGGAAAAAAAGAACATAATCACAGTTACAATGCTTCTATTTGATGCATAACACCAAAGCAATTTCCAAAAGCTTTGCCAAAATGTAATCTAATAATCTAATTATATATGTAAATTATAATACACTGTATATACAATTTAAATTTACTATATGCATTTTAATAGTTTTCTTTTTTAAACTAAAGCCCCCTACATAACTTTTTTTGGTGTGTTCTGTCATATGTACTACTATGGCACCAAGCATGATAAATTACAACTTCAAAATGCAAAATCTATTCTATTTCTTTATTCTATTTACATTGTTATGCTTGACCCAGAGGAAGTTTCTGGAGTTTCTTTTTCAGTTTTTCTCAAAGCTTATAGTGCTTCTGTCCGAATTCCTGACTGGAAGTGCAGTGTGGCGCTCGTTACACTGTCAGCCAGTCAACATGCAGCGTGATTGGTTGACATGTGCTGTCATTCCAAACCTGTCTGGCACGGTGAGTCGGGTTTCAGGATGTTTTTTTTGGTGGCTGTTTCAATAGCAGCTCAACCAGGACAGTCAGATTTAGTATCCTGATATGATCCAGACCAGACTGAGGAACAGATCCCTGGTAAATAATTTGAAACATGTCATACATTCTGAACACAATGTTATTAGAAAACCTCTCTGGTTCTTTGTACATTGTACTTAAAATGGTTGCTACGAGCCTAGAGAACTATTTTCTGGAGCTCTTTTTGACTGCAGCTATAAATATCACAGTGCGGAAGAGCACTGAATGAATGGTGGCGTAGGAGTGAACAGTGTATTGGTTGTACCTGACAGGAGCCCCTCTCGCCAGCGCAGGGCGCAGCAGGACAGTGATGGTGTTCTCAGACTCACTCAGTGGTGAGGGGATGTCTTCATAGTCAAACACTGGGGCTGAGAGAAAAGAAAATGAAGGAGGAAAACCACATTTAAGGCAGAGTTTAAAAAAAAAAGTTGAAACACTGGAAGAAAACCAGAATCATTTTAAGTATTTTTATTTGTGCATTTCCTGAGAAAGATCAAACGTGTTTTGTTTAGATACGAGAGTTTAAAAAGACGTGTAGCTGCACTTCTCTTGGATTTTTTAGTAATTTTTCCGCCCCTGCATAAAAAGACAAAGTGTGCTATCTTTATTCATTACATCCCCTGTGTACTATGGTGTGTGCAGGCCTCCCACGCAGTGCCATTGACTGATGATGACTAGAAACAGCAGCCAACTACAGAGAAAACAAGAGGCCCTTATAATATAATTAGGACAGATCTCAAAGCTGCACAACCTCGGCAAAGCTCTGGGGACAATGAGGTTGAGTGTTCCCACCTATGTTTACTACAGGGAGTGAATTAACTGGAGTATGAAGTGAAGCAAATGGCTGGATAAGCTGAAACAAAAAGCCTCCAGAATGGAAGTGGGAATGTTTCTGCGTCCGAGGCAGGGCATTAATGCTTGTTGTTAAAATGTACTTGTGTAACCTGTCATACGACAAACACACACTCTAGCTTGCACACAACAGCTGAGGTCTGCATTACACATAGCGGCGCTGAAGAGTGTTGGAGCCAGCGCGTGTTGGGTGGTTCGATCCAGCTCCAGCATGAATTATGAAAAAGACTAATAGTGCGAGATTACACACTCATGCTTGCTACCAAATTGGTGTAGGAGCTGGCTTCCCACTGGGCTTTTCTGAAAGCGCAGCCAGAGAGCACATGACACTGTAGGTTGAATTATATACCTTGACAGCTGTGAGCCCACATAGGCCACCTTCTAAACCAGATGGAACAGGCACAGATAATAAGGAGGGGTGGAGAACTGGCTGCATTATTTACAGTGTAGGGTCACGGCAGATAAAGGACTAAAGATGAATCTTTCTGGCAAAATTTGCAGTGTTTCCATCCAGTGAGGCATCACCATCCAGTGAGGCATCACCATCATTTTTATTGATATTTTTCAAATATTAACCTTAAAAGTCAATACGGCTCCATGTTTCGCATCAGCTGTTACATGCTCCAGTCATGTAGTTGCTGCAGATACTTCTATTGTACCTGTGCTAGTTGTTGGAGGTTGAGTATCATGCTTGAATGCACTACAACAATAGCTGCTGAGGGTGAAAGAATGTGTTAGAAATAAAAAAATAAAAAAAACATAAAAAGTGCTCAATTGAATCAGCTAAATTTGTGCACAAATGCAAGGCACAAAGAGGCCAAAAAGTTTTCCAAACTATGACAAAATGTGTTGTCTGTCATTTGTCACCCATCCTAAACAAACCATTTGAGCAAGGTTAATTTGCACAAGAAGAAAACATACAATGCAAAGTCAATATAGAAGAAACATGTGCATTGTCCAGTGATGCATATGGAGGACTGTTACTTGTGCAATCGATGTTGTTGTGTGTTTTATGTTGAGTATTTTCATATTGTTGACTCTATAGTAGCCTAGGCTATGTCCTTTGGATGTGCTGTGCAATTTTGTTCCCGACCTGCCGTAATAATATACTCTGACTTCATACTTCATACCCCCCCCCCCCCCCTAAAATCACATATGTTGAGGAGTATTTAAAAAATTGTTTTTCCTCATGTCACAGAGTGATGCCCTTGCAGCTGCCGTATGGCTACAGCAGTTAGTGTTACACCCATTATAAATGAATGTGTCACAGCCATAATCAGAACAACCAGAGCACAGCCATGGCTACAGCCGCAATCACAGCGACAGCAACGGCTAAAGCTCTGTCATCCCATGGCTGACGTCATATTCGCAGCTACAGCCTGGCTCGGTCAGCCTCGACAGCAGTCAGTCAGAGAGCTAGGTTAAAGCTAGTTTAGCTCTGCTAGTTATCTATCTAGCTGCAATAATGCGGAGTGCGCCTCCGCCAGCCACAGCTGAGGGTGCGCCCACTCGCGCTGTGGTCACAACATAATACATAATACTACATCATAACACGGCTCAGCTCGTCTGTGGATCAGAGGGAATGCAAAACGCGCTGCCAGGTGACGCTAAATATTGCGAGGGAACGCAAAACTTATTGTGAGGGAATGAAAAAAAAATCCCCCAATGATCTGTCGGGGGCTCTATACAAATTAATAAATCATGATCTTAAAATCAAAAAAACAAAAAGCACACAAGCTACTTCATTGTGCTTTCCAATTACTAAATTGTGTGCACTAATTAACAGAACACAACTTTAACAATACATGACATTTTATCATATTTTTAACGGTTGCCAAAGATAACACAATGTTGTTCAATAGGCAAACAGGCTAAATCTGTATATCCACATATCTCTAGCCAAAATCAAAACGAAACTGCATAAAACCGAAGGAGCTCATTTAGATTACATTGTCTTTGGTCTGACAACTTTAACCACTTTATTCCAATGTAGCATCACGGCTGCATTGCAGTTTTGCAAAACTAACAAAACAGCTTTGATTTAATGCAGGGCACTTTTGCTTTGACTTTGGACAGAGATCCGTGGATGTTTGACTGTCAAGCAATATTGCCCCCCACAATTATGACCCTGACAATCTGCAAAAAAATAAAGCAAAAGCTGGGGACAAAAAAATGTTTTTCTGTTCATTTGTGGGCACAAATGATTCATTTTAAGAACTTTCTCACAAAACGAATGTTTGTGTTGATTCATGATTAAAAGAAGAACGCCACGCTACTTCAGACTTAGCTTCTGAGACACAAAACTCAAACTTTACATGGCTACTAGAGACTCTGGACAGATTAACGTAAACATACGTTGTTTTAGGCAATTTAACAACACAAAAAAGGCTTGGAATAGCAGCTACTCAGGTTGCAACATGTTTCAAGCTTCTTCCTCAGGCAGCATCAAGAGGTTTACTGATGTATCTTCAGAAATAAGAAAAAAGGAGGAAGTCTACTTTTTCACTGTTTCTGTATGGATTCCTGGAAAAATCCAAATCATCCACACACTCTGCTTACTCCCAGGACATTTGCATGTGAAAACATCACACTAGCATGTGATTTTTCATCCGAGTAAACACAATTAGTAAAACAGCTCACAGATACCCATTTGTGGATAAGTCTTTCATATTCCCCACAGACACATTTTCCAGAACGATCTCAAGATCCATACCAGCAACCTTTTCACTCTCAAACACGGCTTCTCTAATTTCTGAGCTGCTGCGTCGCCTTTGAATGATGAACACAGGCTCTGTTTGCGGTGTTGTTGGCTGAACAAAGCCGTTTCCACCCAAACCATTCAAGCTGAACATTTGTAGTTCACTATAATTGAGGCAATGCACATCTGAAAGCTGTTTGGCTGAGGGAAAATGAAGATAATTTGTACAATTTAAACGTATATGTGTAATTTAATGAAAAGCTCTTCAAGAGAGGGCAATTACAAGTCATTACTTAGTCTTCTTTGCTATCGTCTGCAAATGCTGTGAACAAAAACATTTTTCACAACTTTTTGTGGAAAAATATGTTTTTTTTCTCTTTAAAGTGGTGTTGTCACGATGACTGAGCTCTGCATTATCAGCATATACGTACATTGTGTCATTATTGGAGTTTAACCATTTGAGACCATACTTTGACCTTACTCTACCCCACCCAATCACAATCACAATAACACACATGAACACACACACACACACACCACTACAACTGAACCAACCACAACAGGTAGTGCAGTCAGCTAGAGGCCTCACCAGAGATGTTGGTGGTGATCTCGGTGAGCGCTGTCTGGCCAAACCCCTTGGCGGTTCGGGCCCGGACTGACACCAGGTAGGTGGTTCCAGGATGCAGGCCAGAGAACATGTGGTAGGTCTCGTTCCTCAGCTTGGACACTGTACGGCGAGGGCCTGGCACATTAATGCCTGGGTCTGATGACTCGATACTCTGGTAGCTGATCTGGGAACAGGGAAAAGATGCCACTGGATTAAAACGAGAGTTTGCAGCCACGCTAGCTGCTCTGTCAGGTTTTACTTAGACACAACAATGCTTTGTGCTAAATGCTAATGTTAACATGCTAACATGAACACAGTGACGACGCTAACATACTTATGTTAAGCTGGTATAATGTTTACCATGTTCACCATCTTAGTTTAGCGTGTTAGTATGCTAACGTTTGCTAATTAGCACTAAACACAGTACAGCTGAGGCTGATAGGAATGTCATTCGTTTTGCAGGTATTTGGTCATAAACTGAAGTGCTGGACATATTAACAAAGTTATAACAATTCATCCTAAGGGGAACATGAGTATCTGCATCACATTTCATGGGAAGCCATCCAATAGTTGTTGAGATATATCATTCTGGACTAAAGTGGTGGACTGACCAACTTACCATCATTGCCATGCCCCTAACTTTATGGAAATGATCAAACTTTCAAAAAATTTGAAGTAAGATTTTTGGTTTTCACCTTAGCATGTGTTCAGATTAGGCCATAGTATTCTTAAGTCAGAACAAATCTTACTGTATGAGCCTGTAGACTATCTGTAATATGCTTCACACAGCCTATAGCTTATTATTCACACTACCTGGAAGATTGAATTTAGATGGCAATTTATTTAAAGGCTCTCTCATGAGAAACGCCTCTCAATTAATCTTAGGACTACTGCAAAAAAGGTGTCACCTCACAGCGCAGATCTAATAAACCTTATGCTGCAGTTAGCCACTGATAATCCGATTCTGTGTCACATCCTCGTTCTACAGCACTGCTGGCCTGATTTTTATGCTGTTTTCTGGATTAGCTGATAAAGCCAGGGAAAAATAACAAGTACTGAAGATGGCAAGTATTAATGAAAACCAGCATGATGTTATTGCTTTTTGTTACAATTTGATGGATGTGTTTAAGCCTGTAAATCAAGATTCATACAACTGAGGAAATCAGCCAGGCTGGCTGTAAAAGTGGCCCTTCTACAGCTGTTTTAATGTTAACACTTTACCTTCAGGGAGGTATGGTGGTTCACTTAGCAGTGTGACCTTAAAGTTAGGAGATGGTCCATGGGTGGCAATAAAATGACGTCAGTACAGTGTGACATATTTGTTATTAATCCATAAAGGGACTACAGGAAATAACTAATGGGGGACACGATGATTGCTCTTGCCTTGTTCAGTATTCTAACTGTTCCTTTTTTAATAATGGATCTCAGTTTCTCCCTCGCCTCATGCATTTCATAAGTCCCCTTGTAAGTATTGTACATTAGAGCCCGACCGACATATCAGCATGGTCGATATTATCAACCAATTTTAGCTTATACAGACATATCGTGTTGGGGTATATGATACTGATGCAAATTTACGGAAGCACAAACATTGTAAAAAAATTACTTTTTTTTCTCTTTTCTAAAATATACTGTTTTAAATTTTTGAATGGACATATGTGCCTATGGCTTTTTCTGGTCAGCTTAGAAACACAAGAGCCATACCATCCAGTTCCAAATAGTAGTGACAATAACACTAAAATTGAGCATTCGTCATTGTTATTTTCTGAGGTTTTGTTTAGCCAAGGATACTCAGTAATGATATCATGGGTCATCAGAGCTGTAAAATACCCTATACTTTGGTACAAATCAACAAAAGCACTCACTAAACTACTCACAAATGCTATTAATGCGAATGTCTGTGCGTATATAGGGTATAAGAATGGGACTTCATGCTTCATGCAATGCTAATGCAAAGAAACAAAGAGTGCGCTAACGTTTGGTCCAGCGGTCACATTTGCACATCATGTCATTGACACAGGGGAGAATGTCCATGTCAAGTTGTGGCTCATATTGGAGGAGTTGCTCAGCTTTACTGGCTGGGTGACTGGACAACAATACCCATGGAGCAAAAGATGGCTTAAAAGTTAACGCTGGAGGTTTTATGGATAAGCAACTTTTTTACAAGCGATATATAGTTTGTCAAGCTTGTATGAGGATCAACCAGGTGCCATACCATAAGTGGCAACAAACCCTCCTGGTATCAGGCAGATATTGGCCAATATTTTGTTATCAGATTTTTGACTCTACAACCCTGATAATGGTATTGCTGTCATACATCCAGTATTGTACATCCACAGCAGAAGTAGTTTGGAGGTTAGGGGCAAGGGCACCTCATCTGTATGCGGAGCAATGTTACAGCACCACTCAATTCTCTGCCTGGTTCCTGACTTTCCAAGCTTCTGCTTGTGAAAGGAAACTAGTTTCTCCCCCCATCAGGCGACCATGTGTTAAGCTATAGTGGGTCAATCCCCACATCTGCTTGCAGAAAAAAGCTCCAGAGCCCCACACTACAAAGGTCTATGGGTTGATATGGGGCCATCAATAATTAATTAGAAACATTTAAAGTTGCCCCCTTGTGGAGGCATCTCTTAGGCAAATAAGTAATTAGAGTGGTTGTCCCCCATGTAATTACAGCCTGAAGTCTGCGCCTCAGCTTCATTACCATATGAACATGTACAGTAAATCCCATGAACTGTGAAAAGTGGGTCCTCCCCACTCTAGTGGCTCAGACTCATGTGTGCTTCCAGCGTTTGGGCAAGAAGCAGAAAAGGCAAGCCTGGGGGGGAATCAAAGAGGGGGAGCAGTGTACCCTTTAAAGTGAGCAGAGGAGACTGTTCCTTGATTTGAGTCATTACTCTGAAGGAGGATGAATAAAATAGATATTGGCAAGGGGAAAATAACATCCTACACCTGCAGAGGATTAGTGTGTGATGTGAAGGCAGCCGTATCGTTGTGGACTGTAGATTCTTTGGCATGACTAACAAGGTATCCTACCTCGTACTGCGTGATCAGACCATTGGGCTCCACGGGCTCCTCCCACTTGAGGAAGATCATGTCATCGAGCGGGGTGAAGGTCAGGGACTCTGGGGCGATGCCGCCAGGAACTACAGCAGGAGAGGAAAAACAGCCTTCTCTGAACCAAACACTCCGCTCGGGTCTCAAGTTAATGGACTCGCACGAAAGGCATACCAGGGGGTAAAAACAACTTTGACAGAGTGAAAAGGCACAGGGCCAGGGAGGGATGGAGGAGGACAAAAAAGAGAGAACAGAAAGACAGAGCAGAAGGGAGGTGATGAAAGGAAAGTGTGGACCGGCTTGCTCCCAGCCCTCAGGATGAATTGAGATTCTGGCTTGTACTGTCTGATAACAGAGCACCGTCTTGGAGGATGACAGTCGATTTTTCTTCTTTAGCACCTTACTGACAGAAAAACAGCAAAGTAACCCAACCTGTGAACTGGCTGAGTACCTCTTTGGGTATTTTGGCTTAATGAGATGCATCTCCTTAAAGGAGTACACCTCCTTTTTTTTGGTGCCTGAAGTGCTGAAGTTATGAGAATAAATAATTATTCACAGTTGATTGGTGGCTCTGGTCCTCTGCAGTAATACTTGTTGATAATAGCCTTCTAGCATTAACATGTCCCAAATTGAGAATTAAGAGAGCACTAAAGCTGAGAGAGTAATCTTAAATAATATGTTACTAAGTGTGATAGTTTTGTGCAGGGAAGTAGAAAAATGTTCATCAAATAGGCTTTTGAAGTACCAGTAACTGTGTTCCCTGTTTCCATGGTAAGTGACTGAAGTTCAGGAGGGTCATGAGATACCGCAGACTAAAACACAGCTGCTCACCTGAAAGGACTCCAAAATAAACCTGGCTACATCTATGTGAATCATACTTCCATTCTAATATGTAGGAACATTCAGGAAGATACAGGAAATGGAAGCTTAAGCAGAATTAAATGCACAAAACTACATTTGCACAATGATCCTTTTTAGGATTAAAGAAGCAAAATTATACAATTCAATACCCACTTAAGTAAAAAAGCAGCATGATTTATTCTATTCTATTCCTAATAGAGGTGTTATGTCAAAGTTTTATAAAGGTGATTTTCAGGTTATTACAACTTGGTCCATATTTTCATAATGTCTACTCATAAACATAATTGCAACAAAAACACCAGTCAGACAATCATCCCTGATTATTTATATCAAAATTATCTGATCCACGTTATTTGGAGGTAAAAGCAAAAGGGAGAATAATCCCTCATTACTACAGTAAGATCGGTAAGCATGGCTGCATTAAAAGACTACTCCACAAATCATCAAAATGATGCGGCAGAACCAGAGATATTGTGTTTTTATTCCATGCATTCCTCTTCCTTGTCAAAACCTGGCACCTACATTACCCACAATGCAACTCAACTGCAAACAGTTCAGCGTTATGCTAGTAGCAGCTAATGTAGCCTTGAGCTGCTAGCCTCAGGTCAGAAATGAGGAACTGGCTACAGAAGTCTGGTAAGCTCACTTCTAACTTCACACCCCCCGATTGTAGTCTTCAGCCCCAACTGACGCTGACTCAAGTGACATCACTTGAGGACATTTGTCAGGCTTCATGCAGCTCTCTCTGGAGGCACAAAAGGTTTTATATAACTTTTTCCATATATATGGTAGTATTCCCCAAAACCTGAAAACACACTTTGATGTGTAAGAACCAAAAACTTAGTTTTAAATTAAAGAAAAAATAATTTAAGTATTTAGGGGTTTTAAAACTAGATTTTGACAGAGAGCCTCTCTAAAAGACAAGGCCACAAGATCAGCTAATAATGCAGGACCCACCTTAGGAGATGTAGTTTAGTCGTGAAAATCCAACAAATTTGCAATTAATTTAGTTGCCAAAAACCAATTAACCCTCCTGGGGAGTTCGGGGGGCCCCAGGTAGTTGCCTGTTTTTCCTACTTTTTTTTTTTTATTCTTTGTTGTTGTTGTTGTTGATGTTTTCCTTGTTTCAGTTTAGGGGTAATCTTGCCTTTATGGCAGTTCAAAATTGAACCAGGAAGAAAAAACAATTCATATAGTGCTTGAACATCACTGTATGTTGAAATTCCAATGCTTCCGATGCTTAAAAAATGAACTGCCTGTGACCCTTTATTTCTAAAAAGATAGTGGGGAGATCTCTATGTTTGTGTTTTAGCTGTGACTAAATTACTGAATGCTACTCTCTCTGTCTGTTGCCTCAGAAGCTGAAGCCGAGGTAGGCAAAGCAGAAAATCCTGCTGTATCCATGAATCCCTGACAGCCAAAACAGCTTCCTCCAAGCAGCAGAGACACGGCGTAAGTAGAGCGCTACACCAGCGTTCGATTGTTGAGCCCAATAGGAAACAGGCAGGATGAACTGTCACCGGCTGCGGCTCAATTACTGTAGTTGTGAGGGTGATGGCGGCTCTCCTTGTGACAGGGGGATCGGGGACTGTCAAGACTGTCAGACTGGCATTCAGTGACTCAAAAGCCAAACTTTTCATTGGTGCTGACATTCAAAATATCAAGTAAAGTGTGTGTGTGTGTGTGGGGGGGGCAATCAAGGCTTGTTTTTTTTGACACGTTTTTAACTTGTCACTTCCTAACCAGTCAAATCTAATGAATAAAATTGAAACATAATGCTACATTCTGTATGTTATTCCATTTATGTAAATTCATTTCCTCCTGCCTACAAGACAGCAATGTGTAGGTGTAGATAATTAAGAGCTCTGTTTTTCCATATCTCCTCCACTGCTTGTTTTTTTCAAGTTTTGCTACAAAACTGAATGTAAAACAAAACTGTATTTTTTTTTAGCAGATGCATTTTGAAGGTGCAATAAAAAAAATGCTGCCAATTTCATATCATAGCTGCTGTTCCATCTCACTCTCTCCACTGGGTCAGGCATATCCCTGAGTGGCATTCAATTACATTGAAAAGTCTTGCTTATTCTACATAACAATAAGTGTTTGACCTTCTGTACTTCCACTCTGTGAGTATTTGCATTAGAATATGCCTAATCTGCTGATGTACACAGGAAAATATTAATACAAAGATAAGCAAAATCATTTTACCATTTTGCCGCTGGCCATGGCCCGAGCTGATTAATGTTCCACTGGTCTCCATTTAAAAGGCTGATCTTCCATTTAGTTATGCTGATCCAGCTTATTTTGTGAGTCAATATTTGTGTTTTTTCCACTGGTACTAGTGGATGACTAAAGGCATGGATTTGTGTAAGCAGTGCACAATAATTATCTGAGCATGAAGGCACAAACACAGAAAACTAGAAATTCAAGAAGTTATGAAGCCAGAGCCAAGTAACTATGACATTAAAGAGCTTCAGTGCACACATAAAAAAACATCCCTGTTCTCCATAATGACGCTGTTTGAATGCCTTATTTCAGCAAACCCTTGCATCCTCTTTACTACTCACTGGGTAAAATAAAACTGCCCACTCACTGTCTTCCTCAGTCTGGAAGGTGACCTCTCTGCTCTCCTTCTTGCCTTCGGGGTTGGCCAGTGCCAGTCGGACGTGGACCGAGCGGAAGGGTGGCAGGTCTCGCAGGGTGAAGTGAGACGTGTTACGCTCCACGGACAGACACTCTCTGACGGTGGCGTTGTTCCCTCCGCTGCCCCCTGTTGGCATGGAGTAGCGGTAGCACAGGGACAAGGAGTAGGTGTGACAGCGGGTGAGGTTGTAGCCCAGCGGTTCCCACTGAAGGGTCAGCTGCCGGGGCTGGATCTCTGTAGCTGTCAGACCCCGCAAGGCACGCATGGGCTCTGAGAGGGACAGGAAGCAGAAATGATATCAATGAAGTGCAAACAGTGACCTCATCTATCAGCAAGGGATAAGAAAAGAAAAAATGTCAAACAGTGGGAAGAAGAAGCTCATGGAAGCATTTTGTTTCTCAGTTCTTGTAAGTAAAGAAGTGTCAATACTCAAAACCAGAGCTTCATTTGGACAAATTGGGCAAATCTATGAGGCTGCAGGTAAAAAAAAATCAGATTTTTCAGAACTGACAAATTTCAGATAACCAATACCAATGCTGATGTGTATTCTAAGTTTATCTTTGACATTAAATTAGAAATTTTCTTTAATTTTGTACATTGTGACGAGGGTATCAGCATTGTACATTGTAAGAAAAGCTGAACAAAATTTATTTTCTAAAGCTTTACTTGATACAAAATACCAAATTATACATATTCCATTCGTTAATGAAGACTGTGAGATGTGGTTGAAAGATCAGAAAAAGCTAAGTCATCCCAAGATCTAGAGTGAACTTCCAAACTTAAGTCATTATATTCTGTCTATTAGCTACATTATAACACAAGATATGCTTTTCTTAAAGCAGCATTAATGATTTGTTTTGGCCACTTAGGGACAGTGGACCAAACTGTAAACACATTATCATATCACAAAATTGTTATGGGGAACGTGTTAGCAAGTAGATGCATTCATTATTATTCATTTGCAGTCATGTTTCTGGCCACCTGACGAAAATAAGCCGAATATTCATTCTCCTTTTAGCTCCGTTTTTGGTCTCCACCAATGCCTTTGAAAAAACTCTGGCTCTTTAGCTGCTAAATGCTCCACTATCAGGCTTTGTACAGCACAACATTCAAGCAATTTCAAAGCACTTTCAAGGTACCCAAACCAAACATTTCCAGACTCTTGAAGCCTTTATCATCACATCTAAATTGTTACTATAAATGCCAGGAGACAACAAACAAATATGACGACGGGATCGTTTCATTTAAAATATTAAAATATTTTTGGTTTACATGAGTGATTGTGTAGATGATGAAACACCAGATTATGTTTGAAAATCAAGCATTTTTCAAGGAATATATATGAATTCAAGCATATTCCTAACCTTGAAAACAGTTAAAATTAAGCATTTTCCAAACTTTCAAGACTTTGTACGAACCCTGCACTATGTTCACCAGCTAGTCGCTAACTTTGCCTGCCATTTGGAGCTGGGCAGGTAGCACACAGTGGGAAATGCTGCTGCTGGAAATGAGGTTAATGAGAGTAGCGAGAGTGAACCAAAACAATGAAGTCGCGGATCGTAAAACCAAAACAAATAACTAAAAGACGCTAAAACGCTGAGGGAAACTGCAGAGTTGGTGATAACTCTCTTTGGTTTCATCTCTACAGGCGGCACCTTTCACATAACACATGGTTACTTAACACTTAAGAAAAACAACATGTTAGCATGTTCTGGATTGC
The DNA here is from genome assembly GCA_005408345.1 of Macquaria australasica. Lineage (NCBI taxonomy): Eukaryota > Metazoa > Chordata > Actinopteri > Centrarchiformes > Percichthyidae > Macquaria > Macquaria australasica. Next base: position 387,896 of record SEMN01000377.1, on the reverse strand, counting down.
TTTCACATTAGGGGTTATCAGCAGATAAATGTGATACGAATTCACAGTCAGAAGTTGGGCAACGGAGTTGTTGACCCACGAGATGGAGTTCGGGTGTCTTGGGGTGATGTTAAAAAGTAAGATGGAGCATGACATCGATAGGGGAAAGACCCAGAGCATGCTGGAGGGACTATATAACCCATCCAGCCTGAGAGCATCTTGGGATCTCCCAAGAGGACGTGACTGGGTGCCACTGGACGTTGACACAAAAGAAAATAGATGGATGGTGGATGGAAAACCATCATCAGTTTATTTTCTAGTTAGATGGGATGGGATGCTGTTCTCTGCTGCAGCACAATTTTGTGATTTACGCTGACAAGACAAGCGTATTTTTACCTAAAAGTCTTACCTGGTACAGCTTAAAAGAGGAATACTGATGGGAAAAAGGAGACAGCAGCAGTTGCAGCTGACTTTACAAACTTACATTATGAGGTTACAGAGGGGTGAATCAATGAAAAAAATAAAACTGCCTGAAGAAGTAGCATACAACACAACATTCAACATTCCCATCTCCCCTAACATGAATGCGGTTCAGTAGGAGACAAGTGCACGGCCTTGGCAGAGAATCAGATGTGAACGGCTGAAGCCTAATTACTGCTGTCATGTGTGAAAGCTGTGACTGCAGATCTCCATGTCCCTGTCATGCAAAATGTCCAGTTTCAAGCACACGGGTTGTTATTCCTGTCATGTAGCCTGGCCTGGATCTTCAAGTGTACTGCTGAGACGTCAGATAAACCAAGAGGAGGGCAACGCCTTCAGCATGGCACGGACTGGCAGTGCAGAACTGCAAACTGCTACTGGGGAAGCAATAGCTACAGCCCCACTGCTACATTTAACATAGATCAGAAGCTGCTGCGTAAATGAACGAAGCAATGTCACGGAGGAGACATCAGTTCTGAGGGGACAGTGACGAGACAGAAAGGGAAATGTCCTTGATTTGAAAGATGTTTGCTCTTTCCCAAAAGGGTGAAACAGGAGCTGACTTGTGTCGTCACAGCTGACACTGACTACGTTTACATGCACACTCATTTTCCACTATTATTCCGAATATGACAATGTTGTGAATTTGATATGGATCATGTAAACAGCATATTTTGTTTGGATATTCATTATTAGGCCTTATTCCAAATGTAGCACTTTCCAATGAGAACATGGTGGGATATGCCGATATTATTTGGGTTTTAGGAGCATTCTTTGGACATGTATACAGCGTATTTGGCATATGCAAATGCGTCTCAAACCGCAGATTGCGACACGCGGCCTCTTGCCTGTTTAAGGTCATCTCTGTGAGTTGTAAACAAACTAACTAGCCAACGGTTTGCAAGGCTGGGGTAGAGATGTATGCACAAAAGAAAAGCCCACATTTCTGGTGGGAAGGAGAAACACAGCTACTTTTAAACATTATGAAAGACTGTCAAACAATGTAGAGCGGCTGTGACTCAGGAGGTAGAGCGGGTCGTCCATTAATCCCAGGGTTGGCGGTACGATGCCCTGGCTCGATGTCGAAGTGTCCTTGGGCAAGACACTGAACCCTAAGTTGCTCCTGATGGTTGTCGCCATCGGTGTGTGAATGAGACCAATCTGTAAAGCACTTTGGGAACCGTTCAGGTTGAAATGCGTTATATAAGTGAAACCCATTTACATGGATATCAACAGGGTTTTGGATATGCGCAGATATCACAACACCGACCTTTTCAAGAAGGTGGTTGAACAAATGAAAGAGGGAGGCTGAGTTACCACGGTCGAACAGGTCGAACAGGTCCGCCACTGGTGGAAAACTTTAAAAAAAATCCTATTTTGACGCAAAGAAGCAAAACGGCTCAAGCGGCTCTAGCTTTCCACTTTTCCATATTTTGACGCGATAAACGACATGTTAGGGCATCGACCCCTGTCAAACACAGGCAGATGAAGCACAGCATCATGTAAACGGGAATATTCATTTTCATTAGGCATGTAAACATCTTAGTAGGAATATTGTCTTTTTCAGAATAAGGGCATAAAATTGAATAATTTGTGCACGTAAACGTAGTCACTGATACAAGCTAAAACCTTCCATTGGAATAGTATCAATCAATCATACAGTAAAAATGTAACTTTGAAAAATGGTCAGATTTTTTAACAATATCAGCTCTGTATAGCAGTCTAATCCTGCTAAAACCAGGTCTGCCACCAGAGGCCCACTGACTGAATGTTCAGTTTCTGCTCGAGACCCCATTACTCATCATTACAGCAGCACCACAGCAGGCTCTGTCCTGTCCTCTCCACCCGCCAGTCCTCCACCCGTCCTGCCCCAAACTGACATTCAGCTTGATTAGCCTAATCAGAGGGATTAGCCAGAGGCAGAGGGAGTGAAGGAGGGATGGGGAGGCCGCACACGAGATGAGCAGGGGAAGAGAAAAAGATGAATGAGGGAGAGTCCCTGTGGGTCTGCACATTTCATCTCATCCTCCTCATCTTTAACAGCTGCCTCAGTGAGCTGCCACTGAGGCCTGTCCCTCCTGCCAGGGGCTATGTTGGAATTATGATGGACTATCGGTGCACACCCTGATACTTACCATTGAAACCACATGGGGTTTGGACTACTGACATGCATATTTTGAATGAGTTTCTGTAGGTATCAAAATCTTGAAATTTAACCTTTAATATTTGAATCATGCTAATGTTCCGACAGTTTAGTCAGATCCCAATAAGATTCTACTGTAACCGTTTTCAAAATGTGGCAGGAGTAGAGGCTGGCCTTGCACAAAGAATAGAACTTCCAATCGTTTGACATACTTATTGCTATTTGGACATGTATCTATCCTGGACATGTAAACAGTCAACAACAACAACAAGCGGTACAGAATCTTTAATTTACAGGACAGCTTGTATACTTTTGGAACATGGGGGTAAAAAAACATAGACAAAGACGCAGGGTCTAAAACTGGAGCATTCTTGTTCCAATATGTCATTAGTTGAGTTTTACAATCAGTTAGTTGACTTAATTCTAAGAAATAACATATGACCTGTTCAACTCCACCTAAAAAAACCCAGTTTTACTCAGAAAATAACTCATATTATAGTCTTTAGCATGTAGCCAATTGAGATTCTCCTCCCTAAAGCTACAGCCGTATAGGTCGCCTGTGCAAGCAGCTTATAACGACCCATATTTACATTTATTGTTGGGTAGCGACCTATAAAGAGCGCCAAAGTCTGCGTAGGGAGGAGGTCTGAGGTGGATGGATGGGTCAGTTAAATTGTGTAACTAACGTAGTTCTTTTAACCCAAACCATGATCTTTTTCTAAACCTAACTAAGTAGTTTTGGTGCCTAAACTTAACCAAACAGCGATAGATTCACCACATTAACCATGTGTATTATTGTTACCATGATGACGATGGTCAGGTACGCCTATATATGTCATTTTGGGAGTCATTGACAAATGACCTATCCTGTCTTTTAGGTTGGAGGACTTGTTCAGCAAAGTATTAATACAAAAAGTAGATGAAATGTTATAATATGATGATTCACAGACACACAAGCCACCACGACAGGCAGAGAGCAGGTAGAGATAGTGTTGAAATGGTTGTTAATACGGAGGTATATGAAGCCAAACACACAGTTAAATGTCTTCACAAAACAAATAAAAGTTTAGCTGCAGCCTGCAGTGATTTTATAGTTCATTGATGGTCAAGTTCAAATGAAAGTTTGATGAACAAAAACCAAAACTACCCGTCCACTATTCATTTGTGTTACAGTAATCAGATATTGTGTTCCATTTAGAAAAGCCTAATTCGCTTAATTCTTCTTTCTAGTAATCAGTTTTAACTACATACAAGCCTATGCGGTATGTCTTACTCTTTTTCCCACAACCCTCCATGTGGTTCCTGTAAATTCCATCAGCGCTTTGTTTATGCCTGCTTTTCAGAGGTGGAGAATTTCCCCACGCAAAACTCACAATTGCAAACTTTGTGACCTTCGTAAATCCAGCAGAATACATAATCGACCTCCGTTAATACGTCTCCCGCTATTAGCTGTGCAGTCCTCCCTTAAATGCGTGTGAACTGAGGAGAGAGACGCACCTTGCAAACACTCACTAAACTGACACGCAAACTGTGATTCCAGCCTGCGGCGTCCGTTTGATGAATACAGAATGCGTCACATCTGCTTGGACTTGGTTGAACACGTGACAAGTGATGGACAGTATTTGCATAAAGAGTAAAAAAAAGAGAACTTGAGGGAGTTTCAAAACCTGGCTATAACCTTCACATATCTGGCCACATCACTTTGTTAAATGAACATGATTATAGGCTGTTCCATTTTTTCAGATGCGGTCCTCTGGTTTATGAAGTTGAAAAGGGAGTTAGACGCTGTTAGACAATCTAACAAGCACATCGTTTTAAGCAGACTGGGGCCTTGAGATGAATGGTGCTGAAAACAATACACATACTAGGACTGTATCATTTTCCTACTAAAATGAGGCCATCAAAATAATTTTAAACATGCTATTGTTACATAGAAAATCTGCACAGTTTAATCAAGAAAGGTGCATGAATGGCACATCTGTATTCATGCCAAGGTCGCATATTCGTAGCCACACAAAAAGCATGAACACATAAAAGCACATGGGCACATCATTCATTTAGCATCTGAACTAGGCCTCTGTGTGGCTGCCCAGTGTTAACAATGGCCCCATGGGATTGCAATCCTCTGCACCAGTAAGGATGAAATGTCATACTCAGCGACTGTCCAAAAAGAGGAGGCACTGTGCTAAAAGAAATGGCTCTCTGTGACACATTAGGAAGACAAATTCATCCAGAGTTTTGTGTCACAGGGCCTCTGCTGTCTGCTGCATTCTCCCTGGGGATACAGCTTCAGATCTGAGCAACGGGAGTTGACAGGAGGTGGGCGAGTGGAAGACGCTGACGAGAGTGGATCAAAGAGTGTGGCAGGTGACAGAGGCGTCATGCCGTTTACTTGACGGAGCGGCGGGATGCCTTTTTCACCCAGATGAGACACAGATGAGAGGTAACGAGAAGACCCTGTCCGCTGCTTGCATGACATGAGAACCTTGATACTACAGAAGCTCTTGAACTAAACTTTCTTCTACAGCCGAGTTCAGACCAGTCATAAACCCAATGCTTCAGTGCTTCAACTATGAAATCTTCATCCATTATCTGTTGTTTTTTACAGAACTCCCACTATCCTTGTCTTGCATGTAAATGACTGTAGACAAAAACATACCTTGATTCTTCATATAAATATGTGTGTTTATTAGGGGTAAGCCCAGGATAAATAAAAAGCATCACACACCTTCCATGCCGCAGTGACAACAAACACACCTTTTGTTCTCAGTGTCTGTGGGCAAACTTGCAGGCAAACAAAGTTGTTAAGTGATGCGTCAAAACTGTTTGAAGCAGCTCTCACCTGCAGCTCAGAACTCGAGTGAATCTCAGAGCATCAGAGCAGGAAGAGACTCTGAGAACAGTGTTTTCTGTATCTATGAAGTGTGGGAGTAACCAGATGGTCTTCTGTTTGTTGTTCTGTGCTGATGCTTTAAGTCCTCGGTTTGCAGTATGCACTAACGGTGTCCAATTGCACTTTCTAAAGACACATCCTCTGACATTTTGTTATACATTATATTGTTACATAATTAGCACTTAGTCCATTAATTGATTTGTCAGTTGACTATTAATAAACAACAACCTTGTACTTTCCATGAATTAAACCTATAAAGTATCAATAGTCATACTTAAAAAAAGAAAAACAAAGAAAAACAAACATTGCGTAATTCATCAAAATTTCAAGATTAAGCGGTAATACAAAATTGACAGAAATGTACAATTTACATAGAAGTTTGTGTTTACATTTTTCCATTACAATGCAATCCATGAAGTGTTATATATCTTTGCTAATTACAGTCCTTTTCAGATGTTTTTTGGATAATGATAATCTAGATGTTGATTGTAGTGACAGAAGTAGGTTGTTCCAAAAAGATGGTCCTCTGTATATCAATGAATACTGATTAAGGGAAGTCCAACAATATGGAATAGGAGTGAATGTCTGAAGACTTTAAAAAATTCTGGATTCAAAGGGTTGAGTTGTTTATCAAGCAAAAATGCCAAATATTCAGTCTTCCCAGCTTCACAAACGTGAGGATTTGCTGCTTTTATCTGTTTTATTATTGTAAATTGAATTTCTTTGAGGTTTTGGACAGTTAGACGAACAAAATTGATTTAAAGACTTCACCTTGAGCTCTGAGAACTTGTGATGAGCATTTTTCTCTACTTTCTGACATTTTATAGACTAAACAAGAACAAAATAATCAAGAGAAAGTAATCATTAGCTGTAATGAGGTGTTCTTAGAGGCAGGGCTGTCTAAATGGCAAAAATGCTATCTGTGATTGATGTAAACCTTAGTGCAGAGGTGGAGCTTAGCATGGATAAATAATATAAATAGAATTATAGGCTTCCTAATATTAGCCTCTTCCTCTCTTGCTTTTATCACTGGGTTTTAATCTAAAAAAAAAACTACTGCTACTTAAGCCCTGCCCACAAACTTGTAATTTGTTTCAGTGCCATGGATGTTGTGTAGAATTTTGGAGGATGATCCAGTGCTTGATCTGACTCACCTGCACACTTTGTCCTGCTGATCAGAGGAGGTCCAGGCGCACCAGTGCCCCCCTCCCCGGGCCGGGTGAGCAGGACACTGATGCGGTACTCTGTGTCTGGCTCCAGATGCCAAACCTTATAGGTAAGTGAGCCCACACCATGAGTCTCTGTCCACATGGACTGGCTGGCCCGGTACTGGATTTCCCGCCGAATGACCGGTCCATCCCCAACGATGGAGTTGGTGTTGAGCTGGATGATCAGATAGGTGGGGCCTGCCCGCAGGAGCTGGGGGGGAGCAATCGGTGTTGGGGGCACTGCAATACAGAATGTCTTGTCATTATTCTGTACATCTAAATATATAATCCTGTTAGAATAAAGTTTTCGGTATTGTTTATGACTGATATTACTAAACAACACAATAATATAAATAAAAATCAGTCAATAAAAAGTCAAGGATTTCTGTCATTGATTTTCTCTTATTTGTTTTACAGTTTCAAAAACATTATTTTTGCTCTGCTAAAGCGTTGAGTCATAAAAATCTTATAATCACATCAGGAATATGAGAGAGAGCAAGAGAGACTCTTCAATGCTGTACATTCCTAATTTTCACTCTAAGTATGCTGAGTAAGAGCGTATTTGCATGAATAAAAAATGATGGATAACATGACCCTTATCAACCCAGCGAACATCAAATTAATTCATCACATGATGTTGTGTGTGAGGAAATGTGTGCATGTGTGTGGACGAAGGGAGAGTTGTTGGCTGATAGAATACCCAGCGACTACACCTGCCTACAGAGCGTTTTATCACACTATTTATTCAAATATGATACAAGAGACATTATGAATGTTTGTTGGTTTACTTCAAGGAGACGTTTAGCATTTTTGAAATATGTTTATTTGCTTCTTTTTGAGAGTGAGATGGAAAGATCAATATACCTCTAATGTCTGTGTGCTACTGTAAGTATTGAGCTGGAGCCAGGACGTGGTTAGCCTAGCTTAGCATAATGACATTATAATGCAGGAGGAAGGAGCTAGCTTGGCTCTTTCCAAAGTTCAAAAATACACCTACCAAAACCTCTAAAGTTGACTGATTTACAAGTCATGTCTTATCTGTTTCATCGGTACAGAAGGAGAAATACAAAAATGAAAATTTCCGGTTGCCAGATTTTGGTCTCTGGTTTTTCATCTTTGGTCTCTACAGGCATGATGGTACCAAACCTGGCAACTTTACTGTTACGACCAATCTTCTGGAAACTCATGCAACTCCCACTACAAACTACAAATTGTCATATTTACCTTTTTATTTTTGTTTGGGTTGAACAAATAAAATACAACATGTTAATTAGTAATCTTGAGACATGTTGGTAGGCATATTCTCACTTTGGACAGAGCCAGGCTAGCTGTTTCCCCCCTGCCTAATGCTAAGCTAGGCTAACCACAGCTTCTCATCCCAATCTCGGAATAAAAAAGCAATTAATCCCAAAATATTGAACTATTCCATTAATTGTGCCTAACCTGAATGTGTGTTAAACTAAGTGTTAGGTAGCATCGCATTACTGAGCAACGTAATGTTATTACTTTCTTCAGTAAAGATAGTGAGGGATCCAAACTGTAGGCTAGCTGCGCATTAACAATGGTAGATGGTAGATGTGACATGTGGGTGTGGAGGCTTTGCAGTTGTTTAACCCTCTGAGCAGTATCTCACAGTTATAATGCCATAAATCATAAAAAAAGAAAAACGCAGCGGTGATGGAGCTGACAGAGTAACGGAAGTAATGTAATGAGTAATGTAACTAATAACTATGTTCCTAAATCTAGCTTACCTCTGACAATGAGTTCTCCAAAGTTGGAGACGGTGGCACCCCTGGGGGACAGGGTGACACAGCGGTAGAGGTCCTGCTCCCCGCGCTGTGCCTCCACCTGGAAAGTCGCCATCAGCCGCTTATGGCTCAACCGAGACAGCAAAGAAGTGTCCAGCACCATGCCGTTTCTCCGCTGACAGCCAGACAAAGACCACACAGAGAGGAATCAGCCATGAGCACAGCAACCCAAGCACACATGTTTACCTGAAGTCTATTCAAGTGATTAAAAATGGGCAACAGGCTGAGAAGCAGACAGGAAGACAAAGGAGGGTTGGAATTAGCTACATGGGAGGGCAAGATAATAAATACGTGATAAATGTCACCGGTAACAACAGTGTTTTCGCTCGCGAGGCTCGTGACACAGGCCTCCCGGGCTGGTGTTTCCAGCACAGGGGGCTCGAACTGACATCTCCTCATCTCTCGCCATGCTAATGTGTCAGCGCTCCAGGCACACTGGCAATTGGCTCAACCAGCGGAACAGGGAAATCAGAGGACAACACTCGCAATGAGCTGTTCCAGGTGGGAGCTACAATATATGCAGCTCTCTCACAGAATAAGCAGATTATTATGTAAACTGTCGCCTGCTCACGCTTTTCACAAGTAAATGGGTTTGACATCCGCATGTTTGAATTGGTTTAGGAGGATGGGGGGGGGAATGCAGTGCTGTTGGAAAATATGAAATTAGATGTACAGTAGCTGGGTGCTACTGCCTAAAGCTACAGATTATAACTCATTTTAACTTTAGATTTGGTATCAATATGATCTGTCTCTGCTTTTATAAAAGCTCCAAGGACTTTGCTAATTTGTTTGCTACTTGTTTTGTTTTCAACACCTGGTTTGAAGTGACTCTTCAAAGTACAGCATGCACATTTCAGTCGCCTAAAAACTGTGTCCAATTTTAAAATTCCATCTGTAGGCTTTTAAAGAAAATAAGTGCTTCCATTTTGCCTAGTCTGAGCCCCGGTTTAGACTCAGAATACGTTGATATTAAAACACTTTAATGTCCTCACTAGAAAAAAAACACTGGAAACACTTTTTCTTGCATTTTTTTATTATCTTGGGGCAATAATAACAACAATCAATGTTTGTTTTTTTAACAGACTCAACAAACGGTTGAGAGGTCGCTTCATGGTAAGGTCAAAATACATTTAATACCAATACCATTTAGAAAAACTCAAATAAATGCTAACTTTTGAAGAAAGAAATCAGACTTGCTCATCTGTGTGGTGGTGCAACAGCACAAATGTTTGTCATCAGAGTCTTGAGGACTTTCTGGTATTAGGGCCAGAAAAGTGCGTGGCCTTGCGCCATAAAATGTTCAAAAAACATTGGAAACGTACTTTTCACGGGTGCAGTGGCCCCAAAGGATTACGTTGCAGCCTGTTTGCTGATGACGGTGGAGCCGATCTACTGGACCAATTCCAAAACTTTTGGTAACTTTTAGTCATTTAGATCCCAAAATTTGTAAAAAATAAAAATAAAAAAAAAAAGACAAAAAAAGAAATTAGGTTTAAAAATACCGGCATTTCCCTTTAAGTTCAACACATTTTTCAATAAGATATAATGACTCTAAAATGTGCTCTATCAAACAGTTGAACAGAGCGTTAAAGGGTTTTAAAGATGTAAATAGCATCGGAGACAGCCATCTGCAATTCAGGCCAGAGGATGGCGGTGGAAATATGATGCTAATTGATTAAAAAAACATTATGCTAACAATTTGTTTGGATGGAAGAAAGAGTGGAGGAGTGCAGCTACAGACTGGTCCAGAGAGGACCTCCACAGCGCCAGGGAGATCAAAGAGAAAGCAGCAATTAGCAGAGTCAGTGTTGATGATCAAACGGGCCCCGAACAACAAATGGAGGAACAGAAGGCAGTAATGGTTCGTGATATATCTCTATTTTCTGCTGCAACAGGGTTTTTTTTCTTAATGAGAAAAGTAGGGAGGAGCTGCAGCGAGTGTTGACTTACGCAGACAAGTTCACTGCAGCATACTGTCAAATTATGAAAGACAAGCCTTGTATTGTTTGTTTGCATCTTCCTCTGTGTGTGTGTGTGTGTGTGTAGCTCTGTCAACAGAGTCGCAAACTCTGAAACTGATAAAAATGGCTCTTTCACATGCCGATGATCTTCAAAGGCTTCAATTCAGAGAAGAGAGAGGAGGGGGGGTGTGAAGAAATAAAATCGGGCGGAAACACAAGGGATGGATCACCAAGTATACCGAGATCTCATTTGCAAAGCGCCTTCTCCCTGCTGCCATCATTTCAAAAGCACTTAGATGTGCAGGCTTCAAGGCCAGAGGAAGAGTGGAGGCATTCAGGGATGGATTTTTGAAGACTAATATTAGCTCATATTCAAACTAAGAAAATTGAAACTATTTTCAGTCGGTGCGTGAGAGAAATGGCTTCAGGGGCTTTAGTAAACTAAATGCCATCACAATCACAAAGCCACAAAAGCAGAGGCACAAACTTAATAATCTTCCAAACCCTCAATTGACTAATTTCCCCATAACAACACAAACAATAAAAGACAAACTTACTGCATTATTTAACATGATCAAATTACAGTATTATTACTGGTATTATGCTGGCGGTTAAGATAATGACTCCCATTTCCTTTAACCACCACTATACAATTCATCAGAAGGTCATGGGAGACTTGTGGGGGACAAATTTTAAAAAAGAAAAGCAAAAATTGATGCGAGTCTTGATGCTTTTGGTAGTGAGGGGGAGGACGTCAGGAGGCCTCTTTGGGTGTCTAGTTTGAGGAGGAGGCACAAGGTTGACTAACCATCAGTCTCCCAAAGGTTACACCTCTTCTTCAACTGTGGCTCAAAAGAGACAGCACCTGGGGTGGCACCCAACAGACTGAATTTACACTTGTCCACTAACAATGCTCGTTTTTGCCACTGACAGGCTCAGACTGTCAGACACTTAGAATAACAGTCTGAGCCTGTCAGTGGCAAAAACAAGCACTTTTAGTGGACAGACTTTTCACGGCCACAGTTGCCCCAAAGGATTACGTTGCAGCCATTGCAGCCTGTTCGCAGATGCCGGCGGAGGCGATCTACTGGACCAATTCCAAAACGTTTGGTCATTTAGACCCCAAAATTTGTAAAAATGGGGCTTTAAAATGTGTTGTTTGGTCCAAGAGGGTGATCACTAGTAACTAAATGTTTTTCAGATTGTATGGCTGGTGGAACATGTTATCTGCAGACAGGAATATTCTCTTAACTGGTTTAGACTGTATGAAAAGCTCATGTAAACAGCAGCTCGAATAAGATTTTAATGAGAGTATGATCCTGCAACCGTGCATGCAAATGCTAACTAGTGTAAGCTGTTCTGGATAAGACTGTCAGCTAAACATGTAAAACGTCTTTCTCTTCATCCTTTGTGTTGCTCCTTCTGCCTACAATCTCCAATCCCATTCTTTTATCCAGGTGCTGAGATGTTGGCTTGACTGAGCAAAGATAGTAAAAAATAAAAGAGAGAAGAAAACAACTTGTTCTCACCTCCAGGAGGAAGGGCTCAGTCTCAGAGACTTTGCCCGTGGCGACACACTGGAACGAGGCATTCTGCCCAGCATTCACCTCCACGTCACCCAGCCGAGAGAAATGAGGCACCTTGTCTGTGGAAGGAGGACACACAAGACACACACACACAGTGATGAAAGTGGCACATCTGGAGCCGAGCATCACTGTCTAAATATATTAAACACACAGATGTGGACTGTAATTTATTCAGAGCTGTTACAATAACGACACACCCAGGGCTAGATAGAACCTCACAAATATGACTGCATACATATTGCACATTTATGTATAATGAACATATGAACATACAGTATATATACATGCTCTGCAAAAATATTCTTCCAAATAAGTCATTGAACCTTTAATTGGCTTACTTTATCGATTTTAAAATATCAACTAAAGCTGTGTTGGAACCAAGATGAATCATCTCAGCCCCATTAGCAGACGTTTCTACTTGTATTAAGAGAATACAGATCATAAGGCTGCATATGAGGCTAAATCATTTATTAAGACAGACATTTTTTTAAGCTCACACCCGCCCAGCCGCACACACGTGCAGACACACACACACACAAACACACATAATCCATTCAGTTTGACAGAGACACAGTTGCCTACGATCACAGAGAGACATTATTTTCCTGCAGCATCAAATACTGTGCTCTCCTGGCATTCATCAGGAATCTTCTGAATCTAGAGTCTGAATTATGTTTACAGAACACAAATGGATCCTTATTCTGTGCTTCTGTGGAAGGCTATAGAGTACTGTTTGTTATTAAGCTATAATACATTTCAATAAAATCTTAAATAGCTAAAGCCGAGATTCAAAACAGGGCAAATTTTACCAAATGCCTCTACTGAACACTGCTGTTTGCATGCTTAAATAAAGACATGCTTAACAAATGTGTCTGTTGAAATGCACATGTTTATCAAATGATATACCATACGGTAGCCCACAAAGTCACAATACATCCACATTGTCGCCATTTAATATAGTGTACCATATTTCCAGGTCATTTCTTTAAAATATCTTGTGGGGTTTTCTTGTAAACAAACACAATTAAATTTACATTTGATTTTTCTCACTGAAACAAACAGTTTTCCCCCCCATGAGGTCTAACAAACAGGTTGAATGCATTTTCTTCCTCATAAAACATTTGCAAAAATTATTTTTTTGAATATTTAGACATTGTTTACATCCATGTTTAATGGCTAGCAGTCTTCTTCTTCCCTGCCTTTTGTTGGTACATTTCTATATGTTTCTTAGTGCATTACCATCAACAACTGTCGATCGGTGATCGGAATAGCATGGAACAGTCAGAAAAAATATGTGGCACAAATTCTGATAGCAGAACGTGATATAAACAAAACTGGGACCTGCTTATCAAAACATTGCCCCACAGCACCTCTAGTGATCAAAAACTTCACAGGGTACCTTTAATGGAGAGTTAAGTTAACCTAGTTTTTGGGAAATTGTCAATTGTTGATAATTTTTAAAAGCATGCACTCATTTTCATATAAACAGTAAGTACCATTTGTTTCATCTCTTGTCTCAGAGTCTGATTCTCTGGTGTCAGTTCCATTGATTCCTCTGGTTTAGATCCCCTGCTACTCTGTTGCCGGTCAAAGTAGCAGGGGATAATTTTCATTGTCATGGTGTCATTTTCAGCTCTGTTCTGATCAATAAGCAAGTAGCAGAGCACAAAGATGCTCTATATATACAGTATGTGTGTTTATAATTAATACATCAGTCTGAAATTATGATCTGTGTTACTGCAACGTAGACAAAGAACATTTCACTGCTACTGACAAGCGGGGACACCAAAGACACTAACTTGAGAGTTTTGGATTCAGCTCTCCATAAAGTCCTCAAAAATGAATTGTTAACTGTTCTTTTAACTGTCAGCAGCTCATATAGATAACAACAGACCTTTTTAAAAGCAGACTTCTCATAATAAGAAAAGCACAGATGTTACTAATTACATTAACAATGACTCTGCCATGACAGTGTGACGGTGAGCAAGCATGCACAACACCAGGACCCTGAAACTGAAGCAGCTAAATGGAATTCAGCCATCATTCATTTTATTATTTACACCTGTGCTTTTCTTACTGTGACATGTCAAACTGTATTTCCTGTAGAAAATATGCAGCCTTTTTTTTTTTCATTACTATTTTGAAGTGTGACTTAGCAATTTCACTAATGCCTAGCTTGGCTACACGTCAAGCTCCAAAATTCATTACTTTAACTAAAACGTATTGTGGTCTTCTCAGTATTTAACATTTATCTTTGGAATAATAAAGCATTTCTAACTCTCCATCATTTGCATTAAGTTAAAAGTTGGCTCATACCATATCACCAGCAATACCCAAAATGGTTCTCTCACTCTTTTCACATGTTCATTAAGACAACTGAAACAAGTTTTGAAGAGAACATGATGTGCCTCTACGTTACTTTTGGACCACAGCTGACAGTAATTACATTTTGTGCTAATAATATAATTTAGACAGTTTTCATGCCAAAACCTGCAAACAGTCCCTGTTGCTCACCACAATTAGTTGTGTTTTTGGCAGGCAGAAAAACACCTGAACCAGCATTAGCTCTGTACAATAGAACAACCTCCCATTAGCTCCAACATATTTACAATACCCATAAATGAACAGAGAAAGTACTACTTCTAAAGTCCTAAAAGGGCTGGGATAAAGGTTATTGTCCAATAGTTAGTTTTTGAGGGTTAAAATCTAATTATAACAGATACTATTCAGTTACTGGCTAATGCCATTTCATGCTAACGAAGCTATAAAGAAGCATAAACTCTACATTTTGCGATAATGTCTGCTTACTATGTAATGTGAAAGTGTTTATTAGTACAAGGTAAGCGCCGCCTTTTCTCAACTGGCTGATTGTTTTCACCAAATGCAGCAAAACACATTTGATATTCATAATGAATGCCAAATCGTGGCTAGCTTACCTTTCCATCCTCAGTAATTTAGAACTAAGCAATGAATAGGCCTGTACTGTAAAAATACTGGCTATCTGTTATAGTCATGGGTTATTGTATAAAAGATATATCTGCAAGTACATCCAACATCTAACTTTACTTGTGTCATATAAACCTGAAACTTTCATGCTGATGCTTGTTCTCTGCAAGTGCAACTGTTCTTCAAAAAGTTACTCCTCAAATGCACTAAACATAGTTTCTTCTCTAATGTGACAGGTGTTAAGCTAACAGCTGCTCTGTTGATCTCTCCATGGTATAATTTGAGACACAAGTACCATTGTCGTCCAAAAATCCATTCATTTTCTCTCTGTTACCAATTAAATCACTGCACCTGAATGTCCTGAACAGATTTTAAACAATGAGAACACGGCCACCCTATAAATAAAGTAATCTCAATACCATACTAATGAAACTGTTGTACGTGAGCCAACAACAGCCTGGTTTTACATGAGTGAGTTAAAAACCCCCCTACATCACACTGGATAGATTTCTCAGGCCATGAAACAAAATTATGACAATATAATGAGAAAATAATAACCTCCATCATATAAGAGATGGACCACAATGACTGGAAATGCTGCTGTGGTGTAAACAGGATATGTTCTGGGCAAATTGTTTCTACTGGACGCCAATGTGATGGACTAAATTAAATTCTGATGCAGAGGCTGGCACTCTTCACACAACACACACTTTCACGCCTGGTTTCCACAGTAACCAACAGCAACATCTGGCTGAAGATGGGATGATAGAAATTGCCTCTCACATTTTACCTATTGCTCATTTTTTTCTTTCCTCTCTGCTGTCCTTCCCGTGTTGTATCCGTCCAATAAGCAGAGTAAGTGGGCTCTGTGGCAACACATTTCCTCAGGTGCATACCTCTAACAAAACCTTACTCATTTCCAGTGTAACAACCCTGTATGTATTACAAACTCTGCAGACCTGAAGTAAAGATGAAGTGAAGAGTGAAAACTAGCAAAGTATACAGCCTGTATACCTTTGTTATAGTGCCAGTCAGGGTATTTTGTCTGGAGGAAATGAGCATAAACTTTCAAGTCATCTCCCAATTATAGGAGAAGTCATTTGAGGATGAGGCAGTTGCATTAATAGTTGCTGAGAAAATTTAATTTCAAATCTAAAAGCCCGGTAGTGTGGATGTGTGACCTGTTTAACTTTAATTAATACTGCTAAACATAAATAGAGGCAAGGTAATTTGAGTCTCAAATGTATTCCGACTGTCTGAGATGTTAGTTCTCTAAATTAGTAATGCTGCCTCTTATTCTTGATGCAGGGGGGATTGGTCTTGACTGAAACACGTGTTTGGAATAAAGACACGGACTCCAGAGGAAAACAACACGAATGTCAAATGAGTGGGAATGCAAACTGAATAGCAGTTGCCTTTGACTTGAATCTTTCCTAAGGGGGCATACCATTATTCTTGCTGCCTGTTGGGAAATATATGCCAGCTTACTAATGTTTACTTACATCTTTGTGTGTGTGTGTGTTTTTAAGGGTGACTGCTCTTGCAGCTACACCAGCCGGTACGAAAGAGTACGTGATTGTGCACACGCATTTTCTGTACTTGGCATGTGTTTGTGTGCGAGTAGATGAGTGTGTATATACGGTGGTTGAGTACACATCAATTGTGCTTTATGAGTCATGTATTTGTGGTGTTCATATATAAAGCCGCCCCTGGCAGGGACACTGTCCCCTAATGTGAGCTAATAGGCATGGTGAGGGTCCAAACGCCACCATCTGCACCAAAGCTAAACTCAGCCTGAGTCACATACCAAGGGGCCCTGGCAGCGCTATCCAAAACCCTCATCCAGAATCACCATGGAAACAAATCCTACTCCATTGATGATATGGTGACAGAGGGCAAGTGGCAAACTTTGAGATGAGCTTGGGTAAAATAAATAAATAAATAAATAATAGATCCTCGCTGGTTTTAGAAAGGGTTATTTCAGTTCCTCTGTCTGTTTCCCAATGAGGATTCAATGATTTATAACGTGCGGCCTGCCTGATTTTTCAGCAGAGCCAGAAAAGGATATCTGAATTTCATGAGCTCATAAATACCCTACATTATCATTCATTAACATTTTCCTACATTTTTGCAGCTAAAAAACTATATTACCGTTCTCACAGAGAGCCAGTGTGGATCTAAGCAGCAGGGTTTGAAATACTAGGATTCTGAACAACAATACCACTGCCAGTATTGTTGGATTGAAGATGCAGATAGTTGACATGTGACAGCAATGTTTAAAGTTGCATGAACCGATTTTGTTTTTTTTTGGTCACATTGGAGGAGCAGAATAAGTTAAAACACAAGATATGACAAAGTTGTTATGTGCTAATGTGTTAGCAAACAATTGACTATTTACAGCAGACACGTAACAACATTAGCATTCATTTAGAGTCAGGTTTCTGGCAATACAATTAACTTAAGTCCAATATTCACTCTCCTTTTTGCTCTGTTTTGGTCTCCACTGAGTCCTGAGAAAAATATATTGGTCTCTTGTTACTAAATGCTCCACAGTTTTCACCAGATAGTCGCCAACTTTGCCTGCCTTCTATTTGGTGCTGGGCAGGTAGCACACAGTGGGTTCATCAAAGCTTTCTCAGAGTTTGTGGGCCGTAAAGCCAAAACAATTAAGTTTTAGTAGATTTTGCAGATAATTCTTTTTGGATTCGTCACTACGAGCAACATCTTTCAAATAAACCCACTGTCATCCACCGTTAATATAAAAATATTATTAGTGCAGCTTTAACATATAAATTTGACAGAATATATGCCACAAAACCAATCAAACATTACAAGATTTCAGGTTTTCATTTCATTTCTGCCTCTGAAACTGAAATTAGACGACCATGATGCCATAAAACCCTCACTGAAACCACTGAAACTCAACACACCAATGTTAACTCAACTAATAATAATGGCAACAAAAACACAATTATCTATACATGCGTGGAATCTAATTAAAACCTTATTATTCTCAATTTAGGTTAATGGCATTCCATCTACAACCAGTGAAGAACTCACCAATTATAGAGTAATTATGTAATCTAACACTCTGCATTATATCACAGTTACAACAACAATAATTGTTCAAACTGTTAAATGGATAAACCTACTTGTGTAAGTATACCTACTAACCTACTAATAAAAAGCCAATAATGACTCCATTTTCAATTGAAACATTATTTTTCTTTTCTGGCACCATGTTATATCTTTTTGGAAGTCAGCATGGGTCAGTGCAGCTTTTACAATGACGACGCCTTCTAGGCAGACCAGTCAGACCAGATTTAGCTTTTGTCTACAGCGCCCAATAGAACTAATCATCTTGGAAACAGCACAGCAGTGAAAGAAAAGGGTCCAACATCTACACAGAGCCTGTTTACCAAACAGTGGGGGGTATAATGGTAAACGTAACAGAACAGAACATAATGTAACATTACCAGCACTCATAAAGGCCCAGCCCCCTGATATCCTGGTGATGACAAAGGAAAAAAAAACTCCCAGAGAGATCAACGTACAATCACTAGCTGTCCTTTTCCTGCCAGTAACATCACATTAGCTTTAAAAGCAACCGGTTGGGAGCATAGCAATCAGAGGAAAAGGTCAGGCATTCTGCCAGGACAAAAGAGAAGCCTCCCGCTATGTTATTGTTGCTTTGACACCCGGACAGGTACCAGGTAAATGCGCCTCAGTTGCCCCCCTGTCAGCAGGATTGCTTCATAGTCTTCAATCATCTCCGGGAAACTGTTGAGCTTCCTGGAGCTCAACAGTTCCCGGCTTTCGTTGTTCAGCCAGACACTTTCCCTGGGCTCAGTAAAGGTCAGAAGGTAGGCTACGGGCAGTGCAGAACGGGTACTTACAACAGGGGTAATTGAGCAGCACAATGTCGTCCAAGGCAATGTAGCCCTGTCGCTCCTCGGAAATAGTCGCTTCAAAGATGACCTGTGGAGACAATGGATAAATTAAATGACTACAGACCATTACATCTTGAGTGGCAGGTAGATTGACAAAGTAATAAATTCAGGGGATGGCGTCCAAAGGCGTGTCAAGAACAGAAATGCATAGATTTTTCAATAATCCCACTGTACATTTAAAAGAAAGCTCCATTGTAAAACTTGATATTGCCATCAAAACAGTAATGAGGAATGTTTCTTGAATTTCTGGTCCAGTTTTGCTTTGTGGAATTTTTCAAACACAGTGTTTTAATCACAGCTATAATAGAATGTATTTGAAACACCAACAGGGAAATATCAGGATTTGGTATAAGCCCCTCAGAATCAAAAAATAAGCGTTCTCTAGAGCCACTATTTTGTACTAAAAAAGTCATGGATTATAGATCATAGAGGAGGCACAAATACCAAATTCTGCACCAACACCTGACAGGCCTGAACAGAGCTGAATGCAAGGTGGCCACATGACAGGCGGTTTCAGTTGTGTGTAGTGATCGCAGTGGTTTCTTAATAAGTTGGATTGCAAGATATACTGCATGCTTAAACCTTTATTCCCAATGTAGACCGTAGACATGGAAATACACACAATCCAATCTTCTGTCAACAAAACAAGTTGCTTGTCTAAATGCAAATCTCAGTTGTTTTCTGCCCTACCCCGATCATTAACCAGACCTCAACCAAGAGTTTTTCCTTATCCGAATCAGGGTTTAAGGATAGAGGGTGTCGTATGCTAATGCCTCTTGAGGAAAATTTGTGATTTGTGATATTGGGCTTTACTTAATGAATTTGACTTGACTTAACCCTCTCTTGCCTAATGGATGAATACACATTCTAACCTTCTGTCTAACCTAACACATAAACATACACACTTCTTTATTAAAAATCTGTTTTCCAACAGGTAACTAAATGCATGATCAAAACCACTGATAGAACCATTATTAACAAACATCTGAAAGCCATTCACCACACAGCACATAATATATAGGGAATTCTACGTAGAGAACTATATAGTGTGCCAGATGGCAAGATGAAAGCTCAATCAACTCAGATCATCCCGTTTATTCAGCAGGCATCTAAATTTGCCTTTTTTCTGCACAATATTCTGCACAATGCATGACGCTAGTTAGCTCTGTTAGTGACTATTGATTGTACACTACTTGTTATGATGCCATTAGGGGTAATTTGTGTGCTTTTTGGACAACACTACAAAACGGCACAATGTATAGTGTGTATATACAGTATATTTATAACAAAAACAATAGTATTAGGTGTAGACACATAACTATCAGTTTGCTTCTTTCTCTTAGGCTGTCTGGTAGTGGACAGGGCTTATCAAATAACTCAGAGAGCAGGTGTTTTCTTTGGCGCTTTATTTTGTTAACCTGCTGTGTTGGACTGGGTTTGGGAGCCTGCACTTAAATTAGAAACTGCTTGACCGACTACCTCCAGATTTGACCATGGAAGACCATTCTTGACCATGGGAAGAGTTTGTGTGACAAAATAATCTCAGCTCAAAGGTAAATTCACTGATGAAGACAATAGCATACAGTTGAAATGGTTAGTAAGTGGACCTCTGAGTTGAGAATATTTTGTCACACATACCTCCAGATTGATTTTATTCAGATCAAACGTAATAAAAATTCAACGAGAACATCTTTGATGGGCACAGTTTGAGTTGTCTGCTCTTTATACAGAGGTTTTACCTCCCCAAGCCATACAGTGCACAACACATGAATAAATCCTTCTCTCCTTCTACTACTGTCCCTTTTCTCAATCCATGCGGCAGCTGCAGGAGTCCTTAAACACAGCCTAAATATTCACTCACTCATACAAATGAGCTGGGTGCATGCAGAGCCTCAAAGTGAATCGGGAGGCCTCCCAGAGTGCAACAAAGTCATTCTGGGTTTCTGAGTAGTAATTACAGTCAGTAGAGCTCAAATCATTCCCTCTACAAGCAACTCTTTACTTTTTACTGCAGCGCGACAAACTCTGAACTTGAGGGTTGAGTGCATTAACAGCCGGTGAGATGAAAGTTGTAACTGTACATCAGACATGCGTGCATGCCTGCGTGTGTGTGTGTGTGTGTGGCAGCCAAAGTGTTTCACCCACTCATCTAGTTACCTATGCCAAAGCCCAGTGGAAGTCAGACTGTGACCGTGCACTCAGACGGGCAATAGATTGTGATGTTGACAATACATCAGGCTTTAAGTGCCTAAGGCCAATCAATACCACAAAAGGCCTTTGCAGATGGATACAGACTAAGGCTTTCTTTCCACTAATTTATTTTTATTTTTCATTCCTATGTCGGGCCATTAGAGATGTCTGACCGATTAACTCTTCAATTTATCACGCGTCAACGCACCCACCACCATCGATTCACTCAGCTCTGCGCTTTGAGCCATCATTAAGCTCCTCCGCATCTGCCCTCACTTATGGAAAAGTGTGTTTGAGTAAGACTGCGCCAGACACTGAGGAATAACCTTGGCATCCAATCAGTGCGCACATGCACACCCAATCTACTATACAAATGGCTACAGTAGAATCCTTTTGCAGTTTGTACATACAAACCAAGGGCACCGCAAATGAGACAATTTACTCAGTGTATGAAGATTGGAGTGAAGCTGGAGCGGGAGGAAGTACGGTGGCCCTGAGAGCTCAATGCACACCGCAGCTAAAGAAAACACATGCAAATAGGCAAAACACAACAAAATGAAGAAAACATCTTCACCAATTTATGACAACACATATGTAACATAGCAACAAAGCCACATATAGACAACACAACCAAATACTGAAAGGAACTGCAAATACAGAAAACACAAGCAAGTAAAGAAAAAACAGAACTAAGTTATGAAACAAAGTTTCCGGGGGACACAAAAACTGATGAACATGTGGCTTACTACTACTAGTTAGTGTGATTTAAGCTGTTTATACACATATCTTTCTTCACAAGCTTTGTTAGGTTTAAAGAGTGTGGCTAACAGGTAAAACTTTTATTTTAGAACCAGTATTATTATTATTATTTAAAAACAATGACAATATCTTCTTAATGTATTCCTTTTTATTGTAATACCTTCTTATCTTATATGTTTTTGTTATGTATGATCTTTGCTTTTTATTTTGAAGCACAATGAGTCTATGCCTATCTTATGAAATGTGCTATATAAATAAACTTGACTTGATCATGCAATGAGAATGTTAAAATTGAAACAAATTGAAAATTTTAAATCATTTTTCAACACCAGCAGGGTAGAACACTTCAGTATTTGGTTGTATTTATCTGTATCTGGCTGTGCTGTCTGTATTTGCAGCACAATTCTTTATTTGGTTGTGTTGTCATGTTTTATTTCTTTGCAGCATGTTTCTAAATACTGTGCACGTGTCATACAATTGGTGACAAGACATTTTTCTTCATTTGCTTGTGTTTTGTCTATTTTCAAGTGTGTTCTTGTGTTGCAGGGTGGTGAGCTGTCAGGGCCACCATGGGAAAGAGATATAAAAAGATGAGCAGAGAGAGAAGCAGGAATAGATAGTGGAGTAACACCTTGCATAGGAGGAGGAGATAGAAAGTGGAGAGTGGAAGCTTAAGCCACACTGATATTGTTTGTCATGACGGGGCCTGATAGCATCTTTAATATTTGAAAGCAAAGTTCCACCCTTTTCCAATACTTACACAAGCAGGCACAGAGGAAAATCTATTTCTGCAAACAATAGAAGAGATGGATTCATCCAATTGAGAATATCCAGTTCACGGTGATGTCATTCTCCAGCCTTCTCTCAGCCTCTCGCAGGCTTTTGTTGTGACAAAATGGGCAACAAAAAGAAGGCTTGTAACACTGCAAAGGCACAATCTGTGAAGTGTGAATCAAGGTTTGGTTTACTGCAAGCAGCAGGGTGCCATCTCCCTAGGTGCAGCGCTGTGTCATCGCCAGCGACCAAAGGAAATGACACGAGAAACAAATCCAAACCAGGAAGCAAGTTCTGGCACAAGAACAGCAAGTGTAGACAGTTAAGGAGGCAGAAGCAGCTGGACAGTCACATTCGATGTAAAAAGCATGCAAGCATTTTACTATGCGTCTCCTGCAGCATCGTGTTTGGCTCATAAAATTCAATGCCAGAGAATTGATAGTGTAGAGTAACAAAATCCATACTGCATTCCAGGAGGCCTCACAGTGAATACATAAAATCAGTGGTGGCAGTAAAAGGGATTGCATTAAAAACAAGGTTTGCACAGTAATTCATATTTTAATCATTTAGTTTTCATTAGAGCGCTGCAGAAATTATTTATGTGTGTGCACTAATGATAGAGCTCTCAGTTGATACGTGGACGACATCAATCTTCATGAGGACTTTGATGAATTTACCGACTTACATGCAATCTTTTGAGGAATGCGGTGAACAAAAATTGAAACAATGTTCTGTTAATTGATTTCTTCAGCTAGAATGAGGCCAACGCGATTGATCCGTATTGGCAATGTGGCTGTAAAACATTGAAATATATGACATGCAATTGTGCCTGGCAACTTCTCCCTGCATGCTGAAGAAATAAAGTGAGGCAGCGTGCTGCATGTGCTGAATGTTTTCTTTTTGTGAGCGTCTGTGTGTGTGCGCAGTTGCATACCTAATCCAACAGTGGACCTCTGCGTCGTTACAGAGTCACCAACAGTGGACTGGTGAGTAAATCATGCAAAAATCCTGTCTAAAACCCTCTGGTGAATGTATTTAATTTCTGATGGGACCAGTCTCTTGTAAAAAAAATTAATAAATAACTATAAAGGCTCAACTTCACCTTTTCACAAGCACATAATTTCAATCAATTTAAAAATGTACATTTACTAAATGTGGGGCGGCACGGTGGTGCAGTGGTTAGCACTGTCGCCTCACAGCAAGAGGGTTCTGGGTTCGCACCCGCCGGCCGGCTGGGGCCCTTCTGTGTGGAGTTTGCATGTTCTCCCCGTGTCCGCGTGGGTTCTCTCCGGGCACTCCGGATTCCTCCCACCATCCAAAGACATGCAAGTTAGGTTAATTGGTGATTCAAAATTGTCCGTAGGTGTGACTGTGAGTGTGAATGGTTGTCTGTCTCTATGTGTCAGCCCTGTGTACCCCGCCTCTCACCCAATGTCAGCTGGGATTGGCTCCAGCCCCCCCGCGACCCTCTAAGAGGATAAGCGGTATAGAAAATGGATGGATTTACTAAATGTAAAAATGTAACACTTTTACTGTAATGATAAAAGAGACTGTCCTCCCCAAAATAAGTCCGTATAGGTCATCTGACCAGCAGCTTATTACGACCCATATAGTTGAGTACTTTTATTGTGAAGCAGCAGCTGTAAGATGTTCTGTTTGCATTAGCAGTAAGTTAATATAGCTCTGACAATGTGTAAAGAGGGTAAACAGGGAGGCTGATACCAATGAGATGAAACTGCGTTGGATTACCTGCATACATAGTTTCCTGTGAATCCCTCGTCTGAACGGCAGACTCCACCACAACAAATAAAAACTACTTATTGAAGAACATATGCTCACCATAAATAGTATTAAAAATGGGGTTTGGTTTCAAGAAAATCTTAAGAATTACAACTTTAAAGTCAGCAAATTTTCCAGGAAAAAAAACAGAGGACCTGACCACTGGTGGTCTGGACTGTTTTTTGAACTGGTTGCCTGATGAAGTCTAAAGGTATTATTTTACCCAACCTTATATTTGCCACACTGCTTCACTGCCTGGGTGAAATAAGGTGATGGGTTAGTAGAAAAGAGCAATAAAATAGGTAAGTAAAAGATAGAGAGAGATAGGAAAGATAAGAGAGAAGGGGACTAAATAGTGAGATGCACTGGGAATTAAGATGGTGAGATAAGGAGGACAAAGCGGTCAGGGAGTGAAGAAGAAGAACCCAGGAAGAGTGAAAAAAAAAAATCCAAAGAAGAGAAGCCAGCATTTCCAAAAGAGCACTTCTTTAACACATACTGTACTTCCCAAACCAAGCTGACAGGGAGAGAGTGAACCAGTCTGATCAATCTCCTCTTCTGTCCTTCAAGACCATGACAGTCTAATCCAATCTCCAATAGCAAAGTCTGTTCGCCAAAGTCAAGCAGTGTCTGACCCACTTTCAACAAGGGTTAGGTTCTGGTTCATGAACTCAGTCAGATGACACATGCTGAACAACTCAGGTTGTCAGCCAGTGCAAGTTTAACCAGCATTATAGGTATCAGTGCTGCTAACTTTTGTGAATGCAAAGTGTAGCTCAAGCTTGCATGCTGTAAAAGTCAGTAGGAGATGTTGGGATGTGTTTTAGTGAGATATCTCTGGCAAGATGTCCAAATGATAAACACTATAGTATGAATGGCAAACCACTCACACATTTCAAACACTGAAAATATATGTTTTCCTTTGTAACAGCTAATTGTACAGGAAACTAGGTGATGCAACAGAATCAAGTTGAGAGTTTCCACAATAAAATAATTAGTACAAAAACAATGGAGGTGACAAAGTCACTAAGATGGCAACACTGTGCACACTAGGCAATTGGGATCACACAGTGAACGGGTCCCTGTGCAGTCCCTGGTTGTGACGGAGTTGGGGTCCCCAAGCTGCATTCAGAGTGCATGTCCTCATCTGGGAAGTCTCAATTTTATTTTATTTTTTTTTGGGGGGGGGGGGGTCAAATTATCAAACATGCTTGATATTTTCATCAAGGTCTTCGAAGCCAATTTGTCACTCTGGCCAACATTATGACAGAAATTACTATGAGTAATGTGATGCCTTTGGGGAATATGTAAAATCAACCATGTCTCTTAGCTTGGCTCCATTGTCCATGCTAACACTTAAGAATACATTATAGACTATTAGCATATCTTTTAACCTGCAGTAATTTCTTTTTTCTGGCCTATTGGGAGCAGCACAAATAGCAAAAAGAAGTTGAGAACACAACACTGACATAGCACCAGCTTTTAGGTGGAAATGGCTAACAAACAGTTGCTTATTTACACATCTAGCAGTTACGGAACAACATTATCATTCATTTGGAGTCGTGTTAATGGCCACCCGGCGAACGCAAGTCCACTATTAACTCTCTTTTCGCTCTGTTTTTGGTCTCTATCAACTCCTGAAGGAAATATATCTGGCTCTTTAACTGCTATACATTCCTCTATGTTTGTCTGTCTGCCGTCTGGTACTGAGCAGGTAAGGTAGAGTGAGTTTTTAGAGTATAAAGAGAGAGCAAAGTTGAGGGCTAGACAGATAAACAATAAGCTGAAACTCACTATAAAGCTCTGTGAAGCTGATGGGAGCTGCAGATTCAGGTGATAATTCTCTGTAGCTTCATCCCCTTTCACATCGTCATATTGCTTTCACATTGTCATTTGATACATTTTTATTGTAAAAATATTGATTATAGCCACTTTAAAATAAGAACATTAAATTCAAAGTTTGAGTGATATGAGGCTATGTCTAGCAGTTTTCAACACCATTCAATCCAGTGTGTGCCAAGGTGCTAATGCAGAGTATGCTAAATACTAGCACGGATTAAGAGAGTTAATAATCAGCTGGTGACATAGCTGATTTTACCCCTATGTCTGCGGCACGTCAAGGGGAATTGCACACATTTTAGACATAAAGGTCAGTTCACTCATCATGGAGAGTCCCATCACCATTTAGCCTGTAAATACAATTGTATCTGTTCTTCTGTGGCTCTAGACGGGCTTTTCCAAGTCTGAGAAAATAACCCTGGTGATGTCATCAGGGTTATCTGGGCTTGGAGAATACACATTTATATGAAAAACTCTGTTACAAATTGGGTGCATGTAAAAAAAAAATAAAAAAAAGATGTGGTCGTATAAAAAAGGCAGAGCAGGCTAAGGAAGAGATGATATTGGTTGCATTATGGGAAATGTAGGAAGCAGATTTTTGTGTGTTTGAGTCAGGATATCTCAGCCTCTGCTGCATCAACTTTAGCCTTTCTTTTTAAAATCTGTCTCTTGTGCGTCCCCCAACTTTAGGGAAGTGCAATTTTAAATCACTGGAGTGTTCCTTTAATGGCTAAGTTGAACAATTGGACAATATGCCAAAACGTAGGTACATTTCTTTACACAGTTGCTAGTCCATGCAGTACCAACAGTAATGAAGAATTTTACTGTCTCTAAACAGATCTACAACTAGTCTAAGAGGCCTTTCCACCCTGCCATCACTAAAATATTGGATGAGCCAGAAAAAGAAAAAAAAACACAAAATACACCATCAACGATGGACATTTGAAACCCAGAAATATTGGCATGAATTTTGAAATCTCATATCAGTGAAAACCTAAATGCAAAAGGCCAACAACACCTCTGATTACAGTCCAACATATCTCTGTAGCAGTCTGTCTTTCCTGAGGGGGGGTTTATGCTTGCTTATTACTTTTGTTTTCTTTTTTTTGTTGTTTTTTTTTTTATTTAATCTGAACCACCACTACCACCAGTAGCCCCCCCACGCACACACACACTTTCTCCTCCCAGCTCTCTGAAATGGTAGTCCTCTCCCCGTGTGGAGCTGCTCCTCAGCGGCCTGCAGGGGCTGATCTGTTGGCTGGGAGTACTGGACAGTGATCTTTATCAATGAGACTGGATGGATGAGGGGAGCCCTGTGGGGCCTGCGCTGAGATTTGAGCCCTAGCGGTGGGAGCTGCCGATGAGAGGGGGAGTGTTCCCGGGGCAAAAAAAAAGGAGGAAGAAAACACTAAAGAGAGGCAACAAGCCTCCCTCTGGGCTCACTCCTGTCCCTCTTCACACAGTAGACAGACACACTTTGTTCCTTCAGGCCTATGTTTAAGCCTCTTCACTCATCTGCACAGCTTTACCTGCTTCATTACGTGCTGGGCTCATCCAGGTTTATAAGACAAATAAAGCAATCTGTCCTGTGTCTACATGCCTTGTGGAAGATTTTAGAGAACAGCGCCTTCTCATCACTCAGGCAGCTTGGACATACATCACCACAGTAGTAGATTACATTACTTATGCACGCCCGTCCAAATGGTAAACACTGCGGTGCAAAGCAAACTCCCCGCCTGGGCTGACTGGTCTGATTGTACACCTCAGCTTCCCCCTCTGAGAGCACCCACCCCCTGCCTCCACCTCCTCCTCCTGCTACAATGCGTGGCAGACAAACTTCTAACGTCCATACAGAAGGGAAGAAAATCATTACTTTAAATCAGTTTGGCTGTTTGTGAGAGTCGCTCAGGACAGGGGAGCTGAGGATGGTAAAGCGCAGGCTGTCCTCATTGATCTGTGCAGCCCTCTAATCTCATTAACTGGCTCTTGATTTATTGAGATGGGGCCCAGAGTGCGCCAAGGTTCTGGAAGCAAACACCCGGGCCGCTCCCCCGCACTGAGGGTCACATGGAATTGAGGTCAATTGACTGTTGGAGGACCCACGCTCCCACAATCCCTTACACCAGCCATTGCCTTCTCATTAACGCCTGTTTTGGGGCGAGGCGGGGTGGTGAGGCGGCAGGCTTGGTGGGAAGAAAGAAAGCATTAGGGGATAAATTATCGGCAGTAATGAGGTGAAGCAGGGCTGCACCCAGTCATCAGAATCTTACAAGCTACACAACAGCGCTAATAATGCAGCACCGACAAAACAGGCATCAAACAGAACTATTGATTATACTGCAGCACGCAGGTAAATTGACCAATAAATAAAGATACAATGCAAACACACGCCCACTGTAATTATACACCTATTGAGCCACTGTGATATATGGCACAGCTGCAATTAGCTAATTCTTGCATGTGGTTTGAATGATAGGGCGGATGATAATAAAGCTGCTAAAGCTGACAGTAGCCATGATTCAGTATTTGGTGACCACTGAGCAGCTCAATGGAGCAGCTGCTAGTTCAATGATTTGCTAAGTGACAACTGAAGTTTTTTAGTGAAAGTGGGAATGAGCAATATGGCTGAAATCATCATCGTAATATGACATTTTTCCAATATTGATACATATCAACGTACAGTATGCAAAATTAGGTTACAAGTAGAGTCACGTTAGTGGCTTTGTGAGGCTGTACTTCGGCAAAACAGTGCTTTGAGCTAAATGCTAACATTAGCATGCTAACATGCTGATGCTAAGCAGTATAATGTTTTCCATATTCACCATCTTAGTTCACTGTAGTCCGTCTAGTTATGCTTTATGTTAGCATGCTAGCATATGCAAATTAGTACTAAACTAAATGTAGTTTTGCATGTGTTTAGTCATAACCCAAAGTATTGGACAAATTGAAATCTAGACCAGATGGTAGCTCAAGATGAGAAGGGATCCTCAATGTCAATAGGCTTCATCCTTTGGGGACGATGCATCATTATTCATCATATCACAGGTGGACGCTAACTGAAAAAGCTCCAGCTAACAATTATGTTAATTATTTAAACACTTATATTATGTATTGATCATTTTTTTGATTACTGATTAATCATTCATTCTATAACATATTACATATAATGGAAAATGTCCATCACAATTTCTCAGAACCCACATTGATGTCTTATTTAATCTGAGTAGCATATCATATATTTATGTTATACTGATAAGAAATTCAACTGCAAAGAGCAACAAAATGCATTGTATGTATCAATTTGTGAAGCTGTGACCAGTAAGTGTGATAACTTTACTTGATAAATGACAAAAGTGACAAATCAGATACTAAAATTACAATAAATTTGCTGTCAATCAACGTACTGCTTAGTTAACTAATAATGTCAGCACCTGATAGGACAGTATTGGATTTTTAAAGGGGTACTCACAAGAGACAGATTAGAAAAAGAAGGGTCACTATCAATGCAGCAGAGGTTTACATTTTGCAGTTTACCATTTTCAGACTCTGGACAAAATGTAGTGGATATGTGTGGGTGTCTACGCTGTTTGTTTGGATCCAGTTTACAAATCTGTAATTATCTACCAGGTTTCATGTCTGACAAAATGGTACATGAACACATCAGCTGGAAAGAGGGCAGTACTGTTTATGGAAGAAGCCCCAGATTAGTGCCAAAATCAACTGATCTTAAAACCTTTGAAAACTTGGTTATTTAAATATTTTATGTTACAGAGAAACACTTAAGACTTAAAATTAAAGTTAGAAAAAAAACATTTCAAAGTATCATATTAAGGGTTTGACATTAAAAACTCAGATAATCTGCTTCATACAGTAAGGACTGTGTGGGTATGGTTTGATTAGATTTGACTGGCAGTGGTACCTGACATCACATTTTTCCAACTGAGCCCCGCCCACATAAAACCAGCGAGAAGAGCACATACAAAAACACAAAAGCAGAAATCTATCATGTGAAATAACCAAAACTGTTTTAACTTTAGCCAATTATTTTGTGTGCATGCAGGACCCCATCGCTCACAGTAAGAAGGTGATTGAGAAAATAGGTTGTCAGGGTATCTATACTGTATATCACCAAATTTGACTGATGATACATATGAACAAATATCTATGGAATACCATTTATGTCAATTTTAAATAAATACATAAATAAATTAATGTGCCTATGAAATAAATCCTGAAATAAATAAATTAGGAAATATATATATATATACATATACATATACATACATATATATATATATATACATATACATATATATATACATACATATATATATACACATATATATATATATACATATATATACATATATATACACATATATATATACATACATACATACATAATATTATATACATACACATATATACATATATATACATATACATACATATACATATATATATACACATATACATATATATATATACACATATACATATATATATATATATATATATGTAAAGAGCTGGGAAATAAAGGTCCCCTGAAATAAATATAATTTTGAAATAAAAACCTATTTATTTATTGAACTATATTGACTCATTCATATCTTTATCTTCATGTCTTTTTTAAATCCATTTATTGCCTCATTTATTTATTTCAGGATTTATTTCATAGCCATATTTACTTATTTCATAGGCATATTCATTTATTTATATATTTATTTAAAATTGACTTAAATGACATTCCATACATATCTACTTGGTGTTGGTGTTGATGGGGGTAATCACTGCAGGCCTATGCCGTCCTTATGTATTTGTGTAAAGGTCTCACCTGGTATTCACTAGGCCAGAAAGTGCTGACAGCGAGCTCCACCTGGTGCCACTGGCGTCCCTGGGAGCCCGTGATATTCCACACAGCACTGCCCTTGGGGCCGCCGTTGACCCGGATGTAGACTTGCAGGTCCCCGGGGCTGTGGCCGTCGCGGCTGTACAGGAAGTAGCTGAACTGGATGCAGTGGGTGTCATTTTCGCTGAGCGGGAGCAGGAGCAGCTGAGCCCGCTGGCCCCCGAAATGCTGCGAGGAATTGACCATCATGAAGGACCCTGGAGGGGAAGATGGGAAAACTGACACGTTAGAGGACAGTAAGTGCTTTCTTTCAAGTATCAATTCAAATACTGCTCATTTTACAGTGAAGTTATTATTGGCAGACTCTCACAGGCAGCTTACTGAGGTGACTTGAACAGACAAAGAGCAGTTTGACAGTTAAGTCCTAATAAAACAGAACGACCTTGCCAAACAAGTACTCTTCTTCTGAACAGCAGCTTCTATACCTATACACTTCACAAATAGCCTTTCCACCTGCCAGACAGCGCTGAGTGACCTGCAATATAAAAAATAACAAGATCCAACTCTTTGGGCTTCACCTGTAATGTCTCAGCCCAGGATAGATATGTCGTGTTAGTTTTGAACCACTGAAGAGCGTCTGGCTGTTTTTTATTTTTAAACTCCGAAAAAGAGTCTGAGAGCCAAAGTTGACAGGCTCAATGTTGTTACCCAGAATATCTGTGTGATCCTCTCTGGCTATTTGTCTGTGTTTTGGTCTGTGCTTCTCCCTGCTTCCATCAGTTTTTGCAGCGCCGCTTCAGATCTGGTGTGTTCAAAGAAGCAGCGCTGGGTGTCAGATTGGGCTTTCATTTTGGACTGAGGTTCACAGAGTCACTGCTGGCTCTCTCATCCCGGCAGCACAGCAGAGATCCCCTGGCCACGAGATGGGTGCCACAATGGAGGGATGGTGAAATAAAGGGGGGGGCTTTGTCTTCGACTGTGGCCTTAAAAAGCAGTAGGAAGCTCAATTTAAAGTGAAAAAAAAAAATACTGGAAAACTTTGTGTGTATGCCACAAGGAGATGCCTATTCAACACTAGAAACAACACGTTTTATTTCAGTGTAAAATGCCATCTTAAATAAAAGGCCATTTTCAGCCTGATAGTGAATTCTGATCCCAACATAAGGGCTGTCGAATACACTCTTTCACAAAATCTCAACCAATTGTCGTCAATTAATGACTCTCTCTCTCTCTCTCTCTCAGTAGAACAGCTTTGCAATGCCCACTGCTACACACACATTTTATACTTTTAAAGAAAAATTCTTCTTTCATTCTTACAGCTCCAGTCAACAGTAAAATAACATTTTAACATCATAGCATCTGTAAAAGTTGTTTGGCTGCTAATATCCCAGCCACTTGATTTTATGCCAGTGTTTTGTCATTGCACGATTCCTGACCTCCTGATTTACGTCCAATGCCAACGTTCAATGTCAATGCAGGACACAGGAACCAGAGACCTGTCACAGACCTGCAATTTACTTTTGCCTTTCATTACTGTTTGAGTTACCTAACCCTAACCATACCTTAACATTAGTTTATTTATCATAATAAACGAATGTTATGTCAACGATATGTCCCTGACCTTAACCATACTGTAGCTGCCATGCACATATTTAGAAAGCTAGAACTGTAAAAACTTGGTCATTGAAAATTATCCAGGTTTTGCAGATTCACCCAATATTGACGTTCTTGTCTGGCCATAGAGATATCTTACTCTAACAGGTCTCCTCAATGCCTAACCATAACCTAATGTTAACCACAGGTGGCTACATGAAACACTACTCAATGGGGAAACACACTTTGACATAAGACCAGAAATGGGGCAAAAAATATAACAATAAAAAAAATCTCAAAATTATATTTGCGTAAAGATGGACACACTGAATCAGTTATTATTTTGCCAAAATTTCAAAAATAATGGCATTTTAATTTTAGTGGAAAAACAACCTAGTGTTATAGTCCTAAACGTTTGAAATGAAGCTCCAGAAAGTTACAGATGAATGGATGGATTATTCATATGACCCCTCTTTAATTTTGGGTTCCCATAACAGAGTATTTAAAAGAAAATGGTTCCCTGAAACAAATCTGCGGCCCTAACTGGTTTCCACTTTCTAACTGCCCATTTAATCCATCCATTTAGCAATACACATCAACTTCAAGGAGAGAAGATGCTCTCAAGCTGTTCTTTCATTGTATCTTCATATAAAACAAATGTTGAACAGTGCTGAAGGAGACAACAGGACTGGCAGTAAGCTGTCTGTGTTTATTACCTTGGACTGGTTAAAGTGGCCTTGGGGATCACATGGTCTCCTCCCTAACGTCTAATCATCATCATCAGTTCAGCTCTTTGATGCTGCTAGCAGGAGAGACAACTCATGCTAATTGCACGTGCAACCTTCACATCCGGTGCAGTGGGCGCTGCTGCATGAGATATCCGCGGTGGACGAGCGCAGACAGTGGGATCGTGGGTAGTGTAGTTGCCTGGGTACTGTAGTTGAGCAAGAGGGCAATCAGAGCCCTGCCTCCTGCCATTAATCATACTGACACGGTTATTAGGCCATAATGGCAACCGAGGGAATGCTTAAACCGGAGAGATGGCTGTAATACTCGCACACTGACAAGCAGGACGCATATCAGCACACACACACACGCCTCTCTCATACACACACACGGTTTACAGGCCCAAAAGCAGACTCAGATCCAAGTACAGCTGACCTTCCCAAGAGTGAGGAGTGGCTTCTTCTTTCAACTCTGCCATCATTCCTCCTCCTCTATCATCTCACTCTCTGTTTGTCCTTATTTAACCTACTCTACCTCCTTTTATTCACCTCCACTACTTCCATCTCTTAATCCTCTACCTCCACCAGCTCCTTTTCATCCAAATAGTCTAAAATGCAGACAACATAACACTAGCATAAATAGCAAGTTGATTCGCTTGCACACAAAGATTCGCCATCTGCTTTCTGTTTTCAAGTGAAGGCAGAAATCAAGCATCAAATAAAGATATCGTTAACAGGTGATGTGTGGACTCATTTTCATCAAGGATTAGAAACGTTCCAGGAAGTAATTGCTGCTGTTATTTAGCTTTATTTTTATTTTTTTAGAGTGTAGCATGCTGATAACAAACTGTTTTTGCTCTTTAATGTGCTCTGAAAAAAACATTTTTTCCCCTCTGTGTGCAGCTATTTATTTAGGCAAAGGCAAATGTGAAGTGTAGTTTGTTTTATCAAGTAATTTTTCCGCGTCTCACCCGCGATACAGTTGCATCATTTGGTTTTCAAAAACAACCAGGAGTCTGGTTCAGTGTGGGGCCTGCAGGGTGCCTTGTTTGCTCTGTCAGAAATTGCAGAGGGACTTTTGATTTCTTTCATCAGTCCCTAGGTTTAAGAAAAAAAGAGACTGTTTTAAGCTGGGTCAGATCCACGGGCGACCTGGATATAAAAAGATTTAAAATGCATGTCACAAAGCCTCCCTGACCGTTGTCTGTTCCATCCCTCGGGTCCTTCTTTCCTGCCCCAAAAGCATGGATGAGACGTCAAACTGCCAGAAATATCCTGTGATAACAAGCAGCTGCTGTCCTTTGAGATCTTGCTGTATTCTTGGACAACGCTGATATTTCTCTCTCCCTCACCTGCTCGCAGGCGAAGCCCAGGCAGGCTCTGGCTTAGCCCCCACTTCCCCCCCCCGCCGATGCTTTGATGTGCAAGTTCTCAGGGGAGGGGGGGTCTCTGTGGCTAAATTGCTTTTTCTTCAGCTATGAGAACTGGACCCCTCTTTGTTGGAGGGCAAGTCTCCCACTGTCCTTATGACAGGATTGCATTGGGAAGAGTGTGTGTGTGTGTGTTGGGGGGGGCAGTGAAGAAACATAGCCTCAGCTGTAGTAATAATGTTTTTCTCATTATATTCATATATCTTTAAGCAACTCATCCTGTTTGGTAAACTAGACATAGAGGCTCTACAGTATCTTTGCTATTGTAAGCTCCAGCCTTCTTTTGATTCAACTGAAGCCACCTAGTGGTCGTAAGAGCAAAGAACAAGCCAGTTAACTGCTTTGTCTGTGTGGAGATTTAAAGACAGATTCTGAGTTTATTAGTCTTATTTTTTAGGTTTAATTCTGGTTTATTCTGTAAACAGAATAAGAGATCCATGGTGAAATAGGACTTTGTTTATTCACCCAGAGCTGAAGCTGAATAAATTAATTCAAGGGCTGCAACTAACAATTATTTTCACTGTTGTTTAATCTGCCAATTATTTTCTTGACCAGTCCAACAATTAGTCAGAAAACAGTAACAAATGCCCGCAATTTTCTAGAGCACAAGGTGACGTCATTTAATGTCTTGTTGTGTCCAACCAACAGTCCAAAACCCCAAAATAGGTTTGGATTAATCATGGATTAATCAACTAAATCATTGCAGCTCTAATTCATTCCAAATATTCCAGACCAAAATAACAAAACTTACAGACAGATATGTGATCCTTTTAAGTATTGTGAAGCAATTTTTTTGGTAACAGGTGGATCGATTCTTAAACCAACATCTGTGCAGACTGATGTTAAGCCCTGACAAATGTAAACTGCAACTGAGTGTATCTTAACATATTGTGGTAATCGTGACAGAGTCTATTCCTGAACCTTAATTGTAATAAATAAAGGAATTCAATACAAAGACCTTCTCAAACTGATTCCTATCCCAAAATAAAATTAACAACATCACAATAAGGTTCAGGAATAGACTCTGTCACGATTACCACAATATGTTAAGATACACTCAGTTACAGTTTATTAGGTACACCTAGCTAAAACTAATGCAGTCTAATCCAACAGTCCTGCAGTAAATCATACCTTCATGAAGGTTATAATGTTCAGTTTTTGTTGACTGACAGGTGTTTCTATTATTTTGTCCACCCGTTTTATAACAATGAGGGTAAGCAAAATAACAAACACACTTCTCTGTATAATGCAACACCACAAACTTCATCCTCCAAAATGATCATACAGTTGCATTCACACCTCTCTAAAACTGTTTCAACAAAAACTGAACATCATAACCTTCATGAGGGTATATTTACTGCAGGACTGCTGGATTAGACTGGATTACTTTTAGCTAGGTGTACCTAATAAACTGACAATGTGTGTATATGGAATTTGATAACCTTTGAGGTATCACACAGAGCAATTTTCAAACAACAGTTATTGGTGAATGAGTAAAAGTAGGACCAATTAGAATAAAATTTTAATCATTTAGAGCTTGAGTGCAGCTTTTTGTCACTTTCACCAACTCTTCTATTTTCCAGGTGAGGAGGAAATCATCTCAAATGAGCCTAAAGACACTGTTCTCCAGGCAGAGACTTCATTCCAGAAAGTAAAGATTGTCACTTTCAGTGTGTCTTTAAAGCAGCATTAATCTGTTTTTTAGTCACTGCACAAAAAGCTGAACATCATACACACGTCTGTTAGCAAACAGTTGCCTATATTTACACATCCAGCAGACACAGAGTAGCATTAGTTTGGTGTTTGAGTTGTGTTCACGGTCACCTGATGAATGTACATCTAATATTCATCTAATATTGCTCTGATTTTGGTCTCTGCCAACTCCTGAGAAAAATATCTGCCCCATAGCTGCTTAATGCTCCTCTATGTTCACCAGCTAGTCGTTAACTGTGTCCGTCTGCTGTTTGGTGCTGGGCGGTTAGTGTGCAGTGGGTTTATTGGAGCTTTGTTGCCGGCAAGCTGCCTGGAAAAGAGGTTGATGAAAGCAAAGAGAATGAATCAAAACTGTAAAGTCTTGGGCCAGAAAACCAAAACAATGAGCTGAAAGACGCTAAAACATCTCTGAAAAACTAAGGGGAACTGAGCTTGGGTGATAATTCTCTGTGGGTTCATCACTACGAGCAATACCTCTCACATTGCACATAGTCATCTTACCCATTTTTCATGCAAAAATATTGATTAGTGCAGCTTTAAGCCTTTTTTGACAACGTATTGAGCGTAAGAGAAGAGATGAGTGATCAGCTGCTGAAGGTTAGCACACTGGCACAAATTTGTCAAAACAGGCCCAGCGTCTCTTTTCATTTTAGCTCGATGGAGTAAGTCAACATGATTGATGCAGTAATTAGAAACTTGATAAAGTTCATAAAGATATTACAGGCTCTGATAACCTTTCTCAACATCCTTGAG
The DNA here is from genome assembly GCA_005408345.1 of Macquaria australasica. NCBI lineage: Eukaryota > Metazoa > Chordata > Actinopteri > Centrarchiformes > Percichthyidae > Macquaria > Macquaria australasica. The sequence goes on along the minus strand of SEMN01000377.1, from coordinate 350,538 downwards.
GACAGACACATGCACGGAGACACATACTGTATACGTACACACACGGTTGGTATAAAAAAAAATTTCCATGAATCCATAAAAGCTGATAAGACTCCATCTATTTCTCCCATGACCCTGCCAAGGGCGAGGGAACATGCATTAAGAGATTAGGGGACGGCCTCAGCTCCCTGAATTCATATCAGAATGTGCGGTGGGAACCTGAGTCACAGGTCTGCCTGCTTTTATCACACTTACACTAAAAAAAACCGGAGAGGAGCCGAAAGTGGAAAGGAGGGGAGAGGAAGTGCAGCAAGAAAAGAGGGAGATATAGGAGGGCTTTTATCTTTATGTTTGTCTCTGTCATTTTTCGTTAGCTTTCCTCCGCTGCCATCAATAATGCTTTGTATAACTCATGCAGCCCTATTCTACGCAATGATAACACCATCTTTCCTTGGAAAATGCCAAGCAAAACCTGATGCATTTTAATCACATTTTTATCTAACATTTTCTACCTCCCACCATCGCCTCCACCTCCACTCCCCGTGAATAACGGTTAACAGCCTGGTTTCTGATGATGGTGATCGAGATTGCGTGATCGGTGAGAGCGAGCTAGACTATTTTCCTCGACCCTCCTCCTCCAGGGCATCAGGAGAAGGTCATCCAAGATTTTCAATTTGGTCTCTGAATTTGATCTTTCAGATCTTCATTTGCTTTCTGTCTTTTATTCATTTTTTTCTGATATTGCAACCTGGAGCCATGGTGACCTCAGATGATACTGCATGTACAAGAGAAGTGAAGTGCGGCGAGCGTAGATGATTGGGAGGGCACAGATTGGTCTCGCTTATTGCTCCTCTTTGTATCTCTGGCTGTAGTTTGTGATCTGCTCAGCTGGCAGGAACGCTGGGGCTGGGGCTTGTTTACTGGAGCCAAAAGGCAATGCAGATTTTGCCATTTACAAAGTGACACAGTGCTTACACGGTGCAAATGGGAAATCTGCAAACCAACAGCAGCTGGTCATGAATGCGACACTGACAGAGCCTAAACGCCCCACAAACAATACAAGTCTGACTGCAGCTGACAACTCGAGCTAATGAATTCCCCAGGTGAGACTCCAGAGCCCAGCAGACAACCTGGAGACCGCCGACAACAACAGAGCCATTACTGTGTTTCTACACTGACGCTTCCAAGATGCACCGATTAGAACCACATACTGAGTGAAATGTGCCATCAATACGTGCTTTCATTGTCTATGCAAATGCTTCATCACATGTAGCGGTAATACCTGAGCTACTCTGTTCTGTAGGCTGCAGGATAAACCTTATTCATTCCCTGACCCCGAACAAATATTAGCACATAAAAATATTGTATCATATAGAATGGAAAATTGTATCTGTTCCGTTCAGTGGTGCCAGATTCATTGGTACCACACATCCCTGTTCATATAATGATTTTCTAATGCTGTTATAGACTTATTTAACCTTAGATCACACATCGGCAGCCAACTTTAATGGAGCGACACGTGACATGCCTCACTCTCCACAACCATCTACCAAACACACCCTCCCAGTTTGGCGGTCTATTTAAACTGCAAAAATGTCCCATCTCTCCCTCTGTCAATGCCACTGCTGCCCTGCATCAGTATTAGTGCCTGTTCTTTCAGCACACCCCCACCCCAGCATCCACCTGCAGGTTCCGGCTAGGGGGTTTAACATATTTGCTCATCACTCCCCGACATCTCTGTGTAAACATATCTATAGGAAGTGATGAGGTTGCAGCCTCAACGCCAAACATCTGTGCAACTCTTCTGCTGCTATAATAAACATTTCAAACAGGAGTTGTCTGACTGAAATGGGCTTATGTAAATTTTATATTAATAAAAGACAGCACTTAACTTTGACTAGTGACTAATTGGTTATGGTAACATTTTATTTGTAATTATGGCGACAGCAAAGGAGGAAGTCAGGTGACGTTGTTATTGAGGGTCAACATAGACCCTCGAAAACACCTTAATACGGGAAAATGCTCTTTGTTTCCCGTTTCCAGCTGGCAGTCAACGTTGGTTTCTTTTAAGCATGACCCCGATCATGCATCAGTTCCTTTGAAATACCTGCAGCTACTGTTTGTTGAGGAGGTTCATGCCCCTGGCCCCAAACAACATTTTTCTTGTCCACACTTCCCAAATCTCTACAATGGAGGTACAGAGTAAAATGTTAGAGCGTAAAATAGACATGAAGGACAAAAATATGAAAAGAAAACCCAGGTTGAGGACTATAATATATATTATATTTATGGATTGGTCGTCTGACCACTTGTTCTTATTCTTATTGTACCTATTTTAAGAAACGTTGTGGCGTTCCAAGATCTCAGCAATTACTTTGGTAAGTACAATGTTATTAATGGCTAGAGCTGCAAAAATAAAACGTTGTAATAAACTGAGTCTTGGGTTAGATTTGAACTATTACATCTGAACTGTAAAAACATGGAGATTAAACACTGTTTCACCAGTTTTTCTCATGTAATGAATTACAACCAAACCAGCCATTTGGAACTGCCTCAAGGTGTGATGTCACACTGGGAAAAAATAATCAATATTATCAGAACAGTACGTACTTCTAAATCAGGTAGGTATACTACTACATATGGTCTTGCTTCTAGCTGAGCAGCCATTGTTAATGTCAATAGAGGGGACGGGGGTAGCATTTAGCTGATGGCTAATAAATAAAAGGCATTACAACAGCGTGGAATGGGTGTGGCTCTAGAATGGAAAGATCAAATGTTGCAGGTGTTTCAACAGACATACAGTAGATTTACCAAAAGGAAATATGAAAGGCTGTAGTAAACATGTTGTTCATAGAATTGCTTCAACAGGAGAAAAAGGTAGCAGCACAATTTGATTGGCTGCCTGTGGCCGATGACCATGAAAGAAGTTTAGCTGCGGTCAACTTTTCTCACTGACAAGCTTGTTGAGAGCCCTCACTTCAGCACAGTCTACCTAGAAGCGGTGCTTAGTAATAAAAGATGGACTTCTTACTTTTGCTCGCAGCACGGATTTAGGGTTCCCCAAAAAAATTAATCTAGTCCTGGTCCTAACCGCAACCCTAAACGCTGGTCCTAAGTCAGATTACAGGCCAGCTGACAGACATGAGTGGATGGAAGTGGACCCAGGATGCGGGGAAATCTTTTCAGTGGCAGAAATCAATAGTGCATTAGCAGCCGCCCAGCGACAATGTGTGGGCTGACTATCCTCCCTCATACCACTACCAGCTCTCCTCCCTTCTGCTGCATCTTGATATATACCACCCGCCCTCAGCCTCTTCATCTAACTCCTGTGATCTACTGTTTGTTTCATCTAGCCATCCCGGAGGCCTTTTGGGGAGCTGGTGCTCTCTCTGCACTTCATGCCAGTATTCCTCGCTCTCTCTGCCCTATTTCTTCTAGGTTTCTCTGGTCATTTAGTAAACAGAGCATGTCATTTCCCAGGCCCTGCTACTTTCCTTTGCTCTCTCTTGTTGTAGAGGATCAGGGCTAGTGCAGGGGACATCCTGGACTAACAGGTACAGTAGCAGGGAGCTCTCCCCTGACGAGCCTCCTCCCCTGAAGGGAATGATGAATGGAAATTAAAAATAAAGTAGTTTTAGAGCGCATCAATCAGCATACATGGTGCTTGAAAAGGCAGTAGTCTCTTATAAGTAAAATCATATTGTTTTTGTTGTTGTTCTTGTTATCCTGAATAATTAAACTTGAGGCTATCACAATTTTAGATCACACCTTTAAGCCTGTTTCAGACACTATGCAAGGAATGTATAATAACACAAAGGGCAAAGTAGTCCAAAGTTAACATTACAGAGACCTTATACCAGCACTAAGTGTTTTTAGACAGTTTAAGACAACATGTTCTCATCATTTATCTAGGGGGACAAAGGGCAAGATAAATGCGAGACATTGCGAGATAAATAACAATTAAAGATAAGAAGAAGAAACATTTCAGGGAGACAAAATGTCTTTATTTTTTATTTTTATCATAACTCTGCTTTTTTCTTATGAAGCACTTTTACATCTGAGGACTGAAAAAATATTTGATTAGCCTACGCACAAATTACAGACGTATGCAACCTGTGACGAGTATATGTTTTGCTTGGCTAGGAAGGGTCACACACGAAGGTTGGGAACCAGTGATCTAGACAACAAATGCGCAAAACCTAGATATAACAAAGTTTGTAATAAAGTGGTGACAGTGTAAAAATATTCCATTACAAGTTAAATCCTACTCTTACCCTATCATCAGATAAATGTGCTTAAAGCCGCACTAATCAATATTTTTATATTAACAATGGATCAAATGACTATATGTAAAGGGAAAAGTGTCACATTGTGATGAACCTACAGAGAATCGCCACACAACTCTGCATTTCCCCTCAGTTCTACAGAGATTTTTAGCCTCATTGTTTTGGTTTTACGGCCCGCAACTTCACTGTTTTGGATCGGCCTCAATATAGACCCAGATATTTTTCTCAGGCGTTGGTGGAGACAAAACCAGAGCTAAAAGGAGAGTAAGTACTTGACTTACATTCAACGGTTAAAAGTTTAAGTAAAGTACTAGTAAATGCTAATGTGTTTGTATTATGTGGTTTTGACTGTTTTGGCATGACATTTTCCTTAAGACATATATATATGCAAAAAGTTTTCCACTCCAGATTTGCCCTATTTACTTAAGTTATTTTTTCTGTTTTTAATCTGTGCAAAAGAGGGCCTGGTTTTCCATCTCAATTAAAATAGCATTTTTTTTATAGTAGTTAGTTAGACTTTTCATTAACATTGTAATACATAGATTGTAAAGTGTTTTGCTGGGTGTTATGCTTAGGATTCACCAACAACAATGGATAGAGTAAATATGGTTGACATACTGTCTCTTTCACCACCAACCTGTCCATCAATGTGAAAAAAACAAAGTTACCAGTCAAAAATGCCACATAACTGCTTTCCTGATAATGACTAATGGATGTGACTGATGTTTCCTTGAGGGTGAGAAAAAGACATATCCGTCAAAGAATGCATCTATTTCAGACAGATATTCAAATTTTCTTGGTAACTCCTAATGGGTGTGTTACCGTTCCTGAAAATAGAAACGGCTTGAGCGGCCATACTGTAACAGACTCCATCACAGTCGGGACCCTGAAATCTCTCAGACATCAAGTCGTACAAAGAGGTTAGGGAAAGAGGAGACTTACAACATCCTGTAAGTGCAAGGCCCATTCCACAATGCAACCTGAGAACAAGTCCTCAGGTAGAGTAACCTGAGGTAAGAGGAGGAAGAGGCTAATCGACAAAAGACGGGTCCTGCAGAGGAGTCGTCCTGCATCTGTGCTGCTTGGCAAAGACAAACAAAGTCTTCTATTCCCCAAACCCATCTCCTCTCAAGATAAGCCTGTTTCTTGGCTGTACTGTATTTGCCCTTCCCCTGATATGGACCCTGAGAAGTGGGTGGGAAGTTTGAGGCCAATAGCCTAAGATCAGATTTTCATCAGTTGGTGCAGTGCAGGGCTGCAGCATCTGTGTGGAAGAGGAGAGGTGGGGGGGGGGGGGGGGGTGTACTGGATCTGCCAGGCTGGATCAAGGCCCACTGCAGGTCCCACTCCCACCTACCCCTCCACACACAGAGTGGCTGCGATAAGGCCATATCTGTTACAGTCCTACTGTGTGCAAGTGGCAGATATGGAAAGGTAAAGTGCATCTGGAGGAGAGAGCCAACCATCTGGTCCAGATCACCTTCAAGCTGCAAAGACCAGCACTTCTCTCCCTCCACCTGTCCCTTCCTTAGCCCAGCCACAAAGCCCTGACCCCAGGAACATATTGTCAGCCATGGTTAGCGTGGGCAGAAAAAACTGAAATGCTGGCTGTGGAATCTGAAATAACAGCAGCAATGCCCTGTGAGTTTGACAGTAACAGTTAGTGTTTGCCTGATACAGGGTTTTGAAGTGGAACACAGATACAAATATCCACAAGAATTTCATTCACTTGAAAAGCCTCCAGATCAGCATTAATATGAAGACACAAAGAATTCAGAATTAAAGAAATAAATGAGACAAGTAAATATAGTCATATCAAGAAATAGGGAAAAGAAATACAAAAATTGTGAAGTAACCCAATAAACTCCAGCTCATTATGATTATTATTTTATCCTGCTTTTAACATTAATTCCTGCAGGTATTTTTATTTATTGCAGCATTATGTTTCAAAATGTCCATTTCCCATTTTGGCTTTCATGACACAATGTCACACCATTTTATTTCACAACGCCACTTTTTGTGACAAAGTCTTCAATCAAGACAAACAGGGCAGAGTCAGTTATGTGATTGGCTGCTTGCTCACTGTGATTTCAGGGTTATATTATATCTGCATTTATTTAATAATGTATTAGTTATTCATTTAATTTTAAAGGCTTTGGGTATCCATACGTTATTTGTTTTAATTGAAACCCAGAAAAAGAAATTGTAATAATTAGTTTTACAATAAGTACAAAATTAAACAGTTATAGTATATCCATCACATCAGAGGTAGAAGAATCTTGGAATCCTGGCTGACAGCTCTTTTCATATGCCAATATGAACCACATTATCCCTTTAAACCATCTTGAGATGGCCTTAATTCCAAATCATCAAGTAAATAAAGATTAATATGACAAGATACATTTTTGAATTCCAAATATAAAAAACAGCCCTCAGTCTGTGAGTAGACATGGTTGGGGGCTTCAAACTGGCAGTAGGGGGCACACTAATGCAGGCCTGCAACATTCACTGAGGCCCTTCAAATAACAATGAACCTGTATGTGTTCCTAATCTCAAGCCAAAACACATGGCACCCTGTTGAATTTAAAAAACAGGGTGGTTTAAATTTTAAATGTGTCATTGAAAGGCGGACCGTTAACTGACAGGGGGCCTTTCAAATCCCTTTTGGGACTAAAGCAACGAACTAACGGCTTAACGTACCACACACAACGCTGTGGCTGGGAGTTATTCAAAAATCGCCCACACTAACCCAATTGGCTGCGAGAAGACACAAAACCAGCCAATAGACTGGCTGCGGGATTCAAATGGGCCAAACAAAAGCAGGCATTACTTTGAGTTCATTTACTTTCACAGATGCACGCGCACACACACACAAACAAACACACACAGAGTGTTGCTCATTCAGAAGTCATTGCTCTGCCAGACACAATTGAAAAGCATTTGTAATCCCCGGGATCTTAATTCATATCCTGTGTGGCTGCAGTTTTAATGGTACAGCTTCCAGCAAATAAAGCCTTGGAAATTGAAATCAATAGTAATAAATCAGCATAACAAGCATCTGGGCTGAAGTTGGAGGGAAAAGGCACGCTGTTCTCAAATTTATCATTTGACATTTATGAGCGGAACTCTTAATCCTCGGATCTGCTAACGGTGGGAGCAGAGCCGTCCGACAGCCTACAAATCATGGCAGGAGAGCAGACAAATGTCCATAAAGGGGCTGCGAAAACCTGACCCTACCTCTGCAGCAGCCTCAGGTCTGTAATTACAAGCAAACACAGAGATGAAAAATCCTGATGAGAGCCCACAGGGAAATATCCACACAAAGTTGCCTCAATTACATTCATTATTTTTTTCCCTGAAAAGACCTGAGCATGTTTGGCGCAAGGTCACGCACTCTATGTGAAATGTGCTTCAGCGCGAGTGACTGCAGACAAAAGGAACCTTTCGACAATAATGCATGATCAGGCACAGGAGAGGCAGCGGAGGCATCCCAAGACGGCCTTCTCATCAGTTTTATTACAGAGAGCAGGGGCTTGATTTAGGGCGACAGAGGTAGAACAACAAATAAAAGAGAGAGACACGAGTTTTCAGCCATGCAGTCGGGGCAATTCCTTCTCTCTTCTCCTTTACTGGCTCTCTGCGCAGTGCACTACAGATGAACTTAACGCCAACAGCCCCCTAGTGTGGTCCCAAAATGCCAGGAGAACAATAGCAGTGGTAGTGGCAGTGGCTGTTATAGTTGTGACAAGGCAGCAAGTGGCTGGAATTGAGAGGGGAAGAAGGGGGAATATGTCTTTGTGTGTGTGTGCGTGTGTGTAGAGGGGTTCAAAAAGGGACTTCGGCTTTGTGCGCCGGCTGTTGCCCTCCTACTGGGGGAGTGACATGGGGGGTGGCAGGGAGACAAAGGGTCCCAACAGCCTAGAAACGAGGTAGCCAACAACACACTAAGCCCTTACATTTGATGACCCACAAACACACACAGGCATTTTACACTATCTCATGACAGCTCCCAAGCGGAGCACGAGGAGAAGGAGGGGAGCAAACTGGAACTGGGTCAAAAATCCAATTAATCCATGACAGAAGAGAGGGTTTGGAAGACACTCAGAGAGACAGTGCAGGAAAAACCACAAGAGATAGGACACAATACACCGCTGCCCCTTGACCTGTGTTTCTGTGTGTGTGAGAAAGAGGAGTGTGTGGTTACGTGGCGAGTGCATTCATTTTGGATCAAGGTCAGGCTGTGTTTGTTATGCAGAACTAAGTGCTAGTACTGTAGCTAATGTATTTGGACTGCTGGCATTTCTCCATGTAGCCGTTTGAAGTTCTCTGAAAGAATTATCAACTTTCCCAAATTGTACATCAAAAGCAGCTCTGACTTTTTTTTTTTTTACTGATTGATTGAGGACTGAGGAACAAAGAATTGGGGAGTGATATTTCTCATACCTCAGCTGGGGAAGTTTGAAGGCTCTTACCACTGAGTGAAACTGAGGAAAGTGCATGTTTGGGTACCCTGGGGATCCGGAGATGTTAATGTGGGGCAAATGGGCTGCGGCAGTGGGGTGACAGCAGGGATGTCAGCAGGGCTGCGGAGCAGTCACTACGGGTGATAGGTGTCAGCTGGAAAGATAAATAATGTAATGCCTTCGGGATGTAATAGCAGCCGTATGATTCGAGCCGGTGACACTTCTGGGGAACGCTCCATTCTAATGGAAGACAAATTCACAGCCATCAGCCTCTGCTTTCTGAGCCAGCAGCCCACAAGAGATGGAAATGATGGAGGAGAAAGGAAAAGGAAAAAGGAGGAGGGGGAATAGAAAACTAAAGCAACACACAAAGATTCAGTAGATTTCTCCGTTACGTTGGTTTGCCCTTTAAAGAGTAAATCTTCACTAAATCAGAGGAAAGAAAACTCAACACAACACAACTCCCTACAGTAAGGCTTGACATTTTCAAGCATGCTGTACTCCTGGTCACTCCCCAATCAGTGTTGTCACAGCAGGTGTTGCCCAACAGCTGTCAGAGTCCAAATATCTGCAGCTTTTCATTCCGTATGGATTCACCCATTAAACCTATGACCAGTTCAATTTGAAATATGATGACTTTAGTAACTCCTTAGTGTTATTATTTTGTCAGCTGTCACAAAGAAACTTGTCACCCGTCACTCCCCACTCAACTTCAGTCACTCAGTCAACTTGCAGTCTTGCAGCTGTTACTGAGCGATGCTCAAACACTCACTGTTAGGCAAGGGACACTTTGGTTACAACTAAACCAAGAAGAGCATTTGTTTTGTTTTTGTAATAGCTTTGAAACTTGATGAAACTGAATGATCTAGTTATCATGATAATCTCAGCACTGTAAGAATTTTAAGTACACCACTCCTAGCTAGGTGCAATATAGTCTCGCATAACCAGACCTTTGTTTCCACACCTTGTGTGCCAGAGCTGGCTGAACCCATTATCATTCTGGTATAGTTTCTTTAAAACAATCACAATCGTCTTTGGCGGCGCTAAGCCCAGGATGCAGCGACGGTGCCCTGGCAAAATAGTGTAAACGGTAACACGCAGATAGCGGAGAATTCTGACTGAAATAGTCGGCCAATGACAGGCTTATACCCACAGCCTACTTCCTGTCGGTCAGGACTAGGTGCAAGGGGACCAGGCACTATCTGTATTTGTCTGCGGGTTTGTAGAGAATGACCTGAGCATTTGCCGCATATTGTTGCTGTAACTAACATAACTTTGCTCGGATCAGAACAGTAGATATATCGGGAAGCTGACCCCGCAGTAGAAGAAGTCAATCCCAGCTGGATTATCTACAAAATAAGCAACTCGATGTGCTGTTTAACCATTGTTCAGTGTTTGCTCTGTGTTTACTTTTTTCCCCCTAATGTTCTTTGAATTGTTAAATTACCTGCTAAATTTTCTGTGGAACTAAGACCTCAATTTTATTAAAAATGCTGATTGTTTGAAAGGTTCAACAGATGGCAAGTTTCCCACAACATCCAACTATTGTGACAGTTTCAAGTTTTGTTTTGTTTTTTTTCAATAACGAAAGCAGAAAAAAGGCCACAATTTTGAGTAAACTAGGCTTTCAGGTCTCTTTAGGGCAGTCCTGTTTCTGGAGAGAAAATGAACTGATTGTTTTTAATATATTTATTCATGACTTGGTGCCAGCAAGGGTTGAATTGTCCACTACTACTACTACTACTGTCTAAAATAGTCTGTTTAAGAAAAGAAAAGCTGGTTTGGGGGTTAATGCTTATTAGTTAAACGTGAAACTAACTACAACATTTGTAAATGACAACTAGCAGATGTAAAAAAAAGAACTACCATTAATCCACAAACATACTGAAGCCTGTCACTTGAAGAAATGTAGAACAGAAATAGACCTGACTGGACATAATAATAATAATAATAATAATGAACTTAATTTATACAGCACCGTTCAAAACAAAGTTACAAATTGCTTTGCATGGTTGAACCAGGAACAAAAACATTAGGACTGATGAAATCAAATCAGACAAGTATAGACTTGGGAAATGAAGACTGGACAGAAAAGAAAGTAGGAGGGAAGTCGTTTTAGAAGAGATGCCAAGTGGCTGGACATTAGAAGAGAGTGGAAAAAGAGAGAAAGGAAAAAAGAAAAACAGAAATGAGCAGATGGGTGAACGAGGGGGGCGGATAGATTAATCTGAAAGGGTGGAAAGAGAGAGAGGGAGAGAGAATGAAAGAGGAAGAACAATGTGAGCGGGGTGAACCCTCCAGTGGCACTCATTTCTGGGGTCATCTCTGCCTTAATCAAGGCTCTGAGGCACCCGTGGGTGCAGCATGGCCCCAGGAATGTGCTCCTGTAGACTGCAGAAGGGTGATCAATCAGAGCTGGTGGCCGCCACGCAGATGCTCTGCTGTACCGTAACTAACACACACACGCGCACCGACAGTGATGAATTAGGAAACGCTCAGACAGTTTAGGAGTCGCTGACTCTCCTCATCTGCATAATAAACTGTCGCATGATCTCATCTCACTTTGTTCCTCCTTTTTCTCCTCTCTGCCTACAGTTTTCTCTTCTTTCAACTTGTATCAACTTCTGTCTATCAGGTTCCCCCAGATGTACCGAAACTCTTGAAAACACTGGTTTTACAAAGACACGTTTGAGTTTCAATTTGTCTTTTACTTTTAGCATCTTTCTTACCAAAAACCTTAGAACATGTAACTTTATTGGGGTAAATATGGGAAAATTCAATGCATCTCACCCGTGCTACCGATTACACTGGACATTTTACAAGAAAAGATATTGACAAGCAGCTATGTACTACACTAGGGGTGGGCGATATGGTCAAAATCTTTTATCATGGTATATGTAATTTTATATCATGGTTATGGTATATATCACGATACAGTAATTGTTCTGAGAATTCAATTAAGAAATGGTTTAAAATAACCATACTTCATATTTCCAATTTCACTCTCCTCCTCCATGTTTTCTTGTAGCTCTCTTCTTCTGCAGTGGTTGGCAAACCAGCTTAGAGGTGCATTACAGCCACCAACTGTTACTCTGACGTCACATGGTAAGCAGTCCTGCTGCCCAAATCACGTTACCTTGCGAGGCAGCTGGATTCGCGAGATCACACGAGAATCCAGCCCTGATTTGCTACATAGCGTTGTGGAAGCTGTATTGCCAAATCTATATCGGTGGACACATTTCTACCGTCACACGGTATATACCATCATATCGCCCAACCCTACAGTGTGCTAACCACAAAAACCCAGCTGTATTCTAACGTTAACTTATAGCTATACTTACTAGCTAGGTACCTTACATGCTTGCTAATAACTTATTTGAAGAGTTGGGTCTCTGAGATTGACAGCATTGTGTTAAGAACATAGATAGACTAACTCATCAGAGTTACATTGAATGCATCGGTTTTGGACAAATTTGTGCATCGGTGTTCATGATGCTAACCATTCGTCAACTCCGGATTGATTCTATTCAGGAATTCGGCCAGCTGTCTTCTCTGTGGGGAAAAGCCACCAACGGTCTTTCCTCCCGTGCATGATCATGTTTTCATTCAGAGTGTGCACGCAGAGGAGGGGCTATTCACAGATGGATCAGTTGTCAATGTGTGTGTGTGTGTGTGTGAGTGAGTCAGTGAGTGAGTGAGTGAGTGTGAGAGAGAGAGAGAGAGAGAGAGCGTGCAGCTCTACAATAGAATAAGATTTTACCCATTTTAAATAGTAAAAAAAAAAACAGAAAATCAATACGTGCCAGTTAATGTTGATATTGTGGCGGGCTGCCACAAATAAATCAATGTATGGGAAACACTGAATGCTGCTGTTCCCTTACTAAGGAACCAGGGCACCTTGAAAATAATGAGATCCTGTTGGTGAGAAGACACTCTCTCATAACATCCCACTCGAGTTTTGTTGACACCCAACAAGGTCTAAAAACAAGCACAACTCCTCAACAGCAGAACGAGTGGGAGGGGAAAAAGAAGATTTAATACATAACACAGCAACCGTGAGACACATGCACACCTGAAAAGTGGTACGTGGTGAATAGTTGTACCAACTCGAGAGAAATAAAAAGTGAGTCTCTCTGAGCAGGGAGGCATATTTCTCTCTTTCCTGCCCAAGACCAAGGTCAAACCAAGGCATCGCCAACCCAACAAAGTGGGCAACTGCCTGTGGGAACACAGACCCTCAAGAACACCAAGGGCCCCAGGTCTACTATGTGGCAGCTGCTTTGTGGTAATGTCAATCATCGCTAATTTGTTTGGTAATATGCATCACTAAAGCACGCTATGAACAGTAAGGGCCTTAAGGCCACTCGTGCATTTTTAGCCACATTAGCTGGGTGTCTCTAGGATTGCAATGTTGGTCAGTCCACCACTTTTGGATGGACTGCAATGGCATTTTGTATAGACCCTGATGTTTCCTCGAGCGCAACCTTGACATTTTTGTATTTTTTGGTAGATATTCATGGTGCCCAGAGGATGAATCCTAATGACCTTGGGGATCCCCTGACTTTTCATCTAGTGCCACCATGGGGTTGACATTTGTGGTTTGGAGTAAAATGTTTCCACAATCATTGGAAACATTTCGATTAAATTTGGTGCAGACATTCATGTTCCCCTCAGGATAAACCTCAACTTTTGAGAGCCATCATCAGTTCAAAATTTGAATTTGTCCAATAATTTGGTTTATAAACAAATACCCGCAGAATTAATGACATTCCCATTAGCCTCAAATGGACTTTGTATTTAGTGCTAATTAGCAAATGTTAGCATGCTAACATGCTAAACTAAGATGGTGAACATGGTAAGCATTATACCAGCAACAAAATAGCATATTAGCATTGTCATTATGAGCATGTTAGCATGCTGACATTACCATTTAGTTCATAGCACCCTCCTAGAACCGCTAGCATGGCTGTAGACCCTTAGTATTGTTGCCTAATTTTGAGGCCCTGGCTTGTAAAGAAGGGTGATGTGTCAAATTCTAGTTTCAACACATTTAACATTTCAGTTGATATTAGGCTTACATGGTGCATGTTCTTAAATAAATATGCATTCAGTCAAAGTATAATCAAACTAACTTGGTGTGGTGGGGGCTAAATAGGGACTCACAACTAATTTTTGCCCCGTTGTACCCTAGTGGGTGAATCCAGCCCTGATCATGGCCTCTATAACGCTACTATTCATTGTCAGTTGTAAGCTATTTTGACTTGGGCTACTGTGTAACATAACTTCTCTAGTTTATGTACCACTAAAAATGTTAATTTCCATGAGTTCATTGATTAATGTGGGTGAATGTTCAAGCAGTACTTCCTGGTAAGTCTAGGCAATAGGGCTACATCACTTCAATACCAAAAGTCCACTGTATCTTTACTTTATATATTTATTTATCTTTTTGTTTTAGTTTGACATTTGCAGCGGTTTAATCTGAGGAAGCAGCATCTTGTTTTATTTTTCCTCACGATGAAACCTATCCATCCACTTGCTGCTTACATGTATTATTTTTCTCCTTCTTTTTCTTTATGACAGTCTGTACTGAAGGAGGGCGGTATATACACTCGGTGCATTATAGACTCTATTAATCACAACTGTGTTCTGCACTCTGAACAATAACAAAGCTCAAAATGTTGAGATGAAAAACTGCTGCCACAGCTGAGCTGAGATGGAAAAGAAAAGCAGACTGATTTCGATCTTGCAGAGAAGCCAGGGTGGATCAATTTAAGATTAAAGAGTACTGCTTTAGTTTTACTGGTAATTTTACTACCCCTGTCCACGTTTTTAAATACATAAAATATAGGACCACACAAACACTCACACAAAAACAGGTTGCAACATTTTGTGGGGGATTAACTCAACAAAAAGGGAACCTGCTTAAGGCTTTTTACAGACTTTTACAGTCAACAGTTCCACCTAGGTGGTGAGAATCTACTGTGGGTGATTTCTGCCCTTAGATTGTCCTTTATATGAATCACGCTAATACTACACAATACCTGACCTCAACTTCTACCACATGCTAGGGCTAGGACGATACCTGAGCTTCAGTGCCAATAATGTTTTTGATACCTTACTCTGAGAATTTTTCATTTTCATTTAACGATAGAAACAGTTGAAGCTACGGTTCTCAAATGTTAAAGGATGTCTAAACAAAAGCAACTGTACAAGAACTGCAGAAATAAATCAGTCATTCAGTCAATGCCACTTTTCGGTACTTGACAGTTTTCAAAACTCATTGCTAAGGACACATTTCATTTGGTAACACATATTGAGGTTCAATGCCAAGCCCAATCGTATATGCCTTAAAACAAAGTACTTGTCGGATCGTTCAACAATAGTCAAGTTTCCATTCAAATTTAGAGTAAATTTTAATTTATAAAAAATCAGCAAAAGTAAATGCAAATTAGTGAACATTTACATCCACTAATGTTATGCAAATGTTAGGAGTTGGGTGGATCAACATAAACAGCTGGTGGCAGTCATTCTCCAGTCAGGTGCCATTATACCATTGCAGAAGAAGAGGGCGAAACGAGATGACATAATTAAAAGAGCTCAGCCTAACCTCAAACAAATGAAAACGATGTGGAAAACGTGATTGGCATTGGTTTGTAATGTATCCTTATCGCTCTACACCGAAGCTTGAGTGACGTGAAAGTCACATGCTTCAGATACGTCAGGAGTTATTCGTTAAGTCTGTTTTCCTTGCACTTTGTTGCGTTTTCTTTTTATTGATGCACCAACTTTTCCACCTCAGCCAAACCTAATAAAAAAATTTGTGAATACTTAAACTTGTGTTTTACTTTTTGGCGTTTCCACTCAGGTTTTTTATTGTCATAAAAAAAATATTTTCTAAATCTGACAATCCAATAATCCTGCCCACTTCATGCAGTGATTGGCCAGGTGTGTGCAGGAGGTCTGAAAGTAAGGCAGGGGTTGAATTTCTTTCTCAAGCCTTTCATTCTTCACATTCACTGTGTCAGGACCACAAAGACATGCAAAATACACCGGATTCTTGGAGAGAGTTCGGGGGCATTCGGGGGATGGCAGGCTTTTTGCCTCACCTTATTGGGTGGCCAGTTGGAACACATATAAACACTTTTGCCCTTAGATGTGTTTGGACGACATGATGTACGAACAACTTTGTTTCAAGCATAATCTTTAAGGGATGCACCAATAAGCTTCGAAAGAGCAATACTACTTAATCTTCAACTGAAGTTACCAGTTGCCACTATGTATGTAATTTCACCATTTTCATTCCAGCACAAGTACAAAGACAGTTCCAACATATTAATCCTTGCAAAGACGGAAAAAGCCTCTCAAAAATGCTTCATATACATTACTCGAGAGGACGACGACCATCTCAACAATATTTGATTTTTTAATAGGATAAAGTCAGCCCTGAATCCTGCACTCCACACACATACACAACCGATGATTACTTCTCCAAACAGTACCTGTAACAGACTGCTCTCCTTTTCTTTGTTCTTTTTTTTTTATGGAAACACTTTCCCTCTTGTCCCCCCCCCCCCCCCCCGCCTTTGTAGTTGACAGGTGTGAGACACGAAAGCTCTGTTATCACAGCTGTAGAGATGTACCAGCAGGCGGAGGGGATCACACATTATATTTTGAGAAAAAACATTTTTTTAAAAAGAACTTCCGACACTTCTGAATGGCCCTTTGCTCAGGTGGAACTTTTTACCTTACCCTACATAGTTTTATGATATTTTAGGGCCCTCGCCCCATTTAGAAGAAAGGGAGAACAAAAGAAACTGAGGACCTGCACAAATTTAATACTAATTCATTACAGCTCCTTTAGAGATAGGACTAATGCAGCATTCAAAGACCACTTGAAGGCAAAAATTACTCAAAAAACTAATTCGATGTGCAGTGCAGAGAGAAAGTTTCCTGACTTTTAATTACTTTATCGCTCTCATTTTCTCTATCTTTACAGTATTTTAGTGTGAACCAGGGAAAAAGAAGGGAGATAGAGCAAGAGCTAGACAGCGAAAGAGGGAAAGAGAAAGTGAGGGGGTGGAGGCGATGTACTGTTGAGATGTAGACTTCGCTCAGTCTCTGTCAGGTCTTTTCGCCCGGGCTTTGAAGTGCCTGGGTCCGCAGTCCCAGGACAAGGGTGGTTACGGACTGTGGAAAACAGGATTACACAACCCTCTTGTCCAATTAATTTTCCACCTGTTGGGGGAAATAAACTCTCCTTATCTCCCTGTGCCATCGCAAGTCTTTACCCTTTCAGATGGTTGGGGAGTTTAGTATCCAACTCTGGAGAATATTGAAGAGCAAACTAAAAAACCCTCCACTAACTCCAACTTGGTCTAATCAGGAGGATTGTTCCAAATCCAATTAAAACATGACAGAATAAATTGCCCAGCTCAGATTCATCTAAGCCATTGTTAAGAAATGAAAACAGACTTAATTGGGTTTGTGAGGAATTTTAGAGATTTTTCTTGGCCATCTCTACAATATAATGAATTGGTGTGCCAGTCCACTGTTTTTCTGCTTGAGATTTTGGGGTTTTTCTTTTTGCAGCAACATCTCTTTGAGGTCTTTGTTCTCTTTGTGGAGCAGAGTGAGTGCAGGAAAGCAAAGTCTATGCTTATCTAAGCCAAAGGCAATTCTCAAGGTCGCAACCCTCTGTTCGTTGTTTCACTCTGGCCTGAAGTAAAAAGTGCACAGCAGCAACTATGATACAAGTAAGCCTCCAGCTCTGGCCAAAACATTGCAATAGTGTGGGCGGCCCAATCAAAGTCTTGCATTCTTCTCTGTGGGAGTTGCAGCCCCCGGTTAAAGATAGCAGCCTGGAACAGCACATCCTGAAGTCTGGATTAGCCCTGCCAAGTGTGGATTCCTTCGCTTTCTCTCTCTCTTCCTCCGACGGCTGCTCCAGGAGAGCATGTCAGTTCATCTCAGCATAAAGATGTGCCAGGGGGAAAGCCAAGACAACCCCCATCCACTGTTGAAGCACAGCATAGGAACCATGAGGTACCCATGGGTGCACCTCCAAGCATCGCTCCGAGTGTTCGGAAGCCTCTCAGTTGCTTGACTTTAACAGGCAGTGTGGGAACTATCTAGTAAATCAAAAACAAGCAGGCAAACAAGTGCAAAGACAGAAACCAGAAGTAATTGCCAGCTTGTCACAAGACTGCATGCAAGTTCTGGATTTATAAGAAAAGGCGTGTCGAGATTCGTCTAGAAAATAAAATGAAAAAGCCAAAAGAAGTTCCTCTGAAAGTAAAACATTTTAAAAACAATTCTTAAGGATTTTAGTTACAGTATGTGTATATGCCCTGAGTTCTCTACTAAAGGTCAATATTCAAATATTGGCCATTAATTTCTGATACCCACGGCGGTACTCACCAATCTGCTGCTCTGAGTTTATTTTTTTTAACAGAATTCTATTTGAATTCACTAATTAATTCCAGCTACAATCTTCACATTTGTATGCATTACCATAAGTTACCATCAATAAAACTCAACATTTCCTGCAGATGTTTGTTGTTTTGAGCTGCTGGAAAGCATCTGTGCAGGAAGTGTTGAGTTTCACTGACGGTAGCTTAACAACTATCCAAACACTATGGAAGATACAGGCATTGATTTCATTTCTTATAATTGATTGCTTTTGCCCAACTCCACACCCCTCACCGGAGAATACATATCTTTATTCTTTATTCCAGTTATTGTTTTAAAAATTATTTTCCCTTCTGCACTGCTCAATTCCTCACACTAAATTAAACTAGAATTACCGCCTTGCGACTTGTGTGCTTCCGCCAACCAGTGAAGTTGCAGTTTACATCCATGTCTGTCCAGACTCATAATGTATGTAGTGAAGACATTGTTCTTGTTCTGATGTATGTTTATTAGTGTGTAAGTTAATTGAGAGAATGGAACAGTCAAGTTTCTTGTACGTGTTCACATGCTTGCCTGATTCTGATAGAACACAAAGTTGTAGCCATGACAGTAGACAATGCTTCAAATATGGATGTTGCTGCAAAGAAGCTACACATTCTAAAACGTGGATGCTTCACACACATCTTCAACCCGGCAGCACAGACAATTGATACAATCACCACAGTTTCAAGGTGGGCACCCAAGAATAGTGTCACCAATTCAGCATCCAACCAAATGTGAAATATAGTCACAATCTCCTCTTGTTCCTGAGTTATGGCGTTAAATAAGGGTGTTTTTGCATTTGCAGAATATGTCACAGTGAAGTTGACCTCTGACCCTTTGGCTATAAAATGTCATCACTTAAAACAAAATTTCACATCTATTTGTGTGAAATTTTGTCATTAGCGTATGAATTCTTGAGTTATGGCCAAAAACGTGTTTTGTGAGGTCATAGTGACCTTTGACTTTTGACCACCAAATTCTAATTAGTTCAGCCTTGAGTCCAAGTGGACGTTTGCGCCAAATTTGAAGAAATTCCTTCAAGGCGTTCACGAGAATGGGACGGACGACCCAAACCAGGCCCGCCGTATGTCTTGCCCGTGCCCAGGACAAGATGATCTCCAAAGGGCCCCTGACAAATTATTTGAGCAGATTATTTAAAGGTTTTGGGCTCCCTTGACCCAGGGCCTGGGACAACTGGCCCGGTGTGGAGGCATAAAAATGATAATGTAATGCTTCAGTAGTAATGAAGAAAAGAAGAGCAAGCCTCCACCAAAGTACATTCAAGTATGTCAAGTAACTATTTCAGATGATTCCATCAGTTTATCACCACCCCTCTGCAAATTTCTCCTCATATAGTGGCATATGTCTTATACCTGTTATAAGACATATGTACAGTGTACAGTGAATCCACTGTACAGTGAATCATTCAATTTGTAGGTTATTCTCCATGTTTGTGTGTAAAATAACTGGGTTTACAGATTGTAAAGTACCTTCAAAGGATGTTTCAAAAGGATTATGTCCTTTGTGCTCCTAGAAAGCTTTTAATGTGCAACATATGTGCTGGAAGTGTTGAGTTTCATTAATGGTAGCTCATCAGTAGCGATCCAAAAGCTTGCAAATGGAGGTGAGAGGAGAGAATTGGTGAATAAGAACAATATTTCTTTTAGAGAAGAGGAACTTAAAGCAAACGATTGGTAACATGACTCTGTCACATTAATCAGTGCTGTAAAAATGCACATTAAAATTGATTTATCATGACGACAGTTAAACATGAAGGAAGTGTTGAGTTTGCATTAACAGCTTCCAGTATCAACATCAAAATAAAATAGAAGCAGGTCAGAAGAATGGAAAGCAGTTGAGGTGAATAAAGTTCCTATTTGAGATTTTACTGTAAACTCAATACAGATGTAAAGTACAGAAGAAGTAAAAGGTCACCAGTCGGGCAGAGTAAAGCCAACACTTTAGCAGTACTTCAACAGGTTTAAAAGGGAGCCAAATGATGTGTTTCCATCCCCAGACAGAGCTTTCACATTTGGATGCGAGTGGCTGAGAGTGAATATATTTCCTTTTGACATCATCATCTTCACTGGCAGCCTTATTTCCCACGTTGCCTCAGCTTTTTCAAACACCAAGCGGAGTGTAGAGGATGTTATGCAGTGCCATTTCAAATTTTAATCCTACAAACTTTCAATTTCACCATAGTTGAGATGACCAAGAAAGAGCTTGTGAGAATGAAAGGAAAAGAGAGATAGCGACAAGCACTCATCAGTGGGCAGCAGGCAAGAAGACAACGGAGAAGAAGCAGCAGAAGAAGAAGCCAATTACCCATGTGGGGAAGCCGACCGTGGGGAAGCGGTGCACCGGGGCTGCCTGTTCTGAGGCCGATAACCCTCCCATGTCATCCCTCTGTGTCAACCAGAATTTTATCTGCCGCTCGGAGGGAAGAGACAGCCGCCGCATAGGCAGCAACAACAACAACCTGCAGCCAAAGAGAGCTGCAAGCCACAGACGGAGACGAGAATTAAGAGAGTCAGGCAACCACAGGGGCAACTGATACGCAACACATGAGCTGAAAGGAAATGGAGTAGTGGGGAATACTAACACACACAGAGGGATTCATCACACAGGAGGAGTGAGGAGGAAAAATGGTACAGGCATTAAAAAGTAGGGTAAGACCAATATATTAGTTTGGTTATGTATCTGCCAATACTGCTCTTGTTTTTCTTTTTCTTCATGTTATCCATTTCTGAAATGACACATGGGCCTACTTGTAATCTCCTGAAGATTCTTGGTCTGGATGGGACAACATTTAAAACATCAGGTAACAGCAGCTTAAATCAGAAATGATCAGCATTGAACTTCAAATACTCGCGGTCAAACCCAGTTAAAAACCAGCAGCCCTACGTTCAGAATGAAATAATACAATATATCATGTCTGCTCCTGATGTATTCTTGGACAAAGTGTACAAACCAATTATACTTTTCTCTCTATTTGCTGCTTCAGACAAAGGGCAAGTGAAGAGAGGGGAGAGAATTTTTTAGCTCAACAATATTAACCGCTCCATAGTAATTAAACCCCTGACGTGTTGAGTATTTACCATAATAAATCATTCCCACATTTTGGTGGCTGTAGAACTAAGGCTGTGTCTACGTATGGTTTATTTTAAAATGTATACATACAAAATGTATAAATACAGTGTATAATGTATAATGTAGCAATGGCTAGTAGCTTCCTTCTCTTAGCGCGAAATTAAAAGTAAAGACTTAAAGACGTTTTTAACCAGATCGAATGAAATTTAATCCTTGTTTCACAGTCATACCGGCCAAAGCATAAAAGCATCATTATAATGTTAATATAATTAACACAACCTGGACTTGGATAAGTGGCAGAAAATGGATGGATGGATTAACCAAAGAAAAATGATTAATTCATTCAAGTTCATTGAAGTTTTTGCTAAAATCCACACTTGCACATTATGGTACGATGAGCTTCCTAGCTACTGCAGCTGCAGTAGTGACAGTGTTTGCTGCAGGTCTGATGGTTCTCACTGAAACTCCACTAAAAAGGGTTGAACTGCCTCCTGCAGCACAATCCACTGTCACAACAATCCCACTTTTAGTTTATAGATATGTCAGAGAAAAAATATCCAAACCTTTGTAAATGAAATTTAATAATATTTTTGACTTTTTAAATTACGTTTAAGGCCTTTTTTGAGGGAACTGAATTCAATACTGTTTAAGACTTTTCAAGACCTGCAGATACCCTGTAAAAGCTCAAGAAGTAAATTCATATTTCAGAGTTTGGTGGGGTCAGAGGTTCACAATCTTGACCAACGCAGCTCCTTGCATTATTCTGCCAGTGAGCTACTGTCAGTCTGAACACAAGCTAATGTTTTGAGTGTTCACACTCATCTGGTGTGTTTTCCATGCCTGACAGCCATGAGATGGCCTTCTCAGCCACTGTATTCACCTAGGCAGCATGAACCAGCCAGGCATTTTTCTGGAGCAGCCCACTGGGGGCCCCTGGAATGAAAGGACAGAAGAGCAAGGCAAAACAAAAGTTTAATCGGACAGCTGAGCGTTTCCGTTGAGACGGCATAAAAGGAGAGGGATATAAACATCAGAAGTGGGTAGGAAAACCCCTCGCACTCACCAGGGCAGGGGAAGTGGCAAAGCTTTGCACAGGGATATAAGAAGGACAGGGAATCACTCAAGGACTGGAGACATGGTAAGGAAGCTGTCTGATATAACAACCAAAATAGGGAAGATGCCTGAGTGATGTGAGAGAAATGTGGTGCTTAGGTGAAATAAAGCATAGCCGACTGGCCGGAGGCGGCTGGTTCACACAGTGATGGAACCGCTGAGTCGACTGAGTCAGGGTTAAGGAAAGCTGCTCTTTAGTGAAAGAAGTACGTCTGTTTAATTGCAACACAGGGCATCAACTTTAACATCACACACACTCCCACCCTCCAGACATAGCTGCTTTGCCATCTTGGAAGGCTTGCTGGTTATTTGCACATGTGCAATGTCACAAAAACCCTGCTAGCAGTGCTAAAACATGACTTTTACAGTGCATGAAACATCATAGATAGTACCTCAGTGCAGTTACTGTGAAAGTATTCCGTTCATTTGTTTTGTCTAATTAAATTTCAGTTACAAACTCACAGTGTGATATGAACAGTGGGCGACTGAGCGTGAGACGCCACTGTTTTATTCGAATCTGGCAAAACGTATTGAATTCAAAGCCTGTTATGCAAAAAAGATCCTTTTCTGGCTCATTTTAGTTGCAAGTAAAATACAAACTGGCAGCATACACAAACACAGTTTCAAGTAGCACATCTGTGACAGCTGATGTAGGCCAAAAATACCCCCACTAATGCACCCAAGGGGTTGCCTCTGTCATCAAATTACTTGTAGCAGCTATTATAGTCATGTTTAGGTTCAAAGGGTTCACAAAGTAGTTTATTTCCATTACTGACTGAATTCCTTCTGAGACCTTTGGGCATAAAAAAAGTCTCTCAGTTCTGGTAGTTTTAAAATGTTTGTGGTCTTTCAGGGCCAGAGGTCAGAGATCCTGTGGTCTCAGCAGGTGCCAGTTAAAGGAGTTAAGGAGTCGACAAAGTTCTTTGAAGGGTTTTGACTTTGTTCTGGAGTTCAGTCAAACTGTGGATTTCCTGTGTATTCTCCTTTTGCTCACTACAGAGCTCCAGAGGTTTTGATCTGGCTAGAAAATATCACTTATTGTGCATTATTTAAATGGTCATTAGTCTTGAAAGCCTCATCCTTCCTGTGCACGGCTCTAGGCTTTCATTATTACGTCAGTTATCAGCCCATTATATGCAAATGACTCATCCTAGCTCTGGAACCTATAATATATAATATATCAATTACACTGACAGTGAGACAGTGAAGCAGCGAGGGGATATGGAAATATTTCCTAAAGATAGCCTGTCAGCACCTGAGGGAAGGAAAAAGAGGAGGGAAGGGTGAGGGAATAAAAAAAGGGGAAATAAAACAGAAGATAAGAGAAAGAGGTATTAGAAACAATGGACAGATAAAAGCAGGAAGAAGAAGAAAAGGTAAGAGGAAGAGTCGGGATAATAGGGAGACACAGTGGTCAGCCTTTAGAGTGGAAAGGTGTAGAGGACAGCCATTAAATCCAAAAGAAATAATATTATAATGGGCCCTAATACGACCCCAAACATATCCATTTGTTGCTCTAGCAGTGCCATTAAAAAAAATCCTTTCTCAGTGCAGCTTAACTAAAAACGTAACTAAAAACCAAACATGCATACTCTTATTCTATCATTATTAAGACATTTAAGTATTATATTTATATTTAAAAAAAATTAATTTATCATGGTCAAAGTGGGACATAAATAACAGTGAAGTGGATGGGCTTGATTACCTCATCTTATGTACGAGATCCCACTACCCTCCAATTTCTCACAAGAAATTATGATAAAATAATAAGTTAATAAGAAAAAGTCAAATATATGAGCTCAAAACACAAACATTTTTACTCTCAGTGTTGCCCTAATCCCAGTTATTACAAACCTAAATATAAGAGCTCAAATGCTAAAACATTATCATGTTTTTTGCTGTTTTCGTAAGTAGTATATCTAAAGTGATGTTTGAAGCATTTTATTAATTCAGGTACGCAGGGATATTTGTGGTAAGGATATGAAAATGCAGTAAGCAGCTTAACCTGAGTAAGACCTTAATCAGAATATGAGCTATTAGCCACAACACTGTGCTATAAACTTATATAAGTAGAGGAAGGCACTCTTATTCATAGTCCTCACCCAAAACTGTTGACTTATGCCACATAGACATCCATTTGCACTTATATTGTACACTTAACTCCTGAACATTGTTACCATAAATACATGCAGAATGTGAAAACATAGGTCTGTGGAGTACAGTCAGCCCCTGCTCCTACATTCCTGTTCAAGTCATGTATATTTAGATCAACAGCAAACAAAAGATATGAAGAAGTTTGTATATTCGTATTTACATACACATCTATTTAAAAATGTTCTTAGCCTGTACTACTGTTTTAAATGTCTTTTATGTGTGGCTTTCTAGGCTGTTTACACCTGTAAAATAGTGACGGGATCTATGTGTCTGAGGGTGTATGCACAGCGTGTGAACTGATGTGTGAGAACACAGATAAAGTAGTCAGAGAAAGAAGTAAACAGGGAGTATGAGCACTCTTTTAATAATCAGTGGTAGTAACAGAGAGCGGAGGGCGTTTTGGAGCAGTGGGACCTGTTCGTAGGAAGAGTCACTTGCGGTGCAATGTGCTGTTAATACCAGGTATTAAAAGCTCAAGCAAACACTGAAGGGCGTAGGCAAAGCTAATAAATAATGCAAATCCACTCTAAATGCCTTTCATAAACTGGAGAGAGCTTAGAGAGGGCGCTGCGATTGACCCCCTTGTTAGCATAGGACCCAAGAGCCACATTTGCTGGCACAAAAAGTGAAGCAAGAATGAGAGCTTTTTGAGGACACGAGGAGTGGGTTTTAGGTAACATTAACGTACACGCTGCAGCCATTTTGCAGGTCCTTAGCTAATGGACAACTGTTGTGAACCGCTGTTAATATTGTAAGCTAAACCTAATTAACTAGTTCAACAGAGTTGATATTTTTTATTGCACACTGAATCATTTAATTAAAAGAATCACCTGCTTTTGTGTGTAATGTACAATACTGTAGCTAGCTACAGGTTAGCTTGAGAAACTTGAGATTAAACTCAGTTATTCTTTGAGACCATGCTGTGTTTTGGCTTTCCAGAAATTCAAAAGCTATGCAATGTATATAGTAGTTTATTTTAACTGCTGAAAGGCAGTAAATACACAGAAATACACAAAACTATGAAAGCAAATCAACAAATGTTAATTTAGCCAGCTGGCTAGTTAGCTAGCTAACACAAATAAAATTAAATTAAAATAGATAGCAAACAAAAGCCCGCTGTTTTAAGCTAAAGCTAGCTCCTTAGATGATGCAGCAATGGGCACTTTGGATCATCCTCTGAATATATATATGTAATTACATACATATATATGTTATTTTATATGACAATATTGATAAATATCTTAACATAATACATTTTCTGGAAAATCGATTGAGAAATTCCTAAAGGATAAAGTGACTAAATATAAATGTCTGTTTTTGGCTAATCTAGCAAATAAAATACCTCACAAATCAAGGTAGGCCGATTCAAAAAATAGTATTGCCAGAAAGCAGTCCTACTCATTGATTTGCAATTTTATAATACATCTAAAGATATTAAAAGGCATAGATACCAGACATAAACAGTATGGCAAAATCTTACTGTATGTATCATATTACCTACCACTAAGGTGACTAGAATCAAAAGAGTTAACTTAGTGCTTATTTTGACTTGTATCACATGAATTGTGGGTCAGCCATGGTTTATATTTTTGTGACCCAAATGCTCTATAGGCAAATCCTTGCCGCCAAAAAGCTTTCTTCTTAGACAACCTTTCTAAAAACCTACCGCCCTACATCGCCACGATTCATTGTACACCAATAATAAAAAAGGTGTAACCATGACACCAGGCTCCATCTAGGGTGAGAGCTGCCATCCCAGTACCAATGGAGTGAGTCTTGTCACTGACAAAATAATGCTGCCTCTCGCTCTAATGACGTGACCACCTTCACACCGTCCTCTGTCAGGCCTGTCATGACTTTAATGACAGGCCTGTCATTAAAGTCATGTTAATTACAGAGGGACGGGCACATTATTGTCATACCTGCTGCTGAGATAGAGTATTCCCCTGTAGATGTGAGGACAAAATGGGCACCTTCATTTAAAATGCCAACCCATGCCTGTGATTGAACACGACATGGT
Source organism: Macquaria australasica (assembly GCA_005408345.1). Taxonomy (NCBI): domain Eukaryota; kingdom Metazoa; phylum Chordata; class Actinopteri; order Centrarchiformes; family Percichthyidae; genus Macquaria; species Macquaria australasica. The sequence goes on along the minus strand of SEMN01000377.1, from coordinate 323,983 downwards.
GTCGTATGAAAAAAGAATAAAAATCACTGAGCACGCAGTTAGGAGTTGTCAAAGTCGAGACAGATCTGTTAAATGTGTACAGATGTGGTACATCTATTTAGGATTTAGAATAAAATGACCCTCTGTTATTCTTGTATTACAGCGTGTTCTTCCCCATTAGGTGTATATATTTAGAAAAATGGCACACTTGGGGAAGAAGATTTTACTGCTAATAATTCCCTTGTCAAGGCTCACAAATGATTAATTTATCCACTCCCATTTTAATCTATTTCAAGAATGTAGTTGTATTATGACATGCGCCATTGAAAAATCTTGCCTATTGAATCAACTGATTATAGTGGTCAGCAGCAGTTCTCCAAAGACAATAGTGAATCAGATGGAGCCCGCCTAATCACATCTCTGTCTAGCTGCATAATAAGCCAATCAACATGTGCTGTCAACATCATTTATATAGCATCGTCCTGGTGTGGCTGATTCACGAGGATAAAAACGTGCAGTTACTCCTTGATGACAGTTGATGCACACAATGTGTGGCGCTCAGGGTCGAGCCTTAGGAACAGAGGACAGGAGTTTTAGATGGCTTTGTTATCTGCAGTTTTCTTCTACCGCAAAGTGCAATTTCGCTGTTTGTCCTGAGTTTTTATCATTCAATGTGCCACACGAGGATGAAAGCAACAGGAAGGTAAAAGTTCCACATGGAAAATTCTGGTTACTTTGATAAAAAAAAGCTCTATCAGTCGCCTTCAGCCTATCAGTCCTGAATCTCCCCACAACACATCGCCTTTTCTCCTCCAGTTTATATTTTTTCATCCCGTTTTCATTTCTCGAGTCTGTCTATGGTCTGCTTGTGGTATTTAGTGGGCTCAGCCAGTCTCACCCAAGGTACACACACACACGGTTTATGTCTCTCCCTTAACTTTATGCCTGAGTCTGATAAAAGGACCTGAGGAACTAACAAGTGCAATGACAAGTGTCACTATTTCCTAGTGTTACACAGAATAGTTTGCAACATTTTTCACCAGAAAAAAATGTCCATTCTCTATTGTCACCAATTAATGCCAGCCAAAATCTAATGCAAGCATCCAGTTCCTAAAAGCATAATTTGCTGATCTATACACAATGAAATGTTCTGTCAAAGAAGTAGCAACAAATTTGTAAAATATGACGACGGGATCATTTCATTTTAAATATTAAAAGATTTTTGGTTTACATGAGTGATTGTGTAGATGATGAAACACCAGATTATGTTGAAAATCAAGCATTTTTCAAAGTGTATATTCGAATTCAAGCATATTCCTAACCTTGAAAACAACAGTTAAAATTAAGCATTTTCCAAACTTTGGACGAACCCTGCATAAACCACGAGTTATGGTTATTTTAACCACTGTGCCTGAATGATAAAACCAATGCAAAGTGTCTTACAATGTACCATATTTTACGATGGCTGGTTGTTTGTCCCACCTTAGCTCCACCTTAGTGACTAGATTTTCAAATTGCAGGCCCCCAGATTACAGGAGTTGGGACACAAATGGTTCCAACATAAAGGGCGACATCACCAAGAATCCTCAAAACTAAATGGAACAATGTTTTTCATTATTGTCTTCCAAAATGATCCATATTAGCATTTTCTGATCTGGTTTCTATATAGGTGGAATGACATCTTTGCCAGTGCCTTCCAAAATGCTTACAGCAGTTAAACAAAATATTCATATGACTGTTGTCTGATTTGCTACCACTATAGTTAAGGTTTGGTTGGATTTCTGCTCAAAAAGGACTTGGTTAAAGGAATAGCTTATGTGCTTATTTGCTTTCTTGCAGTGAGTGAGATGAGAAGATCAATACCACATGTCTGTTAAGTATGGTGCTGGAGCCAGGCAGCAATTAGCTTAGCTTAGCATAGCACAGACTGGAAGCAGGTGTTTTTTGCTCTGAACGATTGGTATCAATTTTCTCATCTAACTCTTGGTAAGTAAGCAATTAAGTGCATTATCCAAAATGTAAAACTACTCCCTTAAGGTAAGACAACGATTTTGGTTAGGGTAAAAGAAGAAATGGTTTTAATTTTTGGTCACGCATAGTTTGTTCATTTTAGCAAAGGTTGCAGTCATGGTTATTCAGGGTAAAAGAAACCAGTGTTGACTGAACCACAGTCTCCCATGTCAAGTCAAGTCACACACTTTGTTCACCCATCCATCGTCTTCAATCTCCTGCCAAGAAGGTTTTGCAGTGCTGCCTCACAGATGCTCACACATGTCCATCTTTTACTATAAGAAAATGTGTACCTATGATTGGTAACCATATTTATGAATAGGCCCTTCAGCAGTAGATAGATCTGCTGTACCTCCACAACAACAGACTCTCCAATGCTGACAAATTCAAACAAGTCACACGATCAAAAGAAACTGCTCTCTGTTAATGTGCCATTTAAATGCAAAGAGCCATTCTGCCTCCACTAGTTAGTTTTTCTACTCTGGGCCCTGGATCATCAAAGCCAGCAGTGTTCAGGAAAAAAAACAAAAAAACAGTAGAGAGCGGGGACAGGCGAGAGGGCAGAGGGTGGAGACAACCATCAAGTTCTGCTCAGCAAATGAGCATCATGTTCAAACCCCAAGAGGGAAGTTGGAAGGGAGAAGAGCCTCAGAAGTCTACTTAGCTTTACTGAACTCTGCCGAGCTCTGTGCATGTTGGACTAGAGCTGCAATAGCATTCATAGCTCAAAGGTGATTTATGCTGAACCAAAGCTGCCATTAATGGTGACTTTTCTCTGTGAGCCACATGATATTTGCATTCTGTCTCGGTTTGAAATGGCAGGGTTGAGTGTTTGAAGAAATCTAAAATCAGACATCATCTCTTTGCATAGATGACGGTGCTGCTGCTGCTGCTGTGTTTTTTTAAATGTGAAAAGGTTTATTCTCCTCAACACTAGAATTGAATTAATTTCCTGCCTTTTAAAGCTGGGGTAGGCAAAATCTGTGCAACCTAGGCAAAACCTTCCACCTACTTCGACAGGCAGCAGAAGGAGTCGATTCCCCTGCGAAACCGTATCCCTTGTAGGGCTCGCTCTCCACGGCGTGAGCCTCACCGAGACCGCGGTCCCTCCCGCCGCAACCTGTCTTCTTAAAGACGCCCCTCCAGCGCTTCGTGGCCACAGAGCAGAGCGCCCCAGGCTTCAGAGGCAGCTGCAACGCCGTCCAGCAGCGGGAAGAGAGGCTAGTACACCACACACACACACCACTGTCCCCCGTCAAAAGTTATTCCCCACTGTTTGTCATCATGCCTCTTTGCCACTCGTCGTTACGAGCGCCATGGCATCGAACATAATGAGCCTGAAGCTCCGTGTGGAGCCGGAACATGTTTTGCTGTTTTGTTCTATACAACGCTGTAGGCAAAGGAGGTGTTGGAAATTTATTACTTAAGTTTCAGGATTTTCAGCAGGATTTTCCTCCACTGAATCAGGTTTTCATCATCTGAAGGGACGTGCACACACATCTGCTCTTGTAGCTTAGCCAGTACGAACACACCGTCTCTCTGAAATAACCTGTGATAGGCTAAAGTCTACCGTCACGGGATAGATTTTCTGAAGCCTGAAAACAGAGGCAAGAGGGGGGGCTGAAGTAGAGGTCTGCTCTCAGACCACTTGAATTACAATATGCTGCATGGTTAATATGGCATTTTTGCCCAATGACGCAAAAGAAATACTGCCTACCCAACCTTTAAAGGATTCTTCCACTGCAGTGATAATTACCCTTATTTTCCAGACTGGCTTCTCTCATGAAGTTCATGTGGAGCAGTGGGGCATGTTTCACTTTGATTTACAGGTGTGGCTACATTTTCTCAAGCTGAAAATGATTGTCTGAACAAAATGAGGTAATTAAGCATACTGCTAAGACCAGCTATTGATTGAGTGTGCTTAAATAAATTGGGATTAAATTAACTGACAACCACTTTTGATTTAGAAAACAAAACGCAAATGCAGAAAATCCATCAATTGCAAATGGGTTTCAGTACTATATAAGACATATTTAAAAGGAAGATTTTTATGCAGGACAACATTTGAGAATTTCATCTAGGCCAGCCTTTCTAAATGTTCCCAGATCTCAAAGGGACCCTGTGGTGATATTGACTTAAACATAGTCCATTTTTTGAGGTGGGCTCAATTTAATATAACTCCAATAAAATCTCCTTCTAGGGCCTGTGAATCTGCTTCATCGGATCCATCATAGCAGAAACCTGTTCAACTTTACTATTAAAAGAACAGCAGAAACACTATGCGCAGCAATCATGTGCTTTCCCACATATCTCCAGACACTGAGCCTCGGCAACTCACATCCCACATTACAACGCTGACAAGCAGGCTGAGAAATTCAGCCTGAGAGGGAAAAAAATGCAAAGCTGAAGGACGTAACATGTTCCTTTTTAGCTGCAATGTTTCATGTCATTGGTATTCCACTGGCTGGTGGGCCCAAATCAATACTATTGAGCTGCTAGTGCCCAATAAACTAAGTTGTTGTCTCAATTGCAGTCTCTTTAGCGTCTCTGAAAGAATTTAAAGCCCTTGGAAAAACTCGAGGTAATACGTATATTTGCAATGTTACTTCAGAGCTCCTCTTGGAAAACTGCATATTCTTCCTGAGCTGCAGGATAAACCAGAGGGTTGGATAGATAGATCTATTTTCATTGCTGTATGAAAACATAACAAAGCTGACTTCACACCTGAGATGAACAGGTTAAATCATATTTCCACTCTGACAAGGACAGCGTGTTCAATTACAACTTGAAAGCAATTCAATTACACTTCTATGTACAACATATTGATGCAATGTTAAACAAAGAAAACTACAGCAACAGGCGGGTTATATTCAACCATTTGTCTCACTAGACTTCATATTAATGCAGTACAGATGAGAATCTATGTTCCAATCCCATACTACTTAATATTGTAAAGCAGGGTTTGGCAATAAGGCAAAATATTTCATCAAAATCTTTTCATATCAGTTTATTAGTACATATTAAGATATGAATTAAGTCACTATCTCTGCTGAGCTCAAAAATTAATTTAAGCTTAAAATTCCCTAGTAGTGCAGTAGATTCAAACAGTAGATATGAGCTGCAAACAGAAAATCTATATATATGAATATATATACAGTCTTGTTGGTATAAATCCTGCAGTATGAAATGTTCTTGGGTCAATCACATTATTCGGTTTAAATTTCTCACCATGTCCTTTGCCATTTAAAAGAGCAAAAGACTGTGTGGTGTCTTTATTAACACTGGAAAAGCAGGTAGTAATGTTACGGTTTGTTGCTGGAGTGCTTTGCTGCCCATACCAATGAGTGGGTCTAATTTCTGGTGTTCAGTGGTAGAACCGAAAACAATAATAACAGAATTCATTGAAGACCGCACTGCAAAACTCCACACTACAGAGACGTCCTCTTGCTCTTATTCGAAGCATGTCGCACGTGCTCTGAGTCTGTGCATCAGATACACAGAAAATACATTGAATGTTTGGAAATTAAATCAAACATCTTAATATTAATAAAAAAGGGTGGATTTCAACCAATTACTGAACAACAATGTTTTATAGACTGCCTATGCTAAAATGCTACTCTCAAAAGTTTTTTTTTATTGATTTCTTTCGCAAACTTTTTTGCCGTGCAGTCACAGCCCCCCGCCAGTAGGAGGTGCTGCAGCCCCCTCAACATCCCTGGTATTTGAGTAAACATACTTGGCTACAAACCACCACTGATGGTGTTTGAGACTGTAAGTGCTTGCACTCCACGTGCTATATTGGATTCGTTTGTGGCATTTTCCGCCTTTCCGTCGTTTCGTGTTGAATTTCAAGTTACGCTAGCAGAGCTAGGCTAACGTTACATTCGGCTAAGTAGCCAAAGTATCGCCACACCACCGGGTGCCTTCTCATTTATCCACAACAGCTCTTTATGTTTAAACTTTGTGACTGTTGCTTTCTTTCCCTATACTCGAGATTCCTCTGAAGGCACTCGTCTCACCTGTCTTATTCTGATACCAAAACAACAGCTAACTCAAACTGCGCCTGTTATTGGGAAGTTGGCTGCCCGTTCTTAAAAGGTTGCTATGTGATTGGTTAGAAATAGCTTTGTTTCTGTTATTCAAAATTTTGACTCAGACTTCCTTCTTGGGGTGTGAACTGAAATGTTTCCGTCTTTATCAGTTTTCATAGCGTTTCTACAGCCCAGTCCTAATGCTTTTAACTGTAATTCACAGTGTACTATTTTTCCAGGATTCATAGAATTAATGTTTGGAAGAAAAAGATCATATTATAAAAATTAATAATATGAGGGTGGCTGGTGATGCCAGACAGGTGGAGATAATGTCAATGTAGCACTTGCTGCTTGTCCCTAAGACAGCCTATGGTTTATGACGCCCATAAGTGGGCTCCCAACAGGTTCCTCTGATGATGAGATGTCACACAGCTATATATCAAAGCTTCATCTCTTATCCAACAGCATCTGAGAGGAGCATCTAAGTCATCCGAGCATGTGCTCATCCCAGCTGAAATTGACCTTCTCTAATGGATGAAAAGAAGATGAAAAGCGGCCTTTGTGACGCTGCCGTCCCCTGAGGAACACCAGGAGGTGTAATCAGCAATGACCCATGCTAGACTTCACCAATCCCAGGGAGTTCCTTAACATACCCAGCCTGCCTCGGGGGAGCTGTGCCTGGAACAGCGGAACAAGCACTTGATAACCACGTATTGCCACAATTCACCCAAGCCAGCGGCCTATAACCAACACCATTCACACTCGGATGTTTTCCTCTCAGATGTGTGCTTGCGCAGCATTTCCCAAGAATAACAGACCGCTTTAAATAAACATATATGTAAAATGTCAGCGCAGATTGGAAGCAGGCCACCTGCGCAGATGCATGACAAACTTAAATAGAAAAGCAGCAAGGGACTGAATGTGGGAAAACAAGCTGTCAGTAGGTTGATGATTGGAACAGGGTCCAAGGTAATAAGAATGTTTGGCATAAATCACTGACAAAACCTGGTGAGCACGCAGACGCAGGCTGTAAGTCCATTTCAGCATCCATTAGCATTCAACCAGAGTGGAAATAAAGCATGTTTACACTTTCTTCAAGCCACATGAAGGAGAGACGGCTGTGATTAATGGTGAGAATAGCCAGATCTCACCGCAGGTCAGCAATGTGCATGGGTAGTCATATTCGTCAGCGCCTTCTTTATTTTTACCAGGTCGATCTTGTTTTAAGTATTTGTTGCATCAACAAACAAGCTGGGTGGCATACTGAAATTCAAAAACTGAAACGATTAGTCGGTTGGCAGAAAATGAATCAGCAACTATTTTGATAATGAATTACTGTTTGTCTTGTTCATTTTTCAAGCAAAAATGCCAAACATTCCCTGATTTCAGCTTCTCAGATATGAGGAATTTGGGTGTTGGACTGATGGCTGGATAAAACAAGGTATATAAGTATTTTATGACATTTAGAAACAAAAAGATTGATGTTTATCTGAGAAAATGATCATCAGATTAACTGATAATGATTGATGGATTATCATCTGACATATTATCTTTTCAAGCTGGTATAGCGAACGTGTTAGCAACATAAGCATTCTTGCTGAGTCATGTTTCTGTCCACCTGATTAATTTAAATCCAATATTCACTCTTCTTCTTCTACCATCTCCTGAGGGAAATATCAGGCTTTTTAGCTGCTAAATGCTCCACTATGTTCAACTGCTATTCGCTCAGTTTGTCTGTCTGCTGTTTGGTGCTGAGAAGGTAGTCAATTTAAAGAGTTTAAAACATCTCCATTGGTAACGACACAAATAAAAAACTCAATTAGGGTTACATGACAGTAGAGATGATAATCTTAAAGCAGTATTAATTGATTGTTATGGCCACTTGGGAGCAGTAGAAATCCCTGTAAACACAACACTGACATATTATCACCTAATAAAGTAATAATAATAATATTTTTTAGGGGATCATCACTACAAGACATTTCTAGAACACATTACACAAAGTAATTGAATCCATTGTTATTGTAAAAGTATTGATTAGAGCAGCTTTAAGAAGTGATATGACTATCTGCTCAACAAAGCCACAAACACAAATTGTTCAGCATTGGGTCAAGTCACCTTGAGTTTTGAGTTTAGACTGAGAGACAGACAGAACGGCTCCATCCTCCAAGTAATTTAGTGCTCTGCTGCATGTCTGTGAATTACTGTATTCTTTGCACCAAAGGGCATCTTGGGTGATTCTTTCCCAAGTAAACAGCTCACAATGAAGGTGCGAAAGCAGCCAAAATACGGGAATCAATTGGGTCTCCATTTCTCACGCCACATCTGGAGGGGATATAGTAAACGAAAATGCATCCCTGTCTGTACTGAAGGACCACATAGTACACTTTGTATTGCGAATATAGCAAGAAAAACTCCCAAAACACAGTTTATTTGCCAAACAACTCGGCACAAGGTGATGAAGTTCGTAGCCTCCCTGAGGCAACATATCCAGCAGTCACCATGACTCTCTTCTCTAGCTGCATGGCCAAGCGAATGTGTGCTGTTTTTTTCTATTTAGCAGCAGCCAGAGTTTGCTGCTTATAAATCAAGAGAGAGTCGGGAGGCAAAATTCGATCGCAAATACATCTCTTGAGATGCATTCTGATGCTAGGTGTGTGTGTGTGTGTGTGTGTGTGTGTGTGTGTGTGTGTGTGTGTGTGTGTGTGTGTGTGTGTGTGTGTGACTGCAATCAGTCTCAGCTGGGGCGAGAGAGAATCTGGATACATCTTGATACAAGTTTCTAAATCTGAATAGGGTCTAATGGACAGATCCAAATGTCCAGATGTGCTAAAGCCTGTCCTCTTCTGATCACTTCTCTTGTGATATGTGTAATGCTCTCAGTCTTCACTATCTTCTTGTTGTCTGTTAAAATCAAAGTTTGAGCACAGCGACATATCAAAAGTGCTAATTTTGTAAACTGTGATACTGCTTTAATGAAAATGGCCATTTTAATACATGGGAATTAATTCACAGTTTCGTAATTTACTATATGTCTGTGAAGTGATCAGTGTTGGGGATAATCCAAATTAAAAAGATAAAAAAGGACCACACTCCCATTATAAATGACCCATATTGAAGAGGTTCAGTCAGTGTTCCCAGGTAAAAACATCTAACTTTTGAAAGTAACTTTCACAGCACTGGCAGTTATAATAAAGTACTGTAGCGCCTTTTCTTTGGACCCTCCTCATTGCTCTGAAATTATTTTATGTTTTATGTTTGGACTCCCCTCTGGTAATTGACCGAATGCTGCACAAACAGTCCCAGTCAGTTTGCAGGAAATTTGTCTTCATTAAATGTTCATAAAAAAATAAGAAATAAAAAAAATAAGACAACGCGCTCAACCCACTTTTCATTAAATGTGTCATTATTTTATTTTGAACATTGACAGAGCTCCCATAATGAGCCGTGACAGACAGCACAGCACATAAAAGCTGCGGCAAGCCCGCTTTATAGTAGACTGGTGGGTTATTCTGTGCTGTGTTTTTGTACCAAAACAGCATTGTTTAAACTCTATTTCTAGACTAGATAGTAAATGTCTTCAGACACTTGGAGCATCTCTGGTTCATGTTTGTTTATACAGAATATATACTCCCAAATACCTTCTGCAGGAACCTGAGTGCAAAACTAAGACCGTGGGTTGATGACTGTCTGGCCATCAGACTGACCTATTAAAAACGAGCAAACTTTCTCTTGAAAATTACATCTCGGTGGCTACTCTACTTATACCTGTTCCCTTGGTAACATTTCCAGTTCCATTAGCACATAATCCTTAAATCATGACTCACAAGTCTAAGGGCTCTATATTTGTGTGGTCGTATGGCACAAAGTGGCATTTCCTGAGGCACAGGTAAGTTCGTACGATGTGTCTTGCGACCATAAAAGCAAGTTAATAGCTGCCACACTCTAAGGTCGGACAAAAACCTGCTATCACAGAGAGGAGCGAGATGCCAAAAACAGTGCACACTCCTTGATGGCATCCATGGTGTAAAACTTGCTTGTAGACACAAAAACTGACAGAAGAAGTTGTGTGAAATTTAAAAAAAAAAAGCTTTAGAGAGAAGTTGAAATTGCGCCTATTTTCGCATGTCATGAACACCTGGCCAATCACTGTGTGAAGGTGGCATGCTTGTCTGATTAGCAGTCTTCGAAGAGCCACAGAAACTGACAAACGCAGCACCCATTATTCAAGCGTTGGAAAGGTGTGAGGTGGCAGGGGTTTCAGAGGCTGGCACCATCCAACACATACTTTGGTGAAGCATACTAGCGTTCATGTTATACATATATATACATATACATATACATATATATACACATATACAGATACATATATATACACATGTATATACACATATACATATATACATACATACATACATATATACATACATATATATATATATGTATATATATATATATATATATATATATAAATAAACACAGTATATATATATATGTGTGTGTGTGTGTGTGTGTATACCCAATATGTTTTACAAATAGCCAATTCTAGTGTCATTTTGAGGAAAATATTAACTTTAAATGAAAAGATTTTTTACAGAAACACATGTAGAGAAGGTTATAGTACTTTTTTCAGCCGTCGGCTGTGTCTGCAGGTCTTCCTCTCAGGTTGTATACTCTCCAGAAACCTCTACCAACAAGGTAGGGTAAACTGTGTGTACTGTAGCCTGTCCGCACTGGACAGTAAGAGAATATAATAGGAACAAAATCAACCTGAGACTATAAAAGTGAGGGCTGCTGTAGATGTGCACCTCCGTCTTCACTCCAGTAATGAACTGTAAATGCATCATGGTTGGAGTCTGCTGCTATTAAAAGGGATACGAGGAACTACTGTGATTGGCCATGCTTGTTCATTTTAAAATACTTCTGTTGGTTTATAAAGTACTGAATGGTTTAGGGCCAAAATACACTTCTGATCTGCTGCTGCGTTCCGAACTGCCCAGGCCTCTCAGATGGTCTGGAACCGGTCTGCTTACTGTCCCGAGGGTCCAAAAAAACATGGAGAAGCAGCATTCAGTGTTTGGAACACACTGCCAGAAAACTGCTTTTAAATCAAGGCTAAAGACTTTTCTGTTTGCCACTGCCTTTCTTTAAATTGCATTTGGGACTATTCATTCATGTCTTGCACTGCACTGTAGCTGCACTTAAAGTTTGACTCTCCTGTTATATCTGTTTTAGCTTATTTTGATCTTTTATTTGACTCATATCCTATTTAAACGGGTCTTTTTATACTGTCTTGTGTTTCTTTTATACCTTGTCTTAATGCCTCTAAAGCCTTATGTAAAGCACTTTGAATTGTTCTGTTGTCGACAGGTGCTATACAAATACACTTGCCTTGCCTTCCAAATCCCACCCTGTATAGTGTTATTTTCCTCCAGCCACAAAAACACTTGCTGCAGGCTTTAAAACTTCAATTTCCCTGCTGCCTTAAAAATGGGAGTTACGTGTATGGAACCCCAAAATGTTCACAATTTGCTCATTTCAATAACACACCATGTTTTTCTACAAATGTATTTATGTTTATTTGTGTTATGTTGTATGTAAATGAATCTTTGTTCTGGAGGCTCACATTCAAATGTCTGCATTGGAGACAATAAAATCTATCTGCATAAATACATCTGTCTATTAATTAAATAAGAAAGACATTATGAAATGAATAATCACATGAATACATTCTGTAAAATATATCATTTACAGAGAATATCCAGTTATTATGAAATGTTATTTCGGTAACACGTCATGTCAAGTTTCATTTCATAATATCACTTTTCAGAATGACACATTTTATTTTATAATCTTACTTTTCATGACAGCGTTGTTGTCACCACCCTTACACCTTTCAGTACTATGTCTATTTACAGCAGCCGCTGGATAGATAGTTTCAGAGTTACTTTGACATAGTTGTTGCTCTCGCTCAGAGGTTTTCAAAGTGGGAGGTGGGTCTCCCCAGGGGGGCTCCAAACAGTTTCAGGGGAGGCTCAGTGAATGGAAGTGAAAGAAATATTACATTAGTTATCAAGGGCATCACATAGAATAGCCTAAATGTGTGTGATTTGGTTAAAAGAGTTCACAGATACAGATACAGTAGTTTTGCCTCAGGACCTTTTTTTATGTATTTGGTGAAGTCTGAAGTTGTGTCAAACAGCAATATTAGGCTATCTTCGCTCAATTGTTGAGTGTCTATGGGATCAAATAACATAATCATTAACTAAGCAAGCAAACTAAGGGGGTGGGGGTGGGAGTGGGGGGTTCCAAGCTTTGTCTGAGGGGAGGCCCACAGTCTCAGACTTTGAAAACCCCTGCTTTAGCTAACAGGTGCTAATTCTGCTAGTAGCTGCTAGCTTCAGAGAGGCAGGGGGTACATAATTGGCTGAAAGGTGAGAGGGCAACACCGCTGTCATGAAAAGGAATATTGTGAAATAAAAAGTGACATTATGAAATAAAAGCAGACTATTGAAATTTAGTTTAAGTTTTAAACTAGTTTTAATTTAATTAATTTAGTTTTAATAATAAACACTCTGCATCTCCATATACCTGAACTAAAGTTAGGCATATGGATAGTATATATAAATCATTGAGTGACCTTGTCAAGTTATGTGTGTACGGGGTTGGGAGTGAATTCAATACTAACCGGTTCACATTGTTTTCATTATTATGAGAAAAAACAACCATTACTTGACATGTAATAAATACACACAGCAGGTTTCCATCATATATGTTTTCTTCAAGCTACAAAACAGAGGGCTCTCTGGAGAGTTTTAACTCAAACAATGCATGCTGGGAAGTCTGCTAATATACTGATCATGTTTCTTTAGAAGCTTAATTTTATGAGTTGAATGAACTCTGAGCAGCACATTCATTCAACTTATCATTTCAAGACAAAACAACTCATGTTTTTAAGTTCCAAAGTGGTAAGAAGATAAAAACTAGAAATTAACAAAACCTTTATATTTTCATTAAGTTGCTGACAAAAGATCAGTTGATTCCAGTAAAATCTTGTATGATGTTTTACAGTGCACTCAGTCTGAAGCTAGATATGCTACAAGACTACCAAGGTGGTGCGTTCTTGCTCGTTAGAAGTCTTAACTGTGACTGTGAATCGTACCTCGTAGAAGATCTGGGGTCGGGTGTGGCCAATTGTAGGTCCGGATCAGCTGCCAGTCAAAGTCGTCCTCTTGGCCCTGTCGGTACTCACACAAGCCAGGGTCTGAGTCCTCATCAAAGGTACAGCCAGCTACAGCGAGGAAAGAGAAAAATATGTTCTAAAAGATGAAGAAAATATAAAACTTGAAGCTGTTAGTAAACTTTCTTTGCTACATGCTACTAAGAAAAAACTGGTGAAGGAACGCATCATACACACCAGAGTAATGATTGCCCAGTTACATCACCACAGGCTCACTGTAAATGTGTTAATACATCAACTACTGGAGAATCTTTGCAGCTATAAACTAAATTATAGCTAATGGTTGGCACCAGGCGGTCAGCGTGGACTGCCTATCTCATCTATTCCCTCAAAATCTACCGCCATTTGGTGCAATTAGCCCTGTGCTGTGAAAATGACACAGCAGCCACAGGTCACCCAGATAGCCAGAAATAATGGGCAGCAGTGCCAGAGAAGTGAAGGGGGTTCTTCAGCTGATGGAGGACAACAACAGCCTGGCTCTTAGCCTGTGAAGGTGACCCAACCCTGTCTGGCCTCTAATGGTTCCATTCACTGTTCTACCATTATCACGCAAACCACAGGCTTTTAAAGCCACCAGCTCGGTTGTCAAAGTAGGAGAAAAAATGGTACATTCTTGTTTAATTGGTCAGAAAACACAGATGCACTTCAGAAAATGTTTTAAATGTATAGTCTGGACCATAGGGTGACGTTTCCCATTGATTGGTTCAGACACAATCTGCCTTTTAGAGTTGGAGCTAACAATTATTTTCTTCATCAATTAATCTATCAATTGCTTGGTCTGTAAAATGTCAGAAAATAGTGTAGAGTACCCATCACAATTTCCCAGAACCCCCCTTCAAATTGCTTGTCTTGTCCAAATAACAGTACAAACCACAAGCTATACAAAAATAAAATTCAAGTTGTAAAAAAATCTTAGTTTTCCTTCCTAGTTTTAGCACCAATGTCCTTGCTTTTGCAGCTTGTACTCCAAACTAATGCTGCGTTCCAGACAGCTTGGAACTCGCACATTTCGAACCTCCTACTAGAAAAAGTACAACGCCACTCAAACTAGGAGTTCCTACTTGTAGACTCGGGGCAAATCTATCTACCCCGACTTCATGAAGAAGCAGTTATCTGACGTCACACAACAATGGCAGCACCCATGGAAGTTCACACTGTAAATGATAAACCATCGACTAAAAGGCAATGTAAGGAAATTTCAATGGGGAAATTACGACTTCCGACTTCGACTGGAACGCAGCATAACTCCTATCTAACTCCAAACACCCTGAGCCCACTGCAGTCCCAGGACCCTCTTCTCTAACGGATCGTATTAAGGCTTGGCAGCAGTGCTACTGGTGTTAAAGAGCTACTCTGACTCAGTGCCAGCTTCTACTTAATAGCATCCCATTTGGCCTCTCCCCCAATGTTGCTTTTTGTGTTTTGTTTAGAAGCTCCATCTGTTTTCTTTATTAATATATGAGCTTTGCATCTGAAGAAATATTGTATGTTGCAATAAACCACCAAGACTGCTAATTTTGGACCACTGCTTTTGCCGTTCCTGCTGACAAACAAATATCACCACCACCAGTGAACATCCCCACCGCCCCGGCCCTCTTCCCCTCCGCCTGCAGCCACCCAAGTGTTTCCGGGTGTGTAAGCAGATCAGAGTTTTAATTGCCTCCTGTGTGAGGGCTGCTTGTTGTGCTGCGCCGTGCCCGGTTATCTGAGGATGAGAGGGCTGAGTGGTGAAGCAGGCTCTGCGGTGGAGGCCTGCCTTTCATCGAGAGCCCTCCAGTTCCAGGAAGAAATGTCACCATCAGACACGTTCCACTGATTCCCCTCATTAAGACTCATCCTTCCCAGCCTCCTTTGCTTTTAGCACACACGTTCCTCTCAGTGCCCAAATGAGCTTCTCTGGCAGCAGGAGGGCAAGCCCATGTAATTAGAAAAGCCACGTGCATTCTGCTGAATTCCTATTGATGTGTGTGTGTGCATTTCTTTGAATGTGTGCGCAAGAAGTGTGTGTGTGGTTAGCTGATGTTGTTTGTTGTTTTGATGTTTATTTAAAAATGAATAAAAATTATAATTAATCTGTCAATGTCACACAGGCTAAAGCTGTAACGACTGTGGGAATGAATCATCATCACAGCAACAGGGAATGTGGCCAATGTGGGGCTCAAGTTTCCACATAATAATAACTTGAATGTGAGAGAATTCTACCTTTGACAATGCTAATTGCTTATCAGAGGCGATAGCGCAGCTCTGTTTGGGCACGGTCCCTGAGCAATTTGCCGCCATGCAGAGCAGCAATAACACCTAGGGTCGTGGACGGTGGGGCCCAAGATAACTTTAGTGAGCCACTGTCACAGCTGACATGTTTCTCAGGAAGAGAACAAAGAGTGGGAAATAAATAAATGTGCAAGAACGAGACAGCCTCCTGTTTGAAAGGTAGGAGACGTAATTTGCCAAACAAGGCCTGAGCTTAACGCTAGATACCATGCCTGGAATGTGTTATCTATGTTCAGCTTGTCCTCCTGTCTCAGCTTCAACACACGCTCAGTTTTTTTTTCCTGCCTGGCACGGAAAAATTATTTAGCAAGAAGTTACACTGAGACTCTCTCTGTTCCTCAGTCCTACCGAACTTGTACCTTTCTACTGTTATAACCCAGTTAAACCAGACCTTAACTTGTGCTGCCCATATCAAATTCCAGAGGTTCATATCCAAGTCCCTTTATTGCTCCGATCCAAAATCTGTGTTTCATCAGATTCCACATAAGCGAGCAATAAAATGTTTTTCTCATCACTAATTTTATGAGACCGTTGATCAGAGAAATCCTCTGTGTGGTGTGGGGGGATTTTACTCAACAGCCGGCAAAGCCTGCAAGAGGCAGCTAAGAATCTCATTAATACGGCTTTCAGTGACGTGTCTAAATACTGTTTCAGAGGCTTCCAGCATGATATGTCAGAATTTTTCAGATTATTTTCTTTTTATTATTTAAAATGGTCAGCCTTAAATGACAATGTTGGTGTTATTCTGTATTTTTCCTCATAATTAACAAATCTCAAGCCCATTCTTTCTTAATGAAGCGACTCATGTTTTTTTCATTTTTAAAAAAAGCTCAGTAATTTCCTAAAACAGCAGGGTAGTGTAGTTTTAACTTTTTGTCAAACAGGAGGAAATAGAGCATTTGTTGGGGACTATTTTCAGCTGCGGATTAATACACATTTGGTGATCCAGTGAATATTACATATACATGTCACCTAGTGCAATAGTGTGGCTCATTGATGTGTTTTTAATAGTTTTTGGACAACGATGGAGCTATATGGCATATATCAGGCTTTGATGCGCACACACAAAACTCTTGGATCACATCATTGTTTTGGTCTTTTCATGGGATGACAATAAGAAAAATATAAAGTATCACCAGCCTTACAATTTAATCATACTGGATATCAGCATTTTCAGCAGCTTTACCTTAACTTGCAAATTTTCTTTGTTTGGTTTTCTTAGGCTTCTGGGAAGAGATAATACTGTTAAATTTAAATAAACTTTTTTCAATATTGTTATCACTAGAAATTCCATTGGCCTCCATTGTATTGTGGCGGAGGCCAAAACATCTAGATACCACTAGATGTATGTGAGAAAATGTGTTTTGCTTTTGTAATTTGGGTGCACCAACCCTTTAAGAGATGCCTTTCGTAACTAGACAGGAGTCTAATACCTTCCACAGAAGGAGTTAATTGAATCCTATTAGCGGTGTTTGTGTAAGATCAAAGTCAGGAAGTAGCAGGAAGAGTATAACTCTGCTGCACAAAATGGCTGTGAGGCAGCCAGAAGAGGCCCTGGAGGGAGATTAATGGGAGACGGTGTAGACCTGCCTGAAGTGCTTGTGATGGACCCGGGGTACTAACTGTCCAGCCTAGCCCGCTTCAACAGTGAGTACCATGACCCTGACTAATAACCCGCACAGCAGGCACATCATAAATACATTGTGATGGAGAGGGAGGAAAACACAAGCCTCTTACTTAGCATTTATCCCAGAGAGGGAGAAATAAATTAGAGGGATGAGACAGAAACCGTGGGCTGCTGGGTGAAGAGCCCTCAAACAGAAGAAGGAGAGAGAAAGAGCAAAGCCAAAGAGGGGCGGGGATAATGAAAACAAATCACAGATAGTGCAGAGCGTGCAACGAGAGGATTTGTGGAAAACAAGATTTTTTTTCTTCCGACCTCTAAAAGTTATACAGTGTAAAACACCAAGGGGTACAGTAATCAAAGAAGTCTGAGATGAGGATGGGTTTCTATTGATCACACTGATCCAGTGCTGTTCTTAGATGGGCTTAGATCATCTATATACAGATTTAACAAGGACACTCATTTGCAGTTACTTTTACAAGGATAACAGTGATTACATAGTGCAGGACAGAGTGGCGACTGATTCTCACGGATATAAATCCCAGCTGGTATGGATGGCTGCCAGTCTGAAAGATTGTCTTTCGCTGCTCATTTGAAGAATATGAACTGTAAATGCTACTGAAACCTCCATTAAAAAGATACCATTGGACTTTCTCTCTTCTGATCAAGTTGCTTGCTGCTCTTTTTTTCTTATCTTTCAAGGAAAAATACAGTTTTTTTTTCTTCAAGTTACCTGCAGATTTTTTCCTTCTGACACGGAGAGCCATTCTTGTCACTAATCTTCTCTTACTTTTTAAACTCGACTGGGTGAAACCTGACCAAAAATCTCATCCTGTGCTGATAAGGCAGCTGCTCCATCTGTTAAGCTCATTTCCCATTGCATTAAAGCAAATTCCGCAGGCACACCACCTAATATTGCGTAACCAGCAGCAGAGCTCTGCTCCTTTAATCAGAGCCTCTCAGATACAGCAGCTCTGTTGGGACTGAGGATCCAGGATGTTCTGCTGCTCCTCTTGTTTGGTTTGAGATAAAGCTCCGCCGCTGCGTGATTTGCATTTGAGCGTGTGCAGGCAATGCATCAGACCTGACAAGTTTACTTACGGATGGGGGGTGTGGGGTGTGGGGTGTGGGGTGTAGCTGTTTAGATCATCAATAGTGAGCCAGCAGAAGAAGAATCCGTTCACCACTTCTTCACAGACCATTAATAACAGTCACTGCATTTTCAGACGCCTTACCAAGGAGGAGGACAGGAAACAGTGCGAGAGAGGGAGTGGGGTGATGAAGAGGAAGAAGGAGAAGAGGAATAAGAGTAGGAGTAGAGTCTGTTAGTTTTATTAAAGAGAAACAACACTCTTGGTAGACTGGGTTCAGCTAATATAGGTTTTTGATTGACAAAACCGAAAGCAATATGCAGAATTCAGACCAAACTCACAGAGAGCCAATATTTGGATGTCTGTAAACCTGACCTTTTTCATGCCATGAAAATATTCAGTGAATTTTATTTTTTCCATCCTGAAACTGCATCGAGACCATCATTATAACCTGAAACGCAGACACCAAAGGCCAGATGTATAAATGAAGCATACACACAAAAACCATGTGTATGCCACATTAAAGCTGCCCTGTGGTGTTTAATGTCAACAAAAAAAAGTTATGTTTACATCCGGTGTTACTCACCAAAACCTACTGGGTGTATCAATGAGGTCTAACAAACAAAAACTCCACATGATGACTTTAACTAATATTTCTAAAAACAGAAAGTGCTGCAAGAATGTGTCCACCTCACGCACACTTCACACGTAGTACTTCATGCATACACATGGTTCTCTAGAGTGAACTAAACAATGTTTTAGTTCACTGTGCATGATCATTGTAGTGTACACATATACCAAAAGCACATTTCTAAACTGTTAAATAATTAATTTTGTGTGAGCAATTATTAGTCAATTATTCTTTGTATTTACACTAGTGGCATTATTTTATTTCTCACATGCTTTTATAATATCTGATGAAAAGAGTGTACATCCATGTTTCTGTCTTTGTGCATACACACAGTTTTATTTGTGAACCTACAAAGTGTTATGCATCTGGCCCCAGACGTTGGATTAGTGTATCAGAGGATTGATAGATCACAAGTAAAATCCAATCACAGGTCTTCTAAATGAAAACAAAGATGTGGTAGAACGCAGTGGTGGGTTTTATTGAGACTGGCAACTGTGATAACCTGTGTGAGTAAAAAGACTGCGTATGTGAGGAGAGATCGATCAAAATGTACTTGGCGGAGCTGCAGCTGCAGTCATTCATCATCATTTATCATGATATGGGGATTTCACTGGCGATATCCAAGCATGTTATGACTGATGGACTCAACCGCTGTGCTCTTGTGACCTTTACAAGACAGTAAATGTAGAGTAATTGATCTGGTAATGGCTGTATGGCTGTCCAACCTGAGACAAACCTGGCCATAAGTCTCCATTAAATGAGGATGAACTATGCCTCCTCTAAGCTGCGTCCATGTTTCACATGCACACCCCCTCCTATCGTAGCTTCCTCGTACCATCTTGATCAAACCTGCCATATTCTGATTCTCCAGATTGGGCAGAAGCCAATATGAACGCACAAGGCAGCGGAAGGTAAAACTCTATCCACCTCTATATCTAAAATCTAATTTCCCTCAAACTCCATGCTGCACTTTTCCCGCTTGGGTTGGGAGTGGATGGCAACAGTGGCACTGCAGGGCATATGTTGTTGTGTGAAATTGTTTCATTACTGGTCCACTATGGTTCCAGCCCCTAACTGCAACTCAGGAACATCCCAGTAGCCGGGTCCGGCCAAGGCCAGATACTTTCCGAGGCTGATAACGCTTTTTAACATCTTTCAGTATCTTTAAGAGGTTAATGGATAGATTTTTACTGCCCCATAGCACAAAGTAACAACGGTCTACCTGCAGGGGTTGATAGAGCTGTTGATACACTCAGCTAAATGAGCTGCACCAAAGAATTGGGTAAGAATTTGCAACACTTCCTATTAGAGGTTGATAAAGGTCATTGATTACCCAATGTGCTTTATATTGAACTAGTTTCCTGTTTAGAACAAGTAGAAAAATCAGTGCTTCCACAGTTTTGTTCCTGAAGTATCAGTCTAACCCGACCCGACACTGCAGCACAGACGCACTGGTCCATGTACAGCGAGATTAAAGGGGTGGCCGCATGATATACCAGCAAGCGAGATAGAAAAATAGATAGATACTGGCAGAGAGAAAAGGTTCTTGCTAAGAGATATACTTCACCCTTTGTCAGCGTGGAGACGCTGTATAAATTCTCTGCCAGCAGTTTATTTAGGTAGAAAAAGAGAGCCACAAAGCACCCACTGCGGACAAAGCAGATACTTTTCATTAGGGCAGGCTCTCTCCTTTCATTTCTCATTTAATCTTTCCATACCCCCCATCCCCCTCCACAGAGACATCAATTACAGGGATCCGTCTCCCGCAATCTGAAGCTACTTAGCCAGTTAATGCTATTGTTAGAGATGTCATGAGGAGAGGGGTGCATGAATAGAGGTTGATGAATAAAAACAGACCTTGTCCGATGACGCTTAAATCACTAATTAAGAAGACGGAGGGTTTTTTTCCTCAGCACCTGCATTACAGCACTGGGCCTCTTCACTGATGGTGAAAGGGAGGAAAATGACAGATACACTCGACTACTGTTACATTTAAATTTTAATCAAGAGTGCTGGAGGAGACACTTCTCCCTTCACGTGGAAAGCTGCTTTAAGTGGTTATGTCAAGTCTTTTTTTTGTCTCCTGCAACCGAGAAATATTCATTCCAGGACTGACCTAAATGCATTAGTTGAAAGCCTTATATCTCTGTTTAGTGGTGATGTATTCATATTGGAAATTATTACTGTCTCCACACTTAAATTCCTCCTTGCCAATTAGAAGCTACATATTAATGAATGGTCTTTAAAAATGTGACAATTTTTGGCTCGACTTGAAATCAAACACATCTGATCCAAAAGACTTAAAATACAGAGGCCTGCTGGATGTTATGTGCAGTTATGGTAATGGCGTGCATAGATTTACACAACATGCACGATTGCATGATGTCACGACAACCAACTGCCCGACGGCTTTTATGTCGATTTCCATACAATCAAATGGTAAAAAGAAATGCTTCCAATCGCTTCCAGCAGACTGAACTCAGTCATGTGAAACCACAAATGAGGAAACAACTCTCTGCTGCAGCAAGGCTGATTGTGATGGTTATTTATTGGCTCGTGTTGGGTGCAGAATATATTATGCCCTCAGTCCTGGTATTCACCGCGGGTGGTCGCCACGAGAACGCAACTCTCAGTAAGTCATTCGTATGTTTTTATTATTTATTTTTACATACTGTATACACACAAAATCGACTAGGGAAGGGAACGTGCCCAGAATACCAAGCGATAAGATGCGGGGGTTCAGATGATAACCCTCCCTCCCCTCCTCTGTCCTCAGAGCTCCACAGGCCCCAACACTGATACTGCAGCTCGTCCCTTGGGTGCTCCAGGCAGCTGCAGGGCCCTGACCTCCATTACTGAGACAGGGCTCCTGACTGCACAGCCTCCCTACCGTTCCTATCCCAACAGGCATGGCTAGACAATAGACTTTAGCACACCTCCCCGTTTATGCAAACAGCGTGTTCCTACAAGTTATTTCCCAGAGGTCCTGAAGAGAGTTAAAACTTCTCAACTTTCTGAGAGGATCCTGTGCCAGCATTTTAGTATTACAAAAATCTGATCAGCCAGTTCTTTAAGGTGATCAGTGGTGGAGGAGGTATTCAGACCCTTAATTAAGTAAAAGTAGCAATACTGCAATATAAAAATACGAGACTTTCCTCCCCAAAAATACGTCCGTATAGGTCGTCTGTGCAGCAGCTTATTACGACCCATATTTACGTTTGTATGTGCACCGACCTCTAGTGGCCAGTAAGGTAGTATAAAGACCACCAAAATCCGCACAGGGTGGAGGTCGGGGTGGATGCATGGGGCAGAAAAATATGCATATATTTATATATATGTATAGCTTTGGTATGTGCACTAGAGTCCAAGTGATGCTGCCCTTTTGAGACAGGTGTGATAACAATATTTTGGAGAGATAAAAAATCCAGTAACAGTATATCAGCAAATATTAACGAGTGATAACAGGAGTACATAGGATTAAAAAAAGTTTTGGTAAGGATCCCTCAAAATGTACTTATTAAGCAACTGTGACCAAGATACTGTATGTACTGTGCTAGACATTTTACAGTTGAAAAATAAACTCATCAGTCAGAATCATGTTGAAAGCGATATATTTTTGATGAGCTAATATCAATGTATTGGTCAGGGTCGGCACTTAAACTAAGGTATTGTACTGGCAGTCCTTTTGAAACATTGCAATAGCCAGCCCTAGTGTGTCGCATGCATGTGCTGCTAAAAAGTCTCAAGGAACTGTGTGATGTTATTGAGTCACTACAGAGGAGGATTTGTGTTTTGAGCACCTTGTTGCATCTCGGCCAAATAATTCAGTCTTCTCTGCAGGCAAAACAGAGTACCACCTGGTACGGTGCTGAGCACATGCAGAAGCGCTGCCACTCTGAAAGCCAACTGTCGAAAAGTTAAAGCCCAAAAGCAGCTGTTACCACAATAGCACTTACTAGTCAGCACGCACATACTCACGTTTGCATGCACAAACAATATGCTACACTCACATAATAGGGCACTGTAACCACAGCGATAAGAGCCCCTTTTTGAAAGAGATCAGTGCTCCTCTGAGAGAGTCGCACTGTCTTTGCTTCGCCTTAATTACAGCTCACACCTCCCCTCTCACTCTGCAGAGAGAAGAGAGGGCTTTGATTCAGATGCCCTGTGGAACACTTGATCCTTTCCTTCCGGTGGCATAGTTTACTCCCTTTTCTAAGCCGTTCTGTCTTCTGCTACTCACTTTTTTATTTTTTCATCCCCACTTGTGCCGAGGATGCACGAAGCATCTTTTCCAGTGGCAGCACAAGGTTACATTCAGCCATTTAGCCGCACACGTGAGAACTGTAAGACATGGAAACACAAAGTGGTATTCGGTAACAGGAGGCTTTACATCACATTATAAGCAGCACTTCCTTCAGCACCATATACATTTAAAAGAGCTCTCGTAATAAGAGGCTTAGCTGTGAGAGTGCTGTCCAATATTATGATAGAGAAATATTACCCAAAAGTCCAAGATGCAGACATAATTGCTCTTCAATCGTTTAGCAGACTTTTGTGAGCTGCTTAATTCCAGCACACAAGGAAATAATGCCTGCAGCTATTGAGAGTAACCTCAATTTCTGGAAGGAAAAGGAAGGAAGGAAGGGAGACGGAAGGAAAGAAGTAGAGGTAGAAAGTGTTCATCCTCTTCAAAAAGCCTCTTTATTCAAAGGGCGCCACACAAAGCATATTTTCGAAGCTATAACATCTGCAAGTGTCGAGCTAAATGAGAAACAATTGTCGCTTAATCAAGCTGCTGTGTGAGCATATGTAGTTCTTTTAGTTGGTTAAGCGTTTAAGCGAGACCGTGATACTTTTGCTGAACAGAGGAGACTGCGGGTACAAGTGACAATTATGGAATATAGTGTAAGTGTAGTGTAATGATAGCACAAGTAGAGAAGAGCCATCAAATAGCAACATCCATCTATCCATCCATCCATTATCTATAACTTCAATATCCATCTATAATTTGCTATTATGAACTAACATTAGAAACCATAGAAACAGAGCACATTTAAGTCCCGCCCACACTGGAGGGGAAAACAATTCATCGCTCTCCATTGACTTTGTTTTGCCTAAAGGTGCCTCCTTGTCATTTAGGTCTGCCAGCAAACAACAGAAACATGCCTAAAAGCTGCTGTGTGTGTGTGTGTGTGGTGGGATGCACTAAAGAACCCAGAACTATGTTTTTATAAGTTGCAGAACCCAAAAACTGAACCTTTAAGAAGACAAAAGTGGATCCAGACGTGAGGCATCAGCAGGAAATGTCCAAATGTCAGTTTTAGGCTAACTATACTGCTGTAAGCTAAAGCATTTATCAGAAAGCTGTGCAGTATTATGTTAGCAAGTGCCTTAGCTAACTACAGTAACTGAGCTTGAGAAGAGACACTGAGACAGATCCACAATATTGAGTTTGTCCTCTCTGGTAGACATAGGGTGCTACAATAATTTTTGGACATGCTGAAATCTAATGTTTTTAGCTACAGGCATTTTGTTAGTGTTTCAGCTCTTGGATGCATATTGTGGCACCGATTATTCTCCCCTCCAGTGGGCGTGGTTTTCAGAGTATGACGCGTTGTTCTACGTCTCTATAAGCTACAGGTCATACCAGACCATGAAAGGTTGTATCAGCAAAACTCGTGAGTGAATAGAATTGAGAAAGAGTGCCATTTATTGGTTATGAGTTCAACAAGAGGAAAAATGTGCTTTTCTTCTTTTGACAGCGGAGGAAAATGTAGAGATTCCACCAAGGTGAAAATGCTCTTCTTCAACATAAGGAGGTGTCTCGCACAACAGCAGCGTCCCGTGACAACTAACAACTGAGGAAAAACAGGAGAGGTTCAAAGGTCAAGGGTTTAAGATGTGAAAGCACAGGATAGGTCAGGCTGGGCAGAAAATCTACCAGGCATTCTGTTAGTCAGCCGGCTGGCCGTTATATATATTGGCTACAAGTCCCACAGACAAAGAAGGAGGTGTGTAAAATGAAACGGTCCTGACATGTTTTCAGGACAGCATTACCTGAATGACAAACAGTCAGGACAGGATCCACATGGACAGGATCCATTCAGGGCCAGCCAGAATAGAACACCCCACTGTCACAGGTCTGATGGTTCAATGGCCTAATGCAATTTCTACAACTGGAAAATATCAAATCCACTCTAACCGGATTGTAGCAACTGATGTAATAACTGCCAGATAACAATATTTCATCAGAATGTGATACAGCATCTGCAAGCGTGTGCTGCTGTGGCTCAGTATAAAGACTTCTAAACATTTGTCTCAACACAACTGAGGAAACAGGTTCATCCCTCTGCTGTGTGTTTTGTGGAAACAAATAAAAAAAATATTTTTGTCCAACTATCAGCCCATCTTACCACACACTGTCTTGTTACACAGTCTTTAAATGAGACATTTCCTCCTCACAGCTGTGTAGCGTGCTACTTTGGAAATGTATACCTTTTCGCATAAAACTATTCTCAAGGAATGCCACAAAGATCCTTTTCAGGTATTTGTCTCACTGGATTCATCCAGTCCACTAATTATAATGCAATGCACTGCTAAACCTGTGAGACATGCACTACAAAGCTTTAGCAGCTAATTTCACTGTAAATACACCATCAAATTAATAGAAAGTAGGCTACAGTATTACTATTTTGCATCCAATATGTAAACATTTCAGGGGAAATATTGTTTGCAGTGCACGATTTGGCTAGAATAAGAAAGATAAACTCGCAACAGCAATACACAAGATGTTTGCCCATACAAACCCATGCAGTCACAATGAATTCTTTACAGTGCACAGGAAGTGAAATTGAAATAATATTATTTGTATCACGTTTGGAAGAAAAAGAAAAACACAAGGTTTTCTGATCCCTCTGGTATCTTTTCATAAAAAGCAACCCATTATGTGTCAGGCTCATAAGATGGAGGACCCACAATGCAGACACAAACACGGAGGAAAAGTCCAGATACTTTAATAAACACAGTTCGGTACACGGGTAGTCAGTCCAATCAAGCTGAGGTATCCAAAACACAAGGCAAAATACTCAAGTCCAAAAACACAAGCGAGGGTCTCAAAAACACGGGAAACATACACGAAGAAGACGCTGGAACGCTCACACGAAGATAAGACAATCTGGCACAGAAGGAAGGGAACACACACCTTAAATACACTGAGGGGGAGGGGACAACAAGACACAGGTGAAACACATTAGACAATCACACAGGCGGGAAACTTGACAGGACATGGGGAATGACACACAAGACTACCAAAATAAAACAGGAAACCATAAAACACAGACTACTTGACTTGGCGGACCTTGACATTATGTTGGTTTACACGAGTGCTGTGCATAGTTTAATGACCTCATGATGCCTTATCTCTGGGTATTAAAGGCCTCAAGATTCACAAAAAGCTTGCCAATAATTCAGTGTCGCTATGTAAAAGTTTCAAATTAACTAACATGTTATTTAGGGGCAGATTTATCCGAAAAAAATAAACTGCTCAATATTTTCGACTCTCTTATTCCCACCCAGACAGCATTATAAGCACTTTTTGGCCTTCACATATTACAGCCCTTCACCAGGCAACATCCACACAAATATGTAACAACTGAGCCCAGCATGGACAGCGGTTCATGAGATATTGTACCAAAAACAATTGTGAGCAAGGAGGCAAGATGAGCGTGCCTGAGATATAGGTTCCATGGCGAGGCCTGTAATTACCACAGCCAGGGGCCTGCTCGACTTGCACTCGTGTGGTCAGTGGGCCGGCCTTGACACCTTCACAAGGGCCCTCAGAAACCACAGCGGCAATGACAATGTCAGCCCTGCCCCCAGACATACTGTGCCGCCCGCCCTGACGACGGATGATAACCTTCTTCATGGGGCAGTATAAACTGATAATTAGGTGCTTAGCCGTGGTTATACAGAAGTACAGATCTGATATGCAGGCCTGTCAAGTCACTGGGGAGGAGTTAAAAGACTGTAGAGCAAGGGTAAAGAATTACAAGGGCTGGGCATTTGTGCTGCATATTAATTGTAGCCAATATAGAGGCCAGTGCCCACAGCCCACATGGCCATCTGGGCTGAGTTAGAGAGCAACTGGGACTCTGTAGAGGTTAACTAGAGCCTGTGTGAGTATGAGTGTGTGTGCGCGTTTGTGTGTGCAAGCGTGTGTATGGGCATGCAGCACCCACCCACATGGGCCTATGTGCAGGCATGCGCAGAAGCTTATGTGTCCGTCTTCGCAGCATTAAGCAAGGAATGAAAGTTTATGACGTGGTAATATTCATTATGACACTTAAGCCTCTGTTGAGATAACATTTTAAAGCTCTCTATCCATCACTCGGGCTGGACCACTGAGGCCCCCCCCATGACAGCCTGGATCCCATCCTCATTTAACATTCACACTCTCAAAACAGCTGCCAATATTTTACAAGGAGCAGCATCTAGGCTGGGCCGCAGAGCAAACACATCAGTTTGTTCTTCATTTAGCACCACTTGGCATCTGGCCTTTTTAACACAGGAGACACCCATATAACAAGGTGGGTGAACAGCTCTAAACACAAGGAAATAAAGTGTAACCTCAAACTAATCTTCAATCAGGACATGCTCACCAAGTCAAACCACATAACCTTTGGTTCCCCAGTCAAGCGTGAGCAATTATGTGTTTGTAAGTGAGTGTGCTATACAGTTCAGGCTTCCAAAGTTCAATAAGTAATATGGTGTTTTTGGACTATCATGGGACAGTATCACTCCCTACTGAAGCACAGTTAGCAGCTGGCAGTGAGACTTTTTCTAAGGTAGATTATTTCCAATAAAACATTAAGAATTACATTAAGACAAAAAGAATGACAAATTAAACTGTTAAAATAGTCCCACAATGGCACTACACAGTTTTATCAGAGCTAACCCTGATGTGTATTTGTGTGTATTTGGAGACACTGTGTCCTTTCATGGTGAGGTAGTGGGCATCTTGCCAACACCTCGCCCTTTGCAGGTAGTGTAAGAAAATATGTCTTCCATTGCTCAGGCTGTCTGTGTCAGTGGGCAGAACACAGAGAGTGACCTCCCATTAAACATCCACCCTCTTAACAGGGGATCAGATTGGCCATTTCGCCTCATGCAGTGTTAACATTATATCAAGGTACCGAATGGGAGAAACACATTTGCCTTATAGTGGTAATTACAAGTACGGCGTGAAGAAGGTTTTTGTAGTGTATGGATGTCCTGAGTTGATAATGCCAGGGTCGGATTAAGTTTCCAGGAGGATCCTGAGGGCATTAACTAGATGTGAACCTAGACCTTATGTGGACAATTTTCATTGAACTTTCTACCAAAGAAATAGTCCCAATAAAAACTATAAAAACTGTGGATTATCTCGGTTATTTGGGACATTGTTTCTGGAAAAAGATGTTGCTGTTGATTTTTTCAATTGAACTTTTCAAGGCTTTGAGCAGCAGAAAAATAATTCCATTTGCCTACACTGTATTGTGGTGAAGGCAGAAGATTTCCAGTTTCAAAATATCTCAAAACTTCTGCAAAAAACAGCTACAAAAACAGAAACTACCAAATTACCACTAAGGGTAATGACAAAATACGTTTTTGTGATTTGGCTGAAAGGACCCTTGAAAGATCTTCAGTCTTGATTGATTGAAGACTCTTGATTTGACCTCCCTCACCTGTAGGTACTTATCTAGCTCTAATATATTGCTGACCTCACACATTTATGTTGAAATAATTATACATCATGATGCATTACTTAAATAGCTGTGGCTTATTAAACACGTCAGATTGTAATACAGTTTCTCCTGAATCCTGTCTACTCACAAAGCCTGCTGTCTGTTTCGTCCCAGTCCTGATGACACAAGGTGAAATCTTGTCCCACTAAATGCCCGATCCACAGTATGCCTGATCCAAGGTATGCCTGATCCACAATATTCCTGATGCAAGGTATAACCAATCTACAGTATGCCCCTGCCTCTAGTTCATACTGTGATAACATTTTGGGCAAATGTAATGATTATGACTGAGAAAGATTCCTTTGCTTTAACAGCGTCAGTTCATATTATGAACTTGAGCCATCACATCTTATTGTCCCAACTATCTAAAGACATGAAGATGTATGAGTTGCAGCGACAGGATGTCATCCCATGTCATTTCCCTTTCCTCCAATAAGAGTTGAACACCATCAGAGAAGCCCTCAGGTAACTACAGAGTCGGGGGGGCCATGAGCAGATGGCTTCACTCAGACACTGGTGCATGGAGACGGGTAGGAGGGCCTCTTGAAACCCTGCAGAGTGCTCATGGTTGGTAATGACCATCGGCTCTGTGTGTAGTAGAGTGTGTCTGCAAGTGCGTAGCGTGGGGAGGGGAGAGGGAGCCAGGAGTGCTGAACCATTGAGGAAATGAGCCAGGGTGAAGGGGAATTGAGGAGCTGTCAATCGGGCTTTGATCCTGGCTCCTACAAAACTAACCCCTGGGCCTCCCACCACTCCTACTACCCCTGGGTCCTCTTAATCACCACATGGAGGCACATTACTGATCTTAACATTTTCCTTCAAGAGCAGTTTATTCCTTGGTTTCCGTCTTTTCTTCCACAGCTTTCATCTGCCCTATCAGCCAAGCTCTCCCTCTGCCTCACTCTCTCTCATCTCTGAGTGCGAACTGAAAAAGCAAAGTCAAGCCAGTCAACGGGCGTGTGCGTTCGTGTCCCCACTATGAAGAAAGGGCTCTATTTGTATTTATAAGTGAACACGAGAAGAAACAAGCATGCTTGGAGGAGAGTAGCTTTTGATAATCTTGGAGAGTGATGAAAAAGAGCATTAGCAGAAAGTCTCCTAGGGGCTAATGAGTCCCATCTCCCACCCCCCATCCCCCTCAGCACTGGTTCTAGTGAAGCCACTGACCGCTTTCTTGGCTTCATTCAAAAGCAAATGGATTGGAAAAAAAGGTGATTTTGTAAAGCTGGAGTCTGTACAAATAAGCATGACATGAGAACAAGGAAGTGTTTACTTTATCAGGCTTTCTTCACACCTCTCACATCTGATTCTGTGTAAGTGAAAATACTTTTATTTTGCTGGAAAAGAAGCAGTAACATAATGCATGGAGCGAGACAAACATTATCTTTGGGGCTGTTCTTTACATATTGGGGATACATATTCTTTCATTTATCAGGACAATCTGTCTTTTGTAAATTGTTTTCAGAAACAATCATTAGGTGTCCTCCCTGGACTCTTATTAAATGACATGAAATGGCAAATTTAATGAGTACAACAGAGAGAGAGAGAATTCAAGCAGTTGTACCTGCTACAAATATAAATAAACATAAATGGATTTCGGCCTGCATAAGCCTTATAACCCTTCAGTTTATAAGGCAGGTTTGTTGTAATGAGTTGGAAGTCTTAAACCCAAGTTGAGATCACCATGATGACATCACTATGACATCACCAGGGTTATTTTTCTCAGTGTTGACAAAGCTCCCACAGAGCCAAAGAAGACATAACACAACTGTGTTCACAAGCTGAGTAGCAGTAACGTGACAAGTAAAGTGATCTTCATGTGTAAAATCAGTGGAGTACCTCCTTAAGGTTTCATGACATACAAATAGTCTCTGTCTTAATAGGCTGTGCTGCTACTTGAACATCTTAGATAGACAAAATAGATGTTTTTCTTGTAATTGTTGTTTGAGCCTGTTTATATGCTACAGTCTTACACATACACACATTTTTGCTCTATTACTATGTAGCTCTGAAACTATTTCCCCCTGAGGATCATTGAGTCTTGCAGCGCAAACCCTTGCTTTGTCATGCAGAAACCTGGCATCATAAGATGATCTGAGAGTACAGCGGGTGCCGGCTGCGGCAGCGGGTCTGCCCACTGTACTGCTGCTCAGTCCTTCGGAGAGTAAAAGAATGCAGCAGATACTTTTGAGGGGGAAAAAAGAGAGGAGGATGAGATGAGATAAAATGAAACATTCATGATCACCCTGAGGAAATTGAACTGTTGCAGAAACAACATACCAAAGGAATAAAACACAAAACAGAATAGAATAGAATATAATGAAATATAATGATGTGCAGTAAGATTGGGAAGAACATAGGCAAGATTTAATCACAATACAGCCAACAATCCCAATGTCTTTTGAATTAAGATGGGAAATGTATGACCAAAACATATGAGAAAAATATTACTCCATTATGAGGCTATGATGAGATAAAAAGATTTTTGACATTTAAGTAAGGCTTTATTTTATAGAACCTGTAATTTTTTTCTCACAGGTTTCCTGGAAAGAACTCTATAATGTGGTACTAATTATAGGGAAATAAAGACCGTACATAATAATGACACATTCATTTTTTTTTTTTTTTTTACAGAATCAAGGAAATTGTAAAGTCTCTAAGTGGTTTTGATCTCCAGAGTAATTTCTTTTTTTTTTTAAAACTGCTAAGCTCTTAATGACTGGACACGTGTTGAATTGTACGCTTGCCTGTATTTAGGCAACTAACGATTATTTCCATTACTGATTAATTAGCCAATTATTTTCTCAATTAATTGTTTGGTCTATAAATTGTGAGAAAACGCCCATCACAATTTCCCAGAGTGCAGGGAAAACATCTTGAAATGCCTTGAATTGTCTGACCAAAAGTCCAAAATCTGAAGATTTCAGGAATGATATAAAACAGAGAAAAGCAGTGAAACCTCATATTGGAGAAGCTGGAACCAGAGAACCAGCAGGCACTTTTGCTTGAAAAATCAATTACCCAATTGATTGATTACCACAGTACTTGTTAATTGGTTAAATCTATGACTAATTGGTTAATATACTAATATATGTATCATTTCAGCTCTAATTTTACAACTGCACTAAAAGACAAATTATATACTGTGTATATATATATATATATATATATATATATATATAGTATATATACACATACTGTATATGTGTATCTTACATTCATCTGACCTGGGCAATGGCTAAACATCAGTACTTTGGTAAAAGATGGTTAAAATAAAACGTTACAGACATTTATTTTACTGAAATGAAAATGAAAACATAAATGTAAAAGTAGCTTACTATTTATGGAAGATGTACAAAATGTGTTTTTTCACATCATCACTCTACAGAGGAGCACACATCTTAGACATTTCATTAATGTGTGAGCCTTGTACATAATACTCATATTTATACCCATATCTGGAGTCCATGTAATGTCCGTGTAATGAATGTAAATAAACAGTACACAAGAAAGAGAAACAAAGCTCTAGCCAGGCCAAAGCTAATCCACTAATACCCCATTCACGCAATAAAAAAAAAAACTATTTGTTCTATCAAATACAGGTGAACCTTCACAGAAATTCACTTGAGAACTTGTTGGTTTGATTTGTATATGAGGTTTACTAGGTTGTTCACATGATTCAAACTCCAGATGGAGGATGCTCATGTACAGGAGATTGACAATATGCAATTGTGTCAATATGTGATGCAACACCTTGGAGGAACAAGAAGACAAACAGATGACTGAATCGTCTGCACTGATGATAAACACTACCTCATGCCATCACACACACACACAAGGAGCAGAGTGTGAATGTATGACAGAGTGGGTATGTGCTCAAGAGAGCTTAAGAGTCAAGAATGTCTAAAGTGAGAAACAAGATACAGGAGAAGAGGGGAAGTGAAGAAGAAAGAAAGAAACACAGTTAAGCTGAATTCAAGTCATGTGGGAATATCTGTCGGAAAGATCTTGATCGTTCAAAACAACAACACAGGAGTGTTTAAGCATGTTTGTAGTGCTCTAAAGCCGCCTAAGAGAAGTGTTCTGTAGAGTTTGGTTTCTCAGTTTTTAACATTTATACTGAGTACAAGTTCAGGTTTTAGAGCAGCTCTGTCATAGACAACACAACCCTCTGTGGTTAGAAAGGGTGTGTCATGTTGCTTATGCACATGTAAATGCCTCTTTCACTAGGAAAGTGAAAACACCTTGCAGCCCAGGGATTTTTATGGCCACACAGAGATTTAAAAGTATTGAAAAAGCAGATTTGTGGCTTATTTGAGGAAACTTATTATTAGATGATTACAAACATGTTGATCAAGAGAATAGGGGAAGGGGTAGAAAATGTGGACCATAACTAGAGCTGCAAAAAGGAGTTTGTCAATCAATTAACAAAAAATGAATCGGTAAGTATTTTGATAATCATTTAATCGTCATTTTTCAAGGAAAAGTGCAAAAAATTCTCTGGTTCCATATTCTCAAATGTGAGAATTGTCTGCTTTTCTTTGTCTTGTATGATAATAAACTGAACATGTTTGCGTTTTGGACTGATAAAAAAAGTAATTTACATATGATCACCTTCGGTTTGGCATTTTCCTCTTCTTTCTCTGACATTTTAATTTAAAAAAAAAAGATGAACCAAGAAAATAATTGGCAGACCTAATCACTAATGTTAGTTGCAGCCCTGAGCAGAACTAAAGTTGGATGAATCTGTTTCACATGGGAGCACTAAACAGTGCTTTAACGCTTTTAATGCACAGAAATCAGTGCTCAGGTTAGCTAGTGTCATTCATACAGCAAAATGACCGATGACAGATGATAGTAATCAGTCAAAATCAAGGTCTAGAAAATATGACGAAGCTCATCCTTCTCACAGGTTCACTGTCGTACAAGAGTCAAGGAGAAACCTTTTAGTTCTTTTTATATAAAAACGCTCACAACAGACTACAAACAAACAAACTTCAACAACACAGACATTACATCTCAATTCTGCCAATAAGAGGAATTTTGGAAACTGAAAAAAGGGGGCATGACGTAAAAGGTTTTGGGTTAAACGTTAAATTTATCAGGCAAAAATGCCAAATATTCACTGACTCTACCCTTTCAAATGTGAGGATACTCTACTTTTCTCTTTCTGTATCATCGAAAATTGTGTTCAAATTTCGGATATTGATCTGTTGGTTGGAGAAAACAAGCAATTTGCAGACATCAGTTTCGGATCTGGGAAATCGTGTTGGTCCTTCTCACTATTTTTGAACATTTTATAGACTAAAGGATCTATGATAAATCGGAAAATAATCAACAGAGTCATCGATACACATTATTTGCAGGTTTGAACTTGTTTTAGTTGGGCTTAAGTGTGTATGAGCAGAACAAACAGACTTGCATGAGTCAGGAAACAATGCTACAAATCCCTGCACAGTCATCACAGAGCTGGCTGTTGGTTTAATTAGAAAATGATTTGAAATATATCTTTCCTGACACTTGACTACTCTTGTAAGTGACACCAACCAGAAAGTTGAACAGTATTCAAAAGTAATTTGCACCACTTGAAAGCTGAAATAAAGTGTTTACAAGTAAGAAGCTGCTGTGTCCAGTCTCTTCTAAATGCAGCATTGATGTCTTTCTCCGTTCATTTTAAAAAAAGCAATCTTGCTCTGTATTTTCCCAGGAGTGCACACTGCCCCTACTGGAGGAGAGCCGTCCTTGCCAACTCCTTATCATCACTGCAGCAATCTTCTCATTCAAAAGTGGTGATTAGTCATATGTGAAGCGGAGGGGTAAAAAACAGCAGCAGCCACACAAGGATGCAGGTGTTTGTTTCACAGGGTTATTTGCATTTGCATTGCTGTAATTTAAACTTCAATTCTCTGCAGCAAACCCCACATCTCATCATATGTGTAAAGGGATGGAAGGATGGAGGAGAGGAGAAGCAGCCTCCGATGATTCAGCCCCCCTCTGTGCCTCCAAAACGTCTCTAATTATCTCCATTTACCCCCCACAAACCTCGGAAAACCTAGCAGAGCCTTCCTCTCCTCATACCCCCGACAGTGCAAGAATTATCCCAACTCCACCCTCTCCCATCTCAGCTGTAAACCACTGCGTCTAGACGACAGCCACCCCACCTTCTTCCTCTCCCGGGTTTCGTCACCCCGCAGCTCATCAGATCGGAAATGAGAGTTGAAAAAAAAACAGGAAAAGAGAGAAGCAAGGACGAGCGTCTGAGATGTCGGAAAGAGTGATGAAACCTGAGATGTTTTACATGCAACGACGTGTCACATCTTTGTGTACAAAAGGTAATTTACTCTGAATGGAGCAGCAGGCGCTGAGATTTAGGGGGTACGCAATTTCACCAGGTACGTGAAATGGCCTGGGGGGAGGCAATGGGCCTTTTGATGTACTCTGCTCTGACGTTTATGGAGAGCAATTTGAAAAAGCATGCATTTATTCAAACACAGAGACAGATGGAATCACACACGCGAGCACTCTCACACAACCACAGTGTGAAATACATGCAAGAATGTGACAACACACACTGTTGGGTGGCACATATGCGCACATCCTCACCTAGACAAGAGTGTGCATACACCTAAACCTTCATCAGAGAGATGTGAAAATACTCAGCAGCAAATACACACACTAACACATAAATACAAGTGATAATCCACAGTATTTTCCTTATGCATACGTGTCTGCAAATGAAAAATGATACAACAGTGTCTGGCAGTCTGAAATGGCAGGATGAGGTTCAAACTGTGTAACTATTGATCTGATGATGTTTAAAAGGCTTCTAAATGAAGCAAACAATCCATAGCTCTAGTTATTGTGTCATTTCATTTCCAGACTAATAACAGCACAGAGGCGAAAAAGGAAAAGAGCAGCCTCTGTCCAAACATTTATGGAGCTCAATAAAACCTGTGTGAGCCAAATCAAGGAGGGCTTAGATTGCTCACAGCGGGTTCATTAAGGTAACAATTCTGCTCTCTAAAAACTCGGCATCTGGTTGCTTTTTCCTGAGAAAAATCTCCTGTTGCAGAGAAAGGGTTGTTTGAAATAAACTGTATAATACTGTGTAATTCTCCTGAGTGGTGATAAAGCACACAAAGATTTTGTTTTGCAGGTCACAAGTAAGTATGAAGTTGTGGTTATGAAGTCATGAGTCAAGTTAAAACCTGCAAGTCCCCAGTTGCATGTAAAACATCTCAGGTTTCATCAACAAGTCCTGAATCAAGACTTATACGGCCAAGTCAAGACCAACAAGTCCCAAGTCAAGTCTCAAGTGAAGACCAACAAGTCCAAAGTTAAGAGCAACAAGTCCCGAGACAAGTCCCAGGTTAAGACCAACAAGTCCCAAGACAAGACCAACAAGTCTCATGTCAAGTCCCAAGTCAAGAAAGGTAAGTCAAAAGTCAAGTCCCCAAGTCAAAACCAAGAAGTCTTGACATTTGAGTCCTAAAGTCATCATGCACAATTCACCAAATTTAATGCCATTTTCAACAGTGAGCATAGAATGGATGTGATAATTTTAGGTATAACTTGTGGTCTGTGTGTTGGTGTGCAATGCCAAACACCTTTCCATCCAGCCCGTCCAACATGATTTGCTGCATGTATGAATTGAAAGCATATCAGTTGTGAAGAGTTGACTTGCTGCACTGTTTCTTTTTTTAATAATCTTTGGGTTTGGAGAGAATACCAAGTAATTTCAAGTCAAAAGGCTAAAGCCCAAGTGAAGTAATGAGTTACTGGTGGTTATCAAAGTTGCAAGTCTTTTTTGATTTTGTCAAGTCAAGTCCAAACTCATCAAATTCATGGTCTAAACCACTTTCTTTTGAGGTAGAACCAAAAGTGAGCGCAGCAGAAATGTTGGTAATAATCCCTCATTGTACAGGAAAAGTGTGTGAGACCAGAACTACATTAAGTAAGGTAGTTTGGGTAATAATTTTACAGTTTGCCTTTGTTTTCGCTTCCAAATATGTTTGGCTAACCTGCAGGTTTGTTCAAAACTTGTGTTTCTTGCCCTTTCAAACATTTCAGCAATGCTGTCATTTTCAAAGATCTCAGTCAAAACTACAAAATTAACACCCAAGTTGTAATAAAGCGCAATCATCCTAAAGTGCCACTTACAGAAACTTCAAGAGGTACAATCTAAGGCAGAAGAAAAAAAAACAGTATTTGATTGACAGGTGATCTCTAAAGTGCAGTCAAAAACAACATGATGGAGACAAAAAGAAAAAAATCTTAGGAGGTGTACTGTATATTTTCAAAAGCATAACCACGCAGTGTATGTGTGTGTAGGGGGAAGGAAGCTATTCAGAAATGAGCTGGTGACTGAAAATCACCAGTCCAATTATGAAAGTTCTGCATGCTTTGTACCCACAAACAATAAAAGAGGCCTGGGCATAAAAAGCGGTTTAACTCAAGCGTTTGTCGCAGCCAGACAGGTTGACATTAGCAGACGGAGACGGAGTCCCAGGCAGTTGAAGATTTGAAAAACAAATGACATGTCCCTATTACAGTTTGTCGTTGCATTTCCTTCCAGCATAGCCATCTGTGCCGTTCTTGAAATCCACACTTTCCTAGTAGAGTTTACTGTAGTTGCTCTCTCATAAGTTTGGACTTAAAAAGAAAAAGAAAACTCAAGTGCCAGCGCAGACTAACATGACACTTCGTTTGCCCAAGCAATCAGAGACAGCCTCTGTCTGTGGAATAGATTGCCCAATCTTCAAATCGAGTTGAGAGAAAGTAAACTCCAATCCTTTTCCTATCTCACATCTGAGGCCATTAGCTGCCACCTAAAGAAATCGTTAGCGGTTTCTTTCAAATCCCTGCGGTTCATAAAATATTCACCTGTTACTGTCGGCAAGGTGGCTGGGCACCGCGAGGTTATTTAAGGGCAGAGACAGAGATGCCCCCTGAGGCTCTGTGGGTGCACAAAGTCACATGGCCTCAATTAATCTCTGTCAGCCCTTGGACAATGTGACCTATACCTGTCCCTCCCCATGATCGGGTTTAATGGGAATAGGTGGCTTTGACTTTGTCGCCATTATGCACTCAATTTATGGATATCCTATAGGAGCTGCTGTGCTGAGCCTGAAGGTGGGGCAAAGTATTGATTTAGTGTTCTGAAATACAGGCATTAAATCAGCCACTCATAGTTAGTTTAAAAGTCTATTACTCCTATGCTTTTGTGTGTAGTCTCTGCCAAAGATGAGAAGGAGAGCTGAAATGTTTAAAATAATTGATTAACCGACACCTCCCTCTCTTCATCTCTCTGCGTCTCAAAGTAGACATGTACACCCTCTGAGCGGCATTAGCTTTAGCCGCTGTGCGGCACTAGCTGCCCGCTGTCATTAGAGGGGCCCACTAAGCAGCCAGAAGAACACAAATAAACAAGATCAAGGAATGGGGTCAATGAATTAAGTGAAGCCCCTGTCATGCCCACATTGTCTAATGCTGTCTGAAGACATTCAGCTCAGACCATGCCTGAACAAAAACAAGCCACCCCACCCCCTCACATATTAATACACACACAGACCTTACAGTACACAGTGTCGATAGTGAAGTAATGAATGTTTTTCTTTGTGTGTGTGGAAGGCATACTGTATCTGTTATCTAATGCAGACAACACGAGTACCCCTGGGACCTTGCTGGAAACTCTGTGAAGGAGAAACAGGACATTTCGCTCTGTAATGATGTATGCTGGGCACAAGACCACATCCTTTCTTCAAATGGAGATACAACACGCAGTAGAATTAAATCATGTTTGTCACTTGAAGAAAGCTTTGGACACCATCACATCCCACTAATGGCCTGCCTGTGGAAAAGGCCACGAGGCAGGCAGCATAATGATGTCAATAAATAAATTTAAAAAAGAAGCAACATGCACTGCATCATTATCTCTGGGTCTCACTCT
This sequence comes from Macquaria australasica, assembly GCA_005408345.1. Taxonomy (NCBI): domain Eukaryota; kingdom Metazoa; phylum Chordata; class Actinopteri; order Centrarchiformes; family Percichthyidae; genus Macquaria; species Macquaria australasica. The sequence goes on along the minus strand of SEMN01000377.1, from coordinate 285,372 downwards.
ATCCTGCTGCCTTGCTCGAGGTTGTACCCACTGTCCGCAGTTGCACAGTTGGTGCTGTGCCACCCCGCAGACGGCGAGCCTCATGACTGGGCTGAGCCGGATAACACTTCACTTCGCGTTAGCATCAGAGCTAGATTCGAGCAAGAGTTGAGATGCTCAGCGCAAGGCCACTGCCAATGCATCGCCCTGGAATAATATTCCAGCATGTGGGTCTTTTCATGCTTATGTATGTCCTTGTTTGCAAGTGCTTTGGTGTGTATTAAGGAAAGAGAAGGAGGGGAGAGTGAGCTAGAGATGCCGGGACATGCAGGTTTTCTAAAGCAGACAGTGGATTCTGTGTGTGCGTTTGTTTTCTAATCCACTTGTGTTTGCACCCTTAGGCTATCACAGAGTGAAGTTCCAGAAGGGGGCATTGCATTAGGCTAACCTGCCAGCTAATGCTTTATTCAGGCAGAGAGTACCGACACAACAAAATGAATCACTCACTCTCAGAGAGATGAAACACATAAATACATCTGGACCAAATAGCGTGCTCAAAATGGGATTACTCTCTTTGGTCACAATCTTGAAATCCACAGGTTTTGGAATAAGGGAGGAATGAAGGGAGATGAATTGAGGTGCAGGCTGCCCAATCGTTGCTTCACCTCCAATGGAGGTCTGTCGTAGCCAAAGGGTAAATTACCTACTTGCTAACTGCTCCATCCGGCCACAAGCCCCAGAGAGTAAGGAGATCCATAGAGTTGTGCACTGTGCAAGCCCCCCACACATGATTCATACTTGCGGGTCTGAAAGGTGATTTATGACACTCCCTGATGCCAGTGACACAGGCCGTGCAGCCCATTTGAAGATGGACAACATCTTTTCGGTCCTGATTAAGGGTAGAATAACTCATCGCCGACTCAACGAACATGGGTGTCACCTTTGAAAGCAACCAGATCTCAGTGTTCAGCAGCCAGCGGAGTCTTTGTAGCCTGCAGTCATGCTGCTGGACACGTCTTTGTTTGTGCTTGAGTGTAATCAAGACTGACGATACTTGCACTTACAGAAACCAACGAGCATGCCATAAAAGATGAGCTGGGAGATGAAGAGTGCTTAATCAGTGCTTGGTGCCTGAATATGACGCCAGTGTGGGAGGCTAGATCTGCTTGGGTGCCCAGGTCAAAGGTCACCTAACTGTAGACCAATAGGAGTGTAGTCTCTTGAATTATGCAGTTACACCCCACATTAGTATGGAAATGGTATCTTTCATAGGCAATCAAATGTCTTAGAACCCATTGAGTCTGTCTGGAGGTCAGAAGGTCTTCCGAGTTGGCGTCCAGGAAATAATCTCAGTCATTTGCCCCAGGTGAACACTATCAGATGCACCTGTCATTGCAGAATGGGAGTGAGACTGGGGACACATAAAGCTAAGAGGAGCTCAGTCTGGCGATAGGGATATAAAGCTTTCTCCAACCCTCAGGCTAGATTCTCTAGTAGGGCTGAAGTGGATTTCTGAGGAGAATTAGGGCCTCTTAATCTCTTTTGTCACTGTTCCACAGAACTCAGCCAGGAGACAATGACTATTTCAGAAAGGAAAGGGACTGATTTTCCACATTAAATTCAAGAATGGCACTTCATGGTTTAATTATTTTGTACCCTAAATAACAGAAAAATCAGCCATGTCAAAGCTGAAAACGTCTCATGGCGCAGAAGCACATAGTGAAGAAAGTTCTCACAATTTCTGCAGTGTATGCTTATAAAACTGTAAGCTAGAATGTAAGTAAGCATATCTATCATTGATTCTACCAATTATAAAACATGGCCAAGGTTTTTGGATTCTTCCGGCAGCAAGAACAGTAGGTAACGTCCCTGCACCAAATCTGAACGTACGTATCGTTTCTCAATGTTACTACTACTAAATGGCAACTATATGTGAATACTCCACGTTTGTAAGCATTCCCACAATCTCCTAGAACAGTCTTTTGCAGATGTTGCGTCTCAGCAGTGATTAGCATGTAGTACTCGGCAGGCGTCTGGGAGACAGACCAAGCTGCAGCCCATAGGGAATGAATGGATGCGATCTCCAGTAATCCCGGATCATCCAGGCCCTGATTGAGGTAAGAGCCTGTGCATCTCTGTGCATCACCCATCCTGTTTAGCTAACCAGACACATTAATGCCAGCCATGCATGGGAAACAATCAGGGCCCGTGGACATAATCCTCACCCAAAGCTGTGTAAATAACTCAGTACGGCTCAGAGGGGGGTTACGATGGCAAAGTCACATACCGAATGTGAGGGATACAGTTTTAGCATTCATGAATCCTTCTGTTTGGCTGATGGAGCTTTGCAGCAAAAAGCTACTGGAAATCACATGAAAGCTTCTTTGAAATGATCCAATTATAATGCAAACAGCTGTGTGTATACAGTATTTATGTGTGTGTGAGTACATGCTTGGGTGTATGCATGTTTAAAGGTGTCTGTACTTTTTCCCACTCTGTCAGCACTCTGGTTTGACAGAGAGCTGTAAGTGAAAGGACAGGGCAATATTACTGGCTGTTTGTTTGGCGCGTTTCCCCCTGTCGCTCTGTCACTCTGGCTCAGCATCAGAGCGTCTGACTGAGATGCTCTGACGGCTCCTCTGTCACATCGGCAGTGCGGCGGGAAGGCTGACTGATGGCCAGGACAGGCAAGAGGTGCTGGTGGGTGGGTAGCAGCAAAGTACAAAAGAACCATGTGTGTGTTTGTCTTTGTGTACATTAGAAAGCATAGGGAGGAAGAAACATGCGACTATGTGCAGTGAATGTGAATGTGCATGCATGTAAGGGAGTCTTCAGCTATTCCTGTTCTGCTTCTATGGCTTGTAGTTTTGAGGTTTCATGCTGCTTGGATCATGCTGGAGCTTTTCCAAAAGAAAAAAAAAAAGAAATCTCCTCTCTGACATGGCCGAGGTTTGACTGGGGGGGTGGTCATCCAGGTCCAACACTGCTGATCAATTAGCAACTACACACTTCTTATGAGCAGCTGATCCTTGAGGAAAGCCGGCGGCAGAGGGCTTTGCGTGGGAAACAGCACAGCTACCAGCCATCTCTGGCTTCATGTGTTATTTATACAGACAGGGCACCGGCACTGCAGGGTTGCCAACTTTGTGTCTGTAAAAAAAAGGTTTTCCAAAACTTATGAAGCCCACTGTATACATTAGGCTTTGAAGCTGCATTAGGCAGTCTTACTTCTATTGACTCGCTATTGGCAAAAAGTAAGACTTGAGGCAATGCTGAGAAGTTGTATATACTGTAGATAGCATAGAAACAATAACGTCATTGACTAACTGTAGGTCATCAAATAAAATCATCAAATAAAAATGTGAGGTTAAGAGGTAATATGTCACCATGCAAAATACTGTGATATATACTGTAATAAAATGCTGCTTTGTCACTGTCCATTTCTGGCTTGAGAACGAGGCTTTTTAGCTTTCGTGGCTGAAACTCACTCACTGCACCATCCATCAGTGAGCTGAAAATGCCAGTATCTGGGGGAGTGGAGGGGTGGGGTGGGGGGGGATTGTTCCACAACAGAAGGCGGGACTGAAAGGGAGTTCTGAAAGTCAGAAGTCTGAGGACCTGGCTGTGTTACTATTGAGTCACTGGTATTAATGAACAACCCTTTCAATCATTTGCAGGTTTTGTGTACAGACTGTAAAGCCCCTTGAGGCAAATTTGTGATTTGTGAAATTGACTATATTATGATACTTTCATAGATTTTTTTTGGTAGGCCTTGTTATTTTTGGACTGTCATTTTCTTTGAGTAAAATAAGTGGTAGATTAAATAAATGGTACATAGAGCTTGGTCTTGACATGTTAGAAATCCATGCTCTACTGTGCCACCTCAGTTGTTAGCACTGTCACCTCACATCAAAAAGGCTCTGGGTTTAATTGGAGTTTGACTGGCCTCCCATATCTACGTGGGTTTTCTCCGGGTGCTTCGGTTCCCTCCCAAAGGCCATAGTTAGGCAAGTTAGTTGAACTGGAGACTCTAAAAAGTGCCATTTTTCACACAAATACCCTGCTTCTCTCCAAATGTATGCAATTGAATGTACAGAAAATTAGTGGAAAACGTTATTTACCTATTATTGAATCATTTTGTGGATTGACTGTGTAGTATTCCGAATTGCCTTGCACCTATAGCTAATGTGCGTCTAATTACTACCCTTTTCTCACTTTGCCACTGCTGTCTGTGAACAGTGAGCTAGTAGTCTGTTTAACGTTTTACATGACTGCATTTACACTTCCGTATAATAATTCTGTTAATAATACTACAACACTTCAGAATCAGAATCCAGTTTATTACCAAGTAGGTCTACACACATGAGGAATTTGCTTTGGTATTTCGGTGCATAACTTGTATGTGTGTCCAGTTTTGTATGTTACATTTTCAGTATAAGTGCACCTGGTCCTTTCTATTTTATGCTTACACTACAAAAAAAAAAAAGGTGTAATACATGACAAAAAACCTTCTTAAAATAAATGGAACAATGCACCAGTGCAGTGAGATTATTTCAACATGTTTCAAGAATTTTCTACAAATGAGTGTCAGTATTATGAAAGAGCACAGAATAAGGCATAACGCTGCTGTAGAATGAAGAAAAATCATACTCGACTTCACAGAATTCTTGAAACAAGTTCATTTGTATTGCAGCACTGGAATAGATTTAGTTTTTTTACATGTTTTAAGAAAGTGAGATTTTGGGGGTTTAATAAGACAAAAACTACTTCATAAAATGGGGATTTTTGTAGTGTACATCTGAAGTTTTTTAATGTTACCCAATGGATCATATTTCCACTAAATGTCTGAATCCTTTTTTAGCAGGGTGGGGGGGGTTCTTTGAGAGCTACACGAGGTGTGAATGTCATCTAGGTGGCAGAAACATGCACTGAATGCAGATAAACAGATACAGACATGTACACACATATCCTAAGTCTCATCTAAGAAGACAGGAGAGACTAAGCCCTGAGGATAATGGGCAGACAGTGCTGTGTGTCTTCTTTCATTTTGGCAGTACGAGAAGAAATGAGAGTTAAGACACTCAGGAGACACATTGCTCAAGTAGACAGATCGCTTCTACAAATACACCCGGTCCCCTGTGGAGGAACACATTCCTCAGAGAAGACGCTTCTCTAAAGATATTCAGTCGAATTTACTAGAACATCAGAGGGAAGGGGAAGACGGGGAGTAATAACCACCCTCATAAACCTGTCTTTACTTTAGAGTATTGACTAGAATAAACCCACACAGTGCCTCAAAAGCAACAGGCAACGTTCACTGTTGCAGAGTCTTGGGATCTCTCTCAGCATGGGCAGCCTACTTAGCGATATAACGCATTCCTCCGAACCCTTGAGAATGATTATAATTAGAGTCTATTGTATATGAGTCACTGAGAAAGTGGGTAATTTATTTGCAAGAGGGATGATATGCCAACTATTGGCCAGCAGCTCCTTTCCCTCCGTCCTCCTTTAATAGAAGCACTGATCATCAGTTTGTTAATGAAGCATCAATGATTGCTGGTGCATTTTTTATTTCAGTATTTTGGGGGGCGGGTAGAAAAGCTGCTGTTAGGGACAAAATACCACCAATTTTCTAATTTTCTACTCGCCACTCAATAAAGTGAAGTCTATGATCTGTCAGAGCAGGGCTATAATTATCATCCATTTCAACAATAATCCAGAAACTTGGCAATCAGCACTACATAACATGAAACATTGCAACCATAGATTATATAGCATGGCATTCTACCATTAAATGCATTTTTCAACATTTTTGATAATCACTCTTATTCATGGCTGAGGGTCTTTGCAATCAGATCCGCTTGTGTTATTGGCTGGAGTAATCAAGCCCATTCCAGTGTGATCTGCAGAGTCAGGTTTGGGGACCAGAAACTGACAAACACAGCACAGTTACTAGTGTGGTGGGAAATGTATTGGAAGAAAATAAGTGCACTGGTCAAGAGAAGTAGAACAAGAAACATAAAAGCATAACTTTTTGGTCCACTTTTTCTGTTATGACTTCAGGTGATAATAGAAAGTGGTATATTGGGATCTTATTCCTATCCTTTGAAGCACTCGGGTAACATACGTTGTCACCAAACTGCCAGCATCCCACTTGGCAGCTCGTACTGTATTTACGGTAAATCGGATCTGACATGAATGCAGCATAAACCTGACTGATATATTTATGGCCTCCTGCTCACATTAGATGTTTACATTTATCCCTATGGACACACTGAGCGACACCAAAGGCACAATTGAAACATGATTTGATTTGATATGGATTTTTAAAGTGCAGTACAACATTTTTTTTTATAATCTGGCACTTGCTGATATGCAACGCTGGTATGCTACTCTGCACCTATTGATTTATCAATTTTCCTGTTGATTTAGTGTACTACTCAATTGTATTCTCATCAGGATGAAAAGGTATCTTGTATAGCAGTTAGGCTATCATGAGTATAGCCCAACCAATATGGGATTTTTGAGGAGGATACTGATATCAATATTTGGGAGTTGAAAAATTCTGATAACAATATATCAGCCGATGATCTGATCTTGTGTTTTACACAAACAACAATCTTGATACCTGAAGAGCTAGATGGTTTGTTGCACAGAACCATCTGAGAAAAAGGAAAAAGATGAACCATCTGTCTATCACAGTCTAACTTCAACCAATCAGATCAACAAACCACAACAACAAGCTTGCCTTGCAAGTCAGCTGGATTCGCAAGATCACGCACATCAGGTTAGTTCTTCGCTCTTCTTTCAATGGAGAAATACTCTCCAGTTCTGATATAACTGATGGTATAGCAGCATCTACGCTAACCTCTTTAGGAGGCGCCATTGTTGTTTTCAGTTGCAGTTGTAGTTGCAGTTGCAGTCGTCACATCTAAATCATGGCCGTAGTTGCCAGCAGTTTGTCATAGGTGATAGCTGATTGGTCTGAACCACTGTGGTTTGGCCACAAGTGCATAACTTGAAGCCTGGCAAGATGAATTCTCATTTGATCCAGCAAATACAGCTGCCTCACAAGGTAAGGTGTCTGTACTCGGGCAAAGATCGTTTGTGTGGTAAAAGAAACATTGCTCTGTAACGTCACTATGACCACGAAAAGGACAGTGTTTTAAGTAGTTCAACGAGACCAAAAGGGTGGTGACTCTTTTCTCCAGAGAAAAGATCTGATCGCGTCACATCTGTTTCAGGACATGTCAATTCAGTATTTGGAGCAAGTAGCTTTGAAAAGGTTTAAAAGTAAGTAGGCCACATGTTTCAATGCGTTCGATATATCCAGTCAACCTTTCATATTTCACATTACATAGAGTTCATCTCATTTTTAGGTTGTAGCTACAGGTTGTCAACAATAATTACGCTGCCACTCTAAACCTCTCAGCTATATAAGGTGGTTAAGGGTCTTTGAGTTTTAGTTATTAATAACTTGAATTACTTGAAAATGTTGAAAGCTGAACCTATTCAAAAAGGACTGAGATTTGATAAGATCCAATGCTGTAGTAACAACATTAATGACATATCATATTAATGCATACTTGAACAGCATGTTACAAAAAGCTTGCATTAAAATCAAGACAGGTTAAGGACATCCCTTAGATAACAGGTCTAGTAGATAAATGCTACAATAAATCTGCATCATGTCCAGTAGACGACACTACCTGTCTGATATTTTTATTTTTTATAAAAGGCCTGTATCAGCACACCAATACATCAGCCTAATAGTTGTGACATGTCGCTCTACTCTGCAGCCGCCGAGCCTGGAGGTGAGAGATCAGATCCACAGATGATCAATCAGACCAGAGTTGTGAATCTTCTTCACGTTTACTCCAAGGTCACGCTGTACAGTCCTGGAAAACTCTTCACTCCGGGACACAGTCCTTGAGTTTGTCCATTCATCATCAGTAACCCCGGAGCAAGCCAGAAGACAGGCCCATTCAGCCGTTCCTCCATGAAATAGCCCCACAGCCGCATCGGGTCTACGTTTAAGATGGACTTCTTGGTACACTGTGCTACTTGGAGGGCAACACTTTAGGGAGGATGCCCCAGAAAACTCGCTGAGCTCATCCCCAAGTCGGAAGGGGCATCTTTAACTGAACTCTTATATATAGACAGACACAGTTACAGCGTACACACAAACTGCTTCCTGTCTCCCGCACCTGGTTTACGAAGTGTCTCCCTTGGGTGTTTTGAAGTCTTGAAAGAAGGCCAGGATGGCAAGAGAGCCAGGAGAATAAATAGATTGCGCTCTCTTTCTCTCTCCCTCTCTGTATGTAAAGATACTCAGCATGGATATTTTCCACACAGGGAATTATGTAGTCCCACTTTTAAAGTATCTGTGGACTGGTTTGACTTCACTGCATTAACTGTAGAGCCACAATAAAGAAGACAAATCAGACGTGATTCCTGCACTATCTTGACAAACGAGCAGTTCTTACCAGGACATAATGGTCTCTAAAATGAGCCTCGTGCTGTAGTGCACATTAATGAGAAGCCTGCCTTTAGTGCGAGTTCTCTCTATGTGTGTTTGTTCTGATACACATAGTTCCACAGACGGAGCTCCGCCACAGGGACCATGCAGCTGCAGACAGTGTCTCTGCTGTGTTCGAACAGTGGACAACAGACTCTCTATCCTTCACAGTGACTAATTAGCCCTCTCATCTTCCTCCTCTCCTAATCTCTGCCTCTTCTTCACTCTTCCTTCATTCTGCCGCTGAAGACAGATATATTCTTATTGAGGCATTTCGAACTTTCTGCTCTGTTATTTCTCCCTCCATCTTGTACTTTTTCCACTGTGACTCTTCAGCTCATTCTGCTTCTCTTTCTGCAGCAATCTTTCTCTGTCCATCCCTTCGGTTCAGTCTCCCATAGACTCTGATAATGAGAGTGTACGGTTTTGCTTCCGTGCTCTCGTTTTCTTTGCGAGTAGCATGCTGCTTTGCCGTTTCGATAGGGGTTTAAATCCTCCAGCGCAGCCCGCCAGCACCACTGCAGCTACCCACTGGGCTGGAATAAATCCAGGAGCCTCCAGTCTCGCCTCTGAATGGACCCACTCCCCTAAAAGCGAGCCCAGAACAAACCCCCCCTGCATCAATCCAGCAGCAATGAACCCAAAAGGCCTTCCTTTGGGAGGTTTAGCTTCCCTCCCTGCCTGTACTGCCTTTCACAAAGGATGATTTCAGCTGCCTAATCAACTAGAAAAAAAAAAAACTTGTGCCCTCCTCCCAGTTCCTGCTACAACCACTTCCCCTCCTCCTACTCCACCACGCAAATTTCACATGCCAGTGATTTTGTTTTTCATAACATGAAGGGAGAGGGCGATTGCTCCAAACAACATTTTCTCCCGAGCATATGTGAAATGTCAACATCATTAAGACCAACTGTCAAATTTGGTGACAGTGAAAGGGCCCCGTCATTATAACCTCATGCTCAAGTCTTTAAAAATCTGGGGAAAAAGGTTGTTTTTCTGTCAAAGCTCTACAGGCTCACATCCCCGCCTGCATCCGCAAGCGCTCAAACACCTGTGGTAATGATCTCGGTGACAGAATGAGGCAATTACTGGACATTTTTATTCATGCCCCGGGCTAGGTCAAACATACACCCACATGCTCGCTGAGTCCTCTTTCTTTTCTGCCTCTCCCCCATCCAGCAGACACCTAGTCAGAGTTTGGGCAGAGAAAACAGCCCTGGTGCCCTCTGGCGAACCCCAGTGCAAAAACCCCCACAAGCCCCCGGGTCTCGTCTTGAACCAGCAAAAGTTAGAGGTCAGTCCTGAGTCAGGTGTCCAGTAGTCACATCCCAGGTTCAAAGCTGGACACAGCAACACATACTGTTAATGTAGTTTGTGCCTTCAAAATATGGATGGACAGATAAACACAGGTATATGATGAAGCTGATTGATTATAATTTATTATAGACTTTATCAATACTAACAGTTGACTATAGGAAGCCCTTATCCTTAACTTAACTGATTACTAGCAGTAGTGGTCTCAGCAGCAGTGTTAACAGCAATAGCAACAGCAGTGATGGCATTAATTCTAGTAATGGAAGTAGCACTTAACACAGCAGTTGTAGTGGTAGCTTTAGAAGAGTATCAGCAATAGTAGTAGCAGTAGCATTGCTAGCAGCAGCAGAGGTAGTAGCACTAAGAGCAACACACACCAGCGGCATTTTATCACATTTACTCTGTACTTCCGGGTTACCGTACCTTGACTACTACTTCTGCCCGCATTAGGGGTGCAACTAACAACTTTCATTATCTTTTTTCTCATTTAATCGATTTGTTCTTTAGATTGTCAGACAATAGTGAAAAACATCTATCAAAAGTTCCCACAGTCCAAGGTGTAGTCTCCAGACTGCCCAAAACTCAAAGATATTCATTTTACTCTCACATAAGACAATGAAAAGCTGTAAATCCTCAGAATTCAGAAGCTGGAACACGGGAATGTTGGCATTTGTGCATGAAAAAGTACATTAACAATTCATTGATTATGACAATAGTTTCTGTCAGCAAACCAGGGCCGTTTTTAAGCTTTTTGGGCGCCAAGAGAGACCATCATTTTAATGACACTAAGCAGCAGGTGTTTGTTGCATTTAGTAGCTGTAAGTAACACAGTAGAGGTATTAGTAATAGTAGTAGCATTAGTATTATTAGTAGATTATTAGTAGTATAGCAGGAGAAGCACTGGTAGTAATTATAGCAGAAGCAGTAACGGTACTAGTACTAGTACTAGTAATGGAAGTAATAGAAGCAGTGGCATTAGTAGCAGTCGAAGCATTAGCTATAGCAATAGTAGCAATAGTAGTAGTAGAATTAATTTGAGTAGCAGCAGTAGCAGCAACAGCATTAGTACTTTGAAACATCAGCAGCATAAGAAGTAGAAGTAGTACCAGTATTAATAGAAGTAGAATAATTAGTAGTAGCATCAGCAGCATTAGCACTTATAAGTAGTATTAGTAGAATTATTAGTAGTAGCATTTGTACAGCATTAGTAATAGCAGTAGCAGTGATGGTGATTATGGCTCAGTAATGGTGGTGGTATATGGATCAAGGTGAGCAATTCAAGCGTGCCTCTAGCCCAATTAAGCACAAACAAACAAATCAACTTAATTAGGCAGGAGAGCGCTTAGCTAAGGACTTACAATGAACCATCCCAAAACACGCTGGCAATCCCTGGATATGACAAACCTGTTAGCCTTCCCTCACATGGTGGCCGATGTTTTCCCCCAACCTCACCCCACCCATACTGTGCCCAGCCAACCGGCCACACTAAACCTCCCATTAGTGATTCTACTTATGCTCTCACTTCTTTGCCTCTACAGATTCACCCTGCCTTGTACTGTAATCCCTCTCCAACGCATTCTTAATTAAACATGGACAACACATGTGGGGTCAAAGACGTCGTCCAGGCGGCAAGGACGCGTAGGCAAAAGGAGGCTCATATTCATGTCAGGCTGTGATACAGAGCTCGTTACTCAACCTCTCTTCCGTTCTCTGAAGACAGAATAAAAAAGAGCTGTCACTTTTGACAGGATTCCTAATCTGCGCCCCCTGTTTATTGCTCCACCCTCCCTAAATGCACTCATGCGTATACAGATTGAGGACAAGGCACACATACACACGTTCACACACAAACACTGTTTAAGTCAACTGTTACTGTCCTTGGCTGCAGCCTCTAAAATAAGATGTGACTGACTCTATTACAATAAAGTAAGAACTGCTGTAAATCACTTTTCTGGAAACTCTCTCTCTCTCTCTCTCTCTCCGCTCCCTCCCCCATTCTCTCTCTATGATTGGCAGGTTTAATTAACAACAGGTCTTCAGGCCTGGCAGAAAGTGGGTGACAGAGTTGGCGAGTGGTAGGGGGATGCGAGTAGGGGGGTTAGTGTAGAGATATGAAAACAATACATAGCCTACTTTTATGTGCATATAATTAGAGATGTCTGGGACTCGCTACAGAACTGTGTGGGCGTGGCTGCACAGATTGAGGCAGAAGCAATTTATGTGCAAACCGTCCCTTGGGAGTGACAATGACAAACATGTCACACATTGTTCTATGCATCCCTCTCTTCTGTTAACCACATCAGAGCCACTGTAACCCCTTCCTGTACTAAGTAACAGGCCACTGACGTAGTTACATAGTTGTTAAGTACATGATATGTGATATGAATGGAAGTGGCAAAGAAACAGGATGTCAGGTAGCAAATTTGCATAACTAAAAGTGAAAAATGATCTTCCTCTGGCAGCTGAGTCAGGGAATTGTTGCTGAAGCACAGCCTTTTCCTGCCATGTCCCCAAGGTTTGATGCTTGGTCCCAGTCTTTCACATTTATATGTTCCCTTAAGGCCACATTATCCATAAGTACAATATTTCTTTTTACAGTTATGCTGACAACACCTAGCTTTACCTACCCTTATAGCCCTGTAACTTCAATAAATTAACAGACCTGAATAACTGCCTCCAGGGCATCAGTTCCTGGATGGCTCAGTATTTTCACCAACTCAATGAGTTTAACTCTAAAGTTATGTTAACTCAGTCCATTGCACTTATAGCAAGCCTATATGTAGGTTTTGTATGAAGAAATGCATAAATACATAATATACATAATACAAATGAAAATGTACATTTATAACCAATAAAACACTCCCTTCCTTAATTCAAGACACAGGAGTTTTACTGATACCATCTCACTTGGAGGACTGGCTAATGTTAGCTAATGTTGGCTAACTTTAGCAAATTATTGTTGGGTAACTGAGTCAATTCATAGACATTTGAAATCTTCTCTTATAGTGCTACTCTTAAAGGGGAATTCCACCGATTTTACACATCACAGTCTGTTCACGTGTTGGGGAGAACTACTGCATAGTATGCACGTAAAAAACTTGTGTAAAGCCTTTTGAGGCTCAAAGGGAGCTGCAAGAAGTCTGATAAATGTCCTCAAGTGATGTCACTTGAGTCAGCGTCGGTTGGGGCTGAAAATGAAAAAAATCTGGGGGTGGAGTTGAAGAAAAGAAGTGAGCTTACCAGACCTCTGTAGCCCGCTCCTCATCTCTGCTTGAGGCTAGCAGCTCGAGGCTACATTCACCGCTACTAGAATAATACACCTGAATCTGTACAGTTGAGTTAATCGAGCTGCATTGTGGGTAATATAGGCACCATGTTTTGACAATTTAGATGAATGTGTGGAATGAAAAAAGGTTTAACTGTAAACTGTTTAAACTTATTTTTATGTTTATTCCTGTTTGTCTTTTTCTACAAGTGTTGCTTGTCTCCATCTCTTGAAATTGCATCAGTTTGCAGATATTTCTCTTTTATCAAACACATGCTATAGGCCTGTCAACCTTGGCCTTAGCAGCTTTGGGAGTGATGGCCTGACACCCTGCCTTTGATTTCACCTGGCTTCAAATGAAGAGTTTTAATTTGGAATAAAACTCAATACTCAATATTGTGGGAACAGTTTTGACATCAAAATGATCAGTGCTGTCATAATATAAGCACCTCCCCTCAAAATCTGCAGTGGTTAAACCCTACTTTAAACCCTAAATTGTTTTGGTGAGTAATCAAACCTAAAAATTAATTGTAACTACTTTAAGGGAATTGTTTTGGCATGAATTGAGCAAAACCATATTAAACTAATATCTATCCTAAAATATGGGTGCCATCTACTGACATCAGTTTAACTCCAAAAGTAACCTATTTTCTACACAGAGTCCAGAGCCAGTGCTCCTCCTGTGGCAGAGACTTTTCTTTAGTTTCATAATACATTAACACCAGCAAGGAGCTTCTACATGAAACACAGAATGGAAAAAAAAAAATCAACCAGTGCAGCTTTTTGATGTCAAGCTTTCTGCTGCTCTCATCACTTTTCTAGGTCAATTTACAGGAGCCTGTGTTTAAACCAACTCACAAACAACATATGTCAACTGCTGCCTTATGCAAGGGCAAACAAAGTAGATCTGTTTTCAGTGTCTACTCAGGTCATCCCTGCATCATCCCTCCAGCGTCTGGGCCAGCCTCAAGCCCTATTATTATTATTGTGTATGGGCTCGGTGACCCCAGCCACAGTGCCATCTGCTCAGACTCTATTGATGCTGAGATTAGGGGTGTAGGCCAGGAGGGCACAGGGACACACATGTTCGGTGGCCGATCTGGAGACGCCTCCCCTGAGTCACTTCCACCTCGGGCCGGCCTGCTAGATCAGACGGCAGAGGGAAGATGAAAGGTGACGCTCAGAGTTGCAAGACAGACAGAAAGCTGACCACCAGCTGATTTCCATGCTGTTTCCCAACAGCTTCCACCAATGTAATCAATAATCCCCCTACCCCCTCCTGTACTCCACACACTCCTCTCTTCACCTATTTCCTTCACGTTACTCTATGCCTCTTTTTCTCCACCTCCACCTGAAATGCTGCACCTACACTTGAGGGTCTTGCTTATTGAATCAATGATTCAATGCCTCCTGTAACGGCAAGCTTATAAAACCACAACATCGCGCTCCGGGCACCAGCAGCAATACATCTCATAAAACAGAATGAGGATTTTAGAGGTATATGCCTCCAATCATTCTTGGCTAGGCTAACACGTTCCTCTGTGAATGCAAAGATGCTACAGCTCACTCATTCCCATGCAGGGCATGATGCCTCAGCTCCGTGCTCATGAATGTAATCCTTTACGTTTATCTGTCTGAGTTGAGAGGCCGTGGGGCCGCAACCCCCGTACTTGCTACTGATGCAGATGGCATTTGGAAGGCAAACACAGCAGATGCTGGCCCAGGTGCTATTGCATCTTAGAACTGCCAAAATATCGCCATCGTCTGAATCATTGCCAAGGTGGCCCCTCCACATAGAAGTCAAGAGGGAAGGTAGAAGGAAGAACTAACAAAAATGTTCATGCCAAATCATTTCTAAAAGAAGCAGAGGAAGGACAGATGGGTTGAGACGCAAGAGGTCCAAGATGAGGAAGCAAGGCATTAACAGTGCCGGGGTTAAAGGTCTGACTCACAGCAGAACGCCTACACTGGAAGTGTTAATTAATTTCACTTTCAGACCTATTTATCCAGGAACAGTCAGCTTCTTTCACAC
The DNA here is from genome assembly GCA_005408345.1 of Macquaria australasica. Classification (NCBI taxonomy): domain Eukaryota; kingdom Metazoa; phylum Chordata; class Actinopteri; order Centrarchiformes; family Percichthyidae; genus Macquaria; species Macquaria australasica. The sequence continues at coordinate 270,264 of SEMN01000377.1, read as the reverse complement.
ATCCTGCTGCAAATTGACACAGTTCTTCCCAATCTCGGGAATGTGGGAACTGATGGTGTAAATGTATGCTTCTGCAGAAGTGCTTAAGTAGAGACTGTGAAACCCTTCTCCTGCCAACACCTTTCGACCTCATGTTACCTTACATTAAAATGATTCCAATGCGTTCCTGCTGAGGTAGGTGAGGTATAAAGATTTTTATAAAGATTTGGGGAAAAATGGAGCACTGGTACCGGATTGCTATCGGCAGATACCCTGAGTTGAGGTATCGTAATCGGTATCGGGAGAGAAAAGGTTGGATCGGTGCATTTCTATCCCCATTTGAATGGTTATTGCCTCACGCCCTTCTCTATGATGGCAGGGTATTTGAACAGGATAGCTGTTCTGAACAGAACACTTTGCCTTCTGATGTGGTCGAACAACATGTCATACTAACTACCAACCACAGAGGACAGAGGCACAGGAAAGGTTGAGGATTGTGTGCACCTCTGGAACAGTGGAACAGTTGCAGATGGAGGGGCGAGTATTACTCATCGCTTCCCCCACTTGCCTCAGCCTGCTCTCTGGAGCTCTGACACTTCATGTATACATTACAAAGTAAGATGCTCCGGAAAAGGGAAACATTGAGCCACAAAACCTGGCATCAATCCAAATTTACTTACAGAAGGAAGAAGTGAAGGAGCCGTTGATGAAGATGTCCCGCAGTGATAGCAGACACACAGGTGTTGCTGCTCATGCTGCATAACCTCCCCTGCTGTGCACAGGAGGGTCACTTCTAACCTTGACAGGGGTGAACAGGCGCTGCCGCAGTGCCCTTGTTCACTCTGTTGAGGGACATGTCATATTATTTATTTAATAATTTGACTTTTTTTCTCACAAGTTTCCCTTCAACTTTTAATATCTCTTGTGTGCCACAGGGACACTCGGAGGCCCACAGGTTTGATAACTTTAAACGCCTACTTTTTAAACTGTAATATCTACAACTACCTTGGGACCTACACACCCCGGGTCTTGCTCCATATCACTGATTTTTTTCTTCTTCTTTTTTTTATCTTAAGAAAATGAAGGGTAAGATAAAAGAAGGAGTGAGTTAGTAGTTTGGCAGTTAATCTAACTTGAGTTTATCAGCACTGTGGTCTTCTACAGTAATGACACGGGGGACTAAACATGTGAGCCCGAGAGGGAAAACTCTGAGATAAAGAGTTGAGGAGGAGGTAGCAGAGCTGAAAAGAAATAGCTTTTGGCATCATGCAGTTATTTTACCCCATAAGCTGCAGAGACGCAAGGAAGCGAGAGGAATACTATTCCCGCAGTTTGGCTCCAGATGTCATCTCAATCTAAAGCGACATTTGCTGACAGCACTGCCACAAAACTGAACTCTGACCCCGTCATCTGAATCTGCTACTCGGTCATCTCACACTGCAGCGATAACTAAGCGACAGTTTCCTGTCTGCTGCCAGTGTCACGACTCACGTCAACCTGTCATCAGTCGTGACAGGTCCGACCACAGGTTTCATGGCCAGGGAATAGCTTGGACAATTGGTTCAGCCACAGAGTGTAAACACACCGTCGGCTAGGCAGCACAAGCGATAGAAGAATATTCATAAAGATTATTCATGGCTGGCTGTCAGCGGCAGTGACAAATCTGTAAGGTAATGTCACCAGCAGCCGAATCTGACGGAGAGCAGGACTGGTCTAAATGGACAGGAAGCCATCACTGCAGAACAGTCATGCTCCTGCATATCTCATCCCTGTGTCCAACTCATCCTTAATACAAGCCGCACACAGTCATAGCTACAACCAACAGGATTCTGTATCATCAATCTCACCTGCCATTCCCAACAAGTTGGCCATGTCCATGTGCTGAGAGCAATGATTTCAATACCACAGGGTAAATTATCCTTGAAAGGGAAAATCACACCGTTATCTACTGTATCATCAATCTGTGATGTTGAGTGCATTCCAGGGCTTAAATTTTGATGAAGTGATCTAATTTACTTTCTGGTTGCCCACTTTACCTCAACCTGCTTTGTCTACTTCTTCTAAGGATGATACCTGATTTTCAATATTGACTGGTTTAGTAAAATTCCCTAGATTTAAAGTATTTCTTAATGAGTTAGAATTATATTTTAAATCCCTGAAACTAATGCACAACAAGAAAGAACAAAAATTGTTTCTTTCATTTTATTTTATTTTTTTTTACTTTGTTAGGGCATTTGTCTTCCTACCTTTGTCTTAAATTTGAATTATATTTGTATTTTTCTTTATAATTTATATTGAATTGTTTCCATGTTTGGAATTTCTACTGTTTTGAGGTTAAGATAACAAATGTCGCACATTCCTATCCTTTTCCAATATTCCACATAGATACAATACCAAAAATAGTTGTGAATGAAACTTAATTAACTTAAATTAATTCATAAAGACTGTTGTTGTTTTCTAAAATCGTCCTTGTCCTTGTCTAACCACTGTCTGTAATTTGTTTTAACGTGTTGCAGCTTTGAGCAGCACCTCTGTATTCTTTGTGCTGTCCATCGTGGAACAATAGTGTCCATCAAAGGCACACACAAAAATCAAGCAGATTTAGTATGCATACTGACTTTTTTGGAGGGTATACTTAATTTTGTCACTTTTCTAGTGTAAATGCTCTACATACTCAAAACCTGCTTAGAATTACAGACACAGCTCCAGTGTTCTCACTTAGGGAAAGTCAATATACACCACCAAAGGAACAAAAAAGGCCCAGGAATGCAAGGCACATCACTACCAACCGTTTCCCGACCATGTTAAAGTGTTTTAAGGTGAAACTGTTCGAGGTTCATTCATTCAGATTTGACAACATAAACGTTCCTGCCTGGCTTGATGATATTTCCTTTCTTGCAGCTGTTAGAGGAATTAAGAGACATTTTCCTGACATGAAATGTAGTCACGTTTTCAGAGACAGATACTGTTGTCAGTGCAATTACTTCACCGCAGTCGTGTAAGCTGTCTATGTGGCTGATTTCAAAGCACAATCCTCACACTCTCAATGCTCTGTGGACAATTTGAGACATGATCTGTGGCAGACGGTGAGCTCTTATATTGAAAGGGGTTGGAGTGCAGAGAAGGATCTCAGGCACTTGGAGCATTTCTAAAATTTGCTAAAAAGCAAGCTGATGTTCTAGTATCATCTGTAGTTGAAAAGATGCTTTAAACTCCCTGGCTTTTGTTGCCCTGACCGCAGGTCAGTTCTCTGAGACTCTATAATCATACAATTAGCAGCACTCTACATACCTGCAACAGACAGCAGATTCCACCAGCAGCTGATGCATTCATGCTATGTGAATTTATTCCCCTCAACTATTTTACCGATTTCATGAAGCATTTCATAGCTCATAGCCAAAATGTGTAAGCAATGAAATGAGTGAATAAGGGAAGAGTGAGAACAGCAATCACAAACCCAGCAGCTTCCTTTAAAATAATCTAAAGTGAATACCAACATAGGCATTTGCCAACATGAAAGGATGTCTAAAAGTGAGCAAATTAGCTTTATTGTCTAAACACGTTTAGCGATCAGCTTGACAGGCAGCACAGCGCCTGCTGGCACTCCTCCATCTGCTCAATAATGATTTGTTGTTGATGGGGGAGAAAAAACAACACATTTCTAACACCTGGAGAGGAGAAGCCAGCCCTGGTTCTCCCCACAAAGATGTCTCATGGGTCCAGGCCAAGGCAGTCTGGCATTACTGTCAGCTCCATTAAATACGCATGGTGGTGACAGGCATGTGAGAGCAGCACTGGCAGATTAACGTCATAAACATATTGCACAAGGCGATAATGGTCAGAAATGGTCTGATTGCTACCACCATGAATGACCAACATCTGGTTTCCAACACAGGCCCTGCTGAACAATCACCTAGATAAATTAGTCAAGAAAATCAAATGTAACAAATAGGACTACCAGTCAGACTCAGGTGCCTTTAAACCATTCAAAAGCCAAGTCAAAGTCAAATCTTCTTCATTAACATGTGTAGAAATAGAAAAACAGATATTGTGGTTTAACAAGCAGCCAGCCTAGAGTTTGGATATTTACTGACCTTCAACAGCTAGCTTAGTTAGCTTAGCTAGGTAGCTACCCTGGTGGCTAACCCAGCAGCACTTCAGAAGTCCGTTCTTCACAGTAAAGAGGCACGGTTCACACACCCTCCCAACTCTGAACAAAGCCAGCTGATTCTGAACCCGGGTTTACCAGCAAGCCAGCTAAGAAAACAACATGTAACTTTGGATTTTATTTTACATTTTTACATTAGATGTAACTGCCAGCGATGGTGGCTTTGCAGCCAATTTTGCCAACAGTTTGTTGACACTTCTGTAGTTCTTTTCACAAACTGGGAGATATTGTCGCCGTCACAGATTCCTGACTAGAAATGACCAATGACGTGGACAGCATCTCCAACATGTTTAAATTATATGACACATCGTGGCATAACCGCTTCTCCACCTCCAGTCCCTGGGTCAAGCTAGCACGTCCCGGATCAATCTGTCCACTGAAGTAAATTTCAAATTGTAAATCCAATACACTGCTTGTTACTGAAAAAAGTAATCACTCAATTATGTAACACAGAATGTGTTATTGCCCAATGCTGCTGACAACTGATGGCTACTGAAGATACAAGGAGGAGCAGGAGACAGAATTCAGCTAAGACGGGCACAATAAGGTCTGTTGGAGGCGACATTGCATTTCACCAACTTAACTCTCTTGGAGAAAATAGACTTGAGTTACACAACAGCAGCCCTGACTCCTCCCTCGATGATAAGAGGAAGTCATTTTTAGATAAATAGAAGTGATCCCACTGCAGTTATATATAAAGGCATTCTAGTTTTCCAAGTCTCTCAGCTATTCACAGGCCTCAGAACTTCCAAAATCCTGTGAATTAGTATTTAGCTGTGATGATGATGATTAGAAGTAAAATTTGAATTCTGTTGAACACCTTTACAAGTTTGCTTTAGCCACACTGCCAATAAAACTCTCTGAGACGAACCGAATGACTGGCGACTAATAGCAGAGGCAATTAAAATTTCTCAAATGCCACCAAAGTGGTGAAAAATTGGGGTGGAAAGGCCTTATTGACTTCCACCTCAGCCGGGTTGCTTTGCGCTCACTGGCTCCATCTGTCAAGCTGCATATGCCGCTTGACCCATCCATTTAAACTGAAGAAAAACAGGCTCATGTAGACTGTTTGTAATATGCAGTCCATCTAATGCTGCATCAGAAAGGTGAGGAATTAAATGTGGGCTGTACTTTGTCATTTCAAATTCTTCATTTTTATCCATTTCAAGCTTAACTGCATCAATTTTTCATCAGCTAAACAGACAATTAAAGCTAGGTTGTCTAGTCCGTTGCTTCTGAAATTTAGTTCCACAGCTCTGAGGGTTTGTAGCTGTCTGGTAAACGATGTTGACTGGGTGACATTGATAGATTTCTGTGATTTTTCTACCTTTATAAAATGGGTGTTGAAACAACCCTTGTTCCTTTGCCATCTCATTATCATGAACTATAATTACAGTGTACTCATTTTCTTGAACAACATGGCGCCATTATGCAATTTACCATTGTTCTATTAAAGAATCTTGTGTTATTTCCTCCAGAACAACCACATTTCATCATTGCCTTTTGTGTGAGCATACGCTCCATTTTCTCCATTTACAGCCTCCACATTAGCCCCAGGAGAACTGTGTGTGTCGGGCTATTTTCTGTTGGATTAACACTGAGCCGGATCCACACGGCTACACACCGAGGACCCTCTCTACATCCTCCCAGCAGCCTGTGAAAGCCCACCTTCTCGTGTCAGCGCCCATTTCAGTGTGGTCTTTTCAAGCTAACCTCCTTTCGACCTCCAATCTCAGTGTTTGGAGTTGCGTGTCGGCGGCGCTCAGTGTTGGGATTCGCTCACGTGGCTTCATTTTAAATTACCTTCTTGCTCTTACTCCTCGGAGCCCCCGCTAACAGAGGCCGGGTGCACTTAAACAACACGGTTGGTTTCCCCTCACCTCAACAATCACCCATTCTGTGGGTGAAACTACGGAGCTGAGGTAAGAGACCTCCAAGTGTAGCCACGCACTGGCACTCCACTTTGACACTGGAACATTTGCCTGAATACAATGGAATACAAAGTGAGGGCAGCACCACATGTGTTCTTTTTTTCCCAATCAACATTAAAGCTGCACAACACAACCTGTTGGCAGCCCCAAAAGGCAGCAAAGGGAAATCTTTCATCTACAATACCCATAGGTCCTGCCACACGACGTCAACAAACTGCAAGGCTCAGTCTTTGAAGATTTATACCTGACCATGAACTGTAACGTCCCCGTTTGCGTCCGGCTGGGGATCTTTGTTGCATGTTATTCTCCATCTCTCTCCCCTTGTTTCCTGTCATCCGTCTACTAAAGGCATACAATTCCCCCAAAAATACATTTCAAAAAGAAAATCAGCATTTTATCACATTTGCTCCGAGGATCACCACAACCCGGTAACCATCAATTGACGGGCATCAAATGATGCAACCATCCGCAATGCAGCCGATGTTCGTAGCACTTGTTGACTTATTCTTTTTTTTTCTGATGTATTGTATATTTCTTTAAATTTAAAAGAGAGTTAAAACAAGTTTAGATTCCCCAAACTAAGGTAAAACATTAGACCAAAGATATCGTATTGGTACTGATATTGAAGACAAACAACACTTAAGGATACCGAAGCAATGACAGAGACTAAAGATCTGACTTAGGCAGGCCTGGGTGTTGCTGAAGTTTTTACTAGTTAGAACTGAAACGATGACTCAATTAATCAATTAATCGACAGACGGGAAATTAATGTGCAATTAATAGTCTTTTTTTTAATGTCAGAATTCTGTGGTTCCAGCTTCTCAAATGTGAATATTTCCTGATTTCCTTAGTCTTCTATGATAGTAAATTGAATATATTCTATCTGGCTTATGACCATTGGTCAAACAAAACAAGACATCTGAACACGTCACCCTGGGCGTCGGGAAATTGTCTTTTTTTCATAATTTTTTGACATTTTATAGACCAAACGACAAATTAATCGTTTAATGATTAATTGTGGAAAAAATAATCTACAGATTAACTGATCATGAAAATAATCATTAGTTGCAGTCCTACTACTAGTGCCGATATGAGACCTTACTTTGACCAATATAAAAATGTCACAAAAGAAAACTGCTATGACTGCTAGAACTTTGTGTAAAACAATAGTCTAAAACTGGCAAGATTTTGATTTAAAATCAGGAAACATCTGATCAATAAATAAGTAACCAAGATTTTGACCAGATATTTGATGTCAACTTTCTGTACATTTTCGATACTTCATGCTACCAACATATTTCAGTTGCTAAAAGAGTAGTGAGGTTCGATTCACAGCCCAAGACAAGTAGTTGAGACCAGTTTTGTCTTGACCTATTGCTTCCTATGTGGGAATCATCATCCATTCTTTACAACAGAATTCATTTCCAACATAAATTCAACAAATTTAATCTATGCCAACTGGTGATGAGACAGTCTTCTCTGTTGTTCTATGGTATCTCATGAGACAGTTGGCTGTTACATTAAATCTAGCCTGCAGAACCAACTTGATCCTAAAGAGCAGGGAGGGGCTCAGTGCGCGTCTGTTCAGCAACTGGTTCTGGTAGCTGTGTAACTGATACCCATGCACCAGAGTATTTATACCGTAGCAGCTACAGAGCTCACACGGGTTGCAAAGCATTCTTGAGATAAACCAACTGGCACTTTTACTTGAGACAACTTGACACGTGACCAGAGGCTTTTTTTTTTCCACAACGTTCCAAAAACAAAAAAAGGACAAGCTCCGGAGGCCTCAGAAATCTTCAGAAACTGCTTCAGCCATTCAAATGTTCGACTTGCCACAGGCAAAGTGAAAAGGATTTGAACTCCTATCTCAGATAGGCTCTGTGGATTTCAGGTTTTATGGCTTTAAAATTGCACTTTTCCTCTCTGAGAACACTTTAAAACTGTCTACTTCTGTCTATCAGAGTTTGACTGATACACAGGGAGAATATCTGGATCAGCTGCCAGTGCTTTTATTTGGGGCACAACACTGACATTACTAATTCATCTCCCCTGTATTGCTTTGTAGCAGCAGAAAACACGCTCCTCATGATTCGTTCACTCCAAATTGTCCTCCCAAATGCGGCTGATGGCTGATTTTGCTGCTGAACCAGTCAGCCAAAATTATCCCCTGCATCAGCAACACAATTAAGCAAGATGTTCCATCAATACTATTAACATGCAGGCAAGTTAGCAGCCCATTTCATATATATCAGCAATAAAAAAAAATCCAATGAGGGATGACTTAATTACTGGGATGTACATTTTCTGGGATGACACATTGGAGTGGAGAATGATGTAGCCACATACTGAAGCCTGAACAATGAAAACATGACCGTATGATGCTGAAAGCACTGGACAGAGATAGAGAGACACACAGAGTGAGAGTGGAGGGAGGGAGAGAGAGTGTTGAGGGTGCATATAATGAATCCACTTTCAATTTTTCAGCTTAGTTTTTAACTTTGCAGATTTAATCTTGAGAGGGAATGTCCTCAGAAAATCTAGTAATCACCAATACCATTGAGTCGTGTAATGAAATGATGCTGTGATTACACTCTGAGGGTGCAGGCAATTCCATTTTTCATGCCCCCTGGAATATTAACGTTTCACTCTATGCACAAAGGAGAAAGTTCACACCACTGAATGCAGCCAGGGTCTGATTTTAACAGCCGAACACACACACTCTGAGACAACTTTTTAAGTTGTGAAAAAGCGAAATGCAATCTTAACTTCGACATATATGTCTAGACAGTAGAGGAAGAGCGACTTTAAACCCTAACAATTAACTTTAGAACAGCAACTCTATCCTGTGAGGTTTACTGGTGCGCGCCGTGCGTCTCCAAATCCAAACTGGCAAACATTTCTTTTTTCCTTCCTTTACCTGTTGGTCCTTCCATACTGTCTGCGTAGATCCTGACGGCCAGCACCAGTAGCAATGCTGCTGCATACATGTTGGCATAAGAAGTAAAGTCCAGCTCGTTTTGTCACAACGAGGAAATCCTACAGAAAACTCCAGCAGCGGTGGCAGCAACAGCGGGACTGGAGAGAAGTTGTGCGCTCAGCTTCAATCATCGCTGAATCCCCCTACAGAGGCGCTGCCTGCCCGCACAGGGAGCATCTGATCTCGAGCGAAAGCGTTCAAAAAAAGAGACCCCCCCCCCCTCCTGTTTCCTGCAACGGCTCCGCTACTTTTTGCACCGTCAAGCGAGCAAGTGTAACGCGGGAATGCGGGTCTGCGGCGCCTCCATGTGGCCAGGAGGTGGATCTCACACCCATACATTCTAAAACCCTTGCAAATGGTTTTATTATCTGCAGTTTTTAGAGATAAAATGGATCAGCGAATTATAAGACATACAGTAGGTCACCACACTGTCACATTAGAGGGGACATTTTTCTCAATGTTCCCTTTAAGTGCATTTCTGGCATCCAAACAGACTCATTTCTGCTTGGCTGCTGCTCTCCATTATTATGCTAAAACCACCAGATTAAATTCTGACTCACTTGTGCTGGGGTGTTGAGGGAGTAACACCTTGCCAAAGGCTACCAAATCGGTGTCCATGCTTGATGGCAGTTTATTTCTTTTATTAATATGATAGAGGAGTAGCTGTTCTCTCTGACTGTTTTCAGTATTTAACACGCTGCTTTGTGACAGCAGGGTGGCGTTGGGAGAAAATGAGACAGACTTCTACCTGGACAGCTTGGTTTCGAGCCACAGATGAAACGCCTGTAGCAAAGTTGGCTCCTGAATCCCCTTTTTTTCCAGCTCCAGCAGCGCTGTTCTGCAGCTGACCCTGACCTCTGACCTCGCCCATGGGGTTTGCTTTAATTAACGTTCATTTAGCAGGTATCACCTAGCTTAATATTCTAAGTGAATTCAGAAATGAAATGTTTGATCTATATTTCTCTCTATTCTTAAACACTGATTTCTGCTTATTGTCTATTTTTGATCTGGGCTTCACTGGGATTTGATTAGATCTGGTCTCAAGTTCAGGTTCAAGTTCAGGTTTATTGTCACATGCAACCAGTGCTCCTATTGAAGAGTAGTACTAGATTACCAGGTTAAACAAGGAAACAAAACAATATGAGAAGACAAAAAAATCACTCTTCAGTTGAACTCCCAACAACCAGGGCCGGATTCACTCACTAAAGTGCCCCAGGGCAAAAATGTGTTGTGGGCCCTTACTGACCCCCACCTCCTCTTTTCTCTCTGGTGCACAGGACTGGGCAATCGCCGATAAGCGATCCGATCGCCAGGGGGCGGTTTGAGTGAAATGCTGGCCAGTTCAGACCAAAGATTCGCGACAAGAAGAAACCGTTTTAGAACGTTGCAGGGAAAAGTAGCAGCAGCGTGACCTGGCCCGTTTCAGCTCGACTCAAGCCGGCCAATGGTGTTGCCTGCGACTCAGCTTGTCAAATCTCCAGCATCTGGTTTTAGAATGTAAGGCGTTCAGCCAATCAGCTCGTAGCAAAGCTGGTCAAGTCAGTTACAAACAGTCAGCTGGTCGAAATAGCAGAGTTTTGGACAGAGGAAAGAGAGCATAACCTCATCAATCTGTTTGTGGAACAGCCGTGTCTGTATGACACAAGCCTTAAAATTCACTATAATAAGATCATATTTTAAGACACTACAAATTATATCCAGCTATAAAAAAAAGCCTGAAAAGCCGGTAGACTGGCGCATTGCACACGTGTGGCTAACTGGTTTGTAATTAAGGATTTCATTTAGCTGATTAACGGGGCTCAGTGGGCAGGCATCCACCAGAAACATCTCTAAATGCACAGCAGGACGCAAATTCTAGAGATTTTTTTACAACATCTTAGTTCTGATACTAAGTTAGTTAAAATCACCTTCATATCGGTGTAGGAAAAATCAACTGGATCTCTTCAATCATGATATACGATCCGATCGGCAATCAGCACGAACCTAGTGCATAGTGTATGCATTCTGTATTGAGCACAAAATAATCAGCATGTATACAATACAGCATGTAAGCACAAGATAAACTAAAATAAAAAAGTATTTAAAACTACATTTTAACTCAAGATTAATTCTCAATGCAGGTGTTACTTTAAGACTCATCATTTTAGTAGTGTCTTCAATATTAATACATTTGCAAAATGAGGGGCGGATGAATGAATGGCTGCATGATTTCTTTCAATACATGAAAAGGAGATATTACAGAGAAAATAGGATACAAAAATAATAGTAGCATTATACAAAGGATTGCATTCATAAAGTAAATCAGGTCATTATTTTCACTTAACTCTGGTAATGCATCATTTAGGTACAGCTTCACGCCTTACTAAACATAGGAATCAAATGTAAATGTAAAATTCAACAAATCCATGACACATTAACCAGATAAAATAAGATCCTAAGGGTGAAAATGAATTTCACTTACATAGGTTGTCTCTTTGTCCAGTCCAGTTTGGAAGGAAAGAGCAAGTCTAAAGGAGGGATTATGCAACTTCCTGGGAGCCCTAGTGAAAGTAATTCATGGCGATGTGGTTAAAGGTAATGCAGTAAGGACTATACCGTACCTATGCTACTTACATAGGCTCTAAGATTACACCATAGCTGACATGCACCTCCCCAAAAATGTAACTACACGTCGGTGCTAGTCTTGCTACAGATATACAATGAGGGGACCGCAAGCACTGTGGTTGATCAGCGTTTTCTCCTACAAGTTTCTCATGCTGGTGGAGATTGTTGCTAGTGATCACAACATTAAGACAGCTGAAGAAAGACTCAGATTCTCCTTCTCAGTAATATATATCTAGCAAAGCCATTTGCAGACCTTCTGTTCACTGCAGTCGCCGCTCGGATGGATGAACATAAACACAGCTATTGCCCGGCGGTGGGCTCCTATTCAGTAATGAGACATGGCAAAATAACACTAAGTTACACGGATGTAACTCCAGTTCTAGTAAGTAAGTGTGCAGCCCACTGTCGCTCTGTATCACAGAGTAAATGAAAGAATGTAAACATTGTTACTGTGGGGCATATAATTAAGCTCAACTATAAATCAAAACCTACACTGTAGGTTTCTACAACTGGACTCCCATTAACCCCTTGCATCGACTATAAATCCAGCTTAACATGGAGATTTAACACCAGCCTTGACTAGAACTACATAAAAAGGTATAAAACCACTATAATTATTTGGTGAGGCTGATCTCATGTTTGTAGCAACAAATGCATGCCAATATACAATATACAAGATCCTGACTTTTGGTCTCAACCATTTTCGGTTCTGAAACTTGGAACTGCTGGTCTCGGTATTGATTTGGACTCCAGTAAACTGGTCCTGAGCCTTGGCAGTTGGAATGGCTGAACAGTAATGTAATGACCCAGCCTGTGCAGGGTACTTTTATCCCCTGGCCTTCGATTCTCCACAGGGTCATTCCGAAGTGACAGGGCCACAGTTTGGTAGCCGGTGGATAAATGGCTCCACATACACCCTGTGATGGTCACCCAGGCTTTTATTTCCAAAATTATCAACACACTGCAGGGTGAAGTGCGACCAACTCTTTCCTATACCTGTTAAATTTGTGCAGTGGCCCAAATCCACTTGGCTGTGGCTTCAGATGGCATCGAGCCATCCTGGTCCTCACTGCTGGACTGCTGGCTGCTTCAAAGACAGGAAGAGCTGGATCAAGACTCTTTATCACCTCCTGCCTATGAAATATTGATTTTGTAGCCTCAGGGCTTTTAACTTGTGTCTGGGAGATATTTATTTCTCGGAGGATGGTAGTGGGGGGGTCATATTGTGAGTTTGCTTCATTTGCCAGGCTGTAATAATTCAATGTGAATTTCTAAACTATTGGGAGAGGTTGATATATTGGTGTCAGTGATATAGTGGTCCACATGCCCTTCAAATCTAATAACTTCCTCTGTGCTTACGTTAACAGCTCGCTCATAAAGTGCTTATATTACATGTTATATAACCAGTTAATTTGCCCATATTAATTCTGCTGTATTTCATGTCAGCCGTGTCACCAGTAATATAGCTGGAAACTATAAAGGTGGTAAGCTCCAGCTGGTGATCATCATGAGGCAAACCATTAGAAACAGAAATCAATTTCATCTGCAGGGAAGTACCAAATTATTCTTTTCCAGGCTTGAAACACTCTATTTTTAGGGTTTATATCAATTTGATTCTACTTACTAGCTTGTAACTTTTAAACTGAAATTTGAAATTGCCTCACTTTCTGTGTAAAGAAACATAAATTAACATGATACTTCATCTATTTTTGCATCATTTTCCAAAATAGGATTAAACCATTTTTGGAAGTATTTGTGGAAACAGCTTCTACGGTTCAAGCCTCTGAGTTCCCATGGCTTCAGTTGACTGTGAGCAGGCGTTGCTGGGAGATGCACTGTCGACTTCTTTGGAGCACCACTGACTGGTGAACGCCATATCGTATAAACTATGGACATTGATTCAAGCCATTCACATCCACAGGATGTTAGCTATTGGCCGTGTGTCTTTACAACATTTGGCAGGACCATCCTTGGTTGTTAAGTTTCTATTCCACTTGGAAACTGTGTTTGTCCTGCATTATACAAAGGGTGGGGGTTTGGCTAGTGTTAAGGTGTTGGTATGCTTGGAATCGGAGGTGGGGCTATGTTCATCAATTTCTGTAACCTTCCTAAACCGCCAATGAGACAAGCCCACCCACTTCAAGCAGCAATTTGCCAGGTGTGTGGAGGTGAGAAAGTAAGCCGGGTGTGAACTTCTCTCTAAAGCTCTATTTTTTTCATTCTTTACACACATACTATTTCTGGCACTTTTGTGAGTACAACTGAGTGTGATAGAATGAATGTCTTCCATTAAAAGGTTCTCCAAAACCATGGCAGATAAATGAGTATACCTTGCACTATATCACAGATTGGTAGTATGGAGTATTGTGCTCTGGTTTCAGTGCGGTCTTCTCCCTTGAATGCACACAGCTGAGGTCACCCTAACAGAAGTCCACTGCTGCAGTTGTTTTGGTGTGTGTGTGTTACATTTGGAGTGATTTAATATGAGTGGAAAGGTAAATGAAGGGTTGCAGAGGAAGGTTTTGAGGGAGCGGATGCCTAGCTGCTGCAGTGGCACTTTTTGCCATGCAGTGCTTGAGTCAGGCCTTCAGCAGTGTTTTTATTATCCACAATGTGTTCTGTATACAAGCAGCTCAGTAGATATAAGTCACAGGTCAACTTAAGGTCTAGGCTGTTTCATAATTCATCAGGGCAGCAGCGCAGCTAGCCTCTGTTTTCCCTTTGTTACTGATGAATGAATAGTCTTGCATGGATCAGATCTGCTGGTATTTTAGTATAAACACTGCCTGTTTTTCATATCAAGGTGACCTTAAATCCACCATGGGCTAAAACAATCACATTGGATTGTGCTTTCCTCTACACCCCAGAGATTTTTATTTAGAAGAATCGGCAAAGATTTTGTCTTGACAAACCTGAACTGGCACTGAAAACTTCACACATACGGTACTTTTCTGATGCATTTCTATTTGTTTTGGTTGCTCAATTTTCACAGTTATTATAGCGCACAGCGAGAAATGATGGCCTCAATTATGCAAGCATTGGGCATTCAGCGCAGTTGTGCATGCACCTGTTCTCAGGAAGTAGTGTGGGTGGGTGGAAGTAGTAAGTTTGGTGAGTTAACTGCGGTCACTCCAGCAGCAGTGTTTGTACAGTCGCAGTCTCTTTAGATTGCAGCTACATAGAATATCTCTTCCCTGGTAATGATGAGGGGACAAAACATTAATTTCATAGGCTGATGGAGATTTTGACCTTTTACCACCCACTCTTCTGCCAGCGGGATGTTAGTACTGTATGCAGACTGCCAGTACTATGAACCATGTAATATGCTGTAAGATTTGATCTTGCATTTTCAGCCATTGTGGTAATTTTCACCAAAAAAAAGCCCTATCACAAAAATAAATCCAGGTATAATGCACAGCTATAATGTACAACTGGGACTATAATAATATTGTGTCTTCAGGGGGCCAGGTGGGCATTAAAGGAAAAAGCAATTTATTATTGCACTTTTGTAAAGATAGGGGACGTGCATTGTGTAAAATTTGTGGATTGTCCATTTAAAAAAATAAATAATTCTTGATTGGTAACAAAGAACATAGAATACTCAATAGAGATTATAATCATAAAGCACTAGTAATTAATTTGGCCACTTGGGGGCAGCAAAACAACCCATAAACACAACCCTGACATATTATCACCTAATAAAGATGTTATGGTCAACATGTTAGCAAATAATTGTCTTTTGACACATCCAGAAGACACGGAGCAACATTACAATTAATTTGGAGTTGTTTGAACGTCATTTCTAACTTAGGTCAGAGTTTACGTGCTACCAACATTTTAAGGGTTGCACCAGCTGAAATGTTTCCAACGTAGGCATAAGTTACAACTTAAATCTTATACCTAGCCCTTAGTAGGTGTAAAGTCCTCCGTAAATTAGCGGTTGGCATGGCGCATTGTTTTGGTGGGGTAACTTGGAGAATGAGGAGAAGCAAATTATACCGGCAAGCAAAATGTATTAGATAACTTTCTAATTAACAACTACTAATTTAACAGTTTGCCAGTGTAGGCTACCATTATGTTTGTTATAACATATAATGTACCGTTTATATTACCCTGTGTGTGTAGTATAAATAATAATAATACTTTATGTACCTTTTTGTTGTTGTTTGCTGATTAACGTTAGCTATTTCTAGCCGTTAGCCTCTTCGCTATTGCGTAGCAAAGTGTTCAAAGTGGAAATGCCAAATGCTCCACTATGTACATCAGCTAGTCGATTACTTTGGTGCTGGACAGTGTACAGGAGGTTTATCAGAGCTTTTTCACTGAAAACAGCTGAGTGCTGCTGCTCAAAACAAGGTTGGTTCAGAGCGGTGAGACTGAACCAAAACAGTAATGTTGCAGACCGTAAAACCAAAACAATGAGTTAACTTAAACCCCGCTAACATTACGCAAAGTCAATTGATCCATTGTTAATATAAAAATATTGATCAGTGCAGCTTTAAAGATACCTACCTATGCAGTCCAGTCACCAAGTGAACTTCAGATGGACACCCTCAAAATAGCCAGTGAGAGCTAATACTTACAATGGAGTAGACCCACTGCAATGACACGTGCATAATGGCTATACTGATTCATAACATCACTTGCAGTAATAAACAATGCATTGCATGATGATTCACTCATCAGTTTTTCATGCAGTGCTTACCAATCACAAGCACAGACAATTTAATGGGAGTCTTGGACAAGACTGTCAGACTGCAGTGTTGCTCACACTGTTTGCTCTAGAAAATGTACAAACCGCTCTCACTTTTCATGGTCACAGCTTCACCCGCATTTTTATTCGCCACTTTTTTTTCCCCTTTGGCATACAAAACAAGTGGCTGGTCAAAAGACATGTATGATCTCTGGTTTGAGCAGCAGTTCCAAAGTTGGTCAGGGGTGTGGTGTCGATTATTTTTTAAATTGTGTAGTGTGGCCTTCAGCTGCAGCGAGTATCGGCCTTCAGTGTCTGAAAGAGACAAGACAGATGACATTTGTTTTAGGGTTTGTTGGGTGTCTCATAATTCCAAATGGTAAAATCTCTTATGCAGTGTTCTGAGCTTCAGATGGTCACATCTGTCTTTGTCAGTTATTTTGAGTTGCCCTTGAATCACCATCCAGCCTGAGGATGAGGTAAGCAGCATTTAATATTCATCTGAATGTCCATTTTGCTGTCACTCCAGTAGTATATTATTATACACTCAGTCTGACATTGCCTTTTTTGTTAGCTGGTTTCTGTGGGGGAGGACTGAATTTGCCCTTATGTGACTGACATGTTTGGCACCTCTGCTCATTTACAGTCTGCATAATTAACACGTTTACAGAGAAAAAGTTGTTAATGCAAAGAGAAAGTGTTTGTTATATAAGCTATAATGCATGAAAATGTGTCATAATAATAATAAAAAAAAAAGAGTTAAGGAGTTCCGTGATGCAAGAGTTCTTTCATCAAGGCTGCATCATACACCTAACAAAAAGACAAAGTGGGCTGTGTTAATTAAGTCAAGAAATAATTCAGAAAAATCACAAAGATATATAGGTATTTTATTTTACAGCATACAAAGCAGAGGTGTACCTAATAACATTAATAACGGCTGCATTCCATTGAGCGATTCCAGTTTCAGGGCTCTGCTATTATTCAGGCTAGCTAACTTGGAGGGCTTACTGGGATACTTCAATGGAATGAAACAGTTGTTAGTGCCATTAGTTGTACCTGTGCTTTTCCTGCTATGAAAAGTCAAATGGCTGCTGTAAAAAAAAACTGATGAAGATTTTGCCTGTCTGCTAAGTCTAGCTAATGACAGTTAGCAGGCTGGTTTGCAATGGCTAATGTAGCTAACTTAGATATGGTTAGCCTGCTCCCACAAAGTACCCGTACTAGCTTATTTTTGTGATTCATGAAATGGAAAATGACAAATGTTACATTTTACATTGTTTATAAGGACTATGAGAGAAAGAAACTGGAGCTGAATAAAGTCTGGTGAATGGTGATTACCGCTCGCCAAAATATGACGTAGTGTTCCACCCTTCATGAGCATGTGGCCCAGACTTTGACTGAATGCCTTACTGGAGGAGCATCTGACGATGAAGAACACAAAAAACAAATGTAATGATATAAAATAATTTAACCATTTTATTAAAATTCATAAAATAACATTAAGTCAAACTTAGCCCTGATCCATCTCTCACTAGTAATTGGTTAATAATTGGTTAAAAATGTAATTCTCTTAATTCAGAAAACAGCGTTGTAATGTAATAGCTGGCTGCAGCCCGTAGACATACCACAGCATGCCCCAAAATGTTATATCACTGAAAAGCCATCAAAACACAGGGTCAGAGGGAAAATGTTTTATTCATTAAATTTGTGGATAAAAGTTCCATAAAGCAGCTTACAATACCTTTCCACAAAGCCACTTGTGTCCAAATGTCCAGGTAAGTGGGCTTACATCAACAGGACGCAAGTCAAAAGTCAATGTGTAGGAGTCAGCTATAAACCTTTAAACCTATATAATCCAACTCTATATGGTCAGCAATATTCCACTTAAATAGACATAATCAACCTAGCTTTTTATGGTTGGTGAACTTTGTAATGGTGAGCTTGTGTCCATTTTGAAGTTTGCTTTTGAAATAAAGAGCAAGTGAGGCTATCTGTGAAAGTACATTAAAGTGGGTGTTTTCAATAGCAGGATATGCAAGTAAAAACAGGGTAAAAACAAATATTCAATAGTAAGTAAGAGGAATGTACTGATTTAACAAAATGATTTATGTGAAGGTTTTGCTGAATGCCTTGACTTGTTACTTAAATACAAAATAGCACAATATACGAGCAGCTTTCCTCACAATTTACTTCAGTTGTCAAACCGCATGAAATATGTAGAACATTTCAAAACAAAATCATATGTAGAGTTGAGAAATTGTCTTCAATCCTTTAATGTTTTTCTCAAGCACAAAAGCTCCAAACACAACTGACATTTCGGAGCTGACCTTTCACACACAGTCTCTTGTTTAGATCATGACTGGGTAAAATGTGGATTTAAAAAGTAAGTGCTACATTTTCCAGAGTGAGCAGAGTGTGACACAATCTAAAGCTTATAGGCATTTGCAGCTCAGTGAATGTGGCAGAAAGCCCACTCAGTAGTCTGTTGTATTGAGCTCAGCACTGTAATTATGGAGCATTTCGTGGACAATGTTTTCATTCCCACACATTAATTTTCCAATAAACCTGAGTTAGGTTTGCGGGGGACTTTAATCAGTGTCAAAAGGGAAAAATAAAACTGATGTGTTAGTGAAGAAAACATGAGGGTGGTTATCAAGTGTTAGACACAGGGATTCTAATAAGTGTACTAATGCTTATAGGCAACATGGAAACATTACATACAGCATGCCTTATTAGATAGGAATGATTAGCGAGTGACATACTTTGAAATCCTTAATAAAACCAGTGAATAAACAATTTGTTATCAATTGAGTGCACCAACCTAGACACTAGCAGACCCTAACTATATGGTAAGTAGTTACTTTAGTTAAAGCAACTGGTACTCATTTACCAATGATGGTCATTTAACAACAGAGTATAAAACATCAGCTCAAATGGCTTCATGTGTTGTTCATGTGTTGTCAAACAGATTCACATGGATAATGCAATAAGTTATAGACAGGTGCCATAGGTCTTATTTCAGATTAAATGTATCATAAACTAACAAAATGATCATTTCACTGAAACAAAGACAGTTATTCATAACACTGGCATAAGTGTTGAAACTGTCCAGACCTACAAATACCTGGGAACTGTCTGATGACAGATTGAGATTTTTTGAAAAATCAAATTCCTTCTCAAAACCTGCTGCCTACATTACCCACAATGCAACTCAATTGCCGACAGTTCGGTCGGAGATTCTGATGTGTTATGCTAGTAGCGGCTAATGTAGCCTTGAGCATCTAGCCTCAAGCAGAGATGAGGAGCGGTCTACAGAGGACTGGTAAGCTCACTTCTTTCTAACTCCACACCATCAGATTTTTTTCATTTTCAAACTTGTAGTCTTCAGCCCCAACCGACGCTGACTCAAGTGACATCACTTGAGGACATTTATCAGACTTCAAACAGCTCCCTCTGGAGCCAAAAAAGGCTTTATATAACTTGTTCCACATATGCAGTAGTACCAGTTTTGCCAACTCTCACACTCCTGGCATGAGACACACGCTTTCACGTTCAGTCTCACGCTGCCCAAACAATTCTCAGGCCAAAACACTGCGACAGCAACAGAGATGAACAGGCGAGCGTACGTTGGCTACGTACTGTAACCCCCATTCTATGAGTATGGGCTCTTAAATTACTCTCTGTTTGGTCCGCGAAATGTGCGCGATGGTGAATTAAGTCCATATGTGCACGTGATAAAGTGCGCGTGCGCGTCTGCATGATTAAGCCCATGGGCCACGGCATCAAAATCTCACTCCAGCCAGGTACCCAAAGATGGCAACCCTGGTAGTACTCCCAAATACCTGGAAACAGACTTGGAGACAGACTGATGTGTAAAATTTGTGTAGGTCCCCTTTAATAGGTGATATGTCAGTGTTGTGTTCGCTGCCACCATGTGGCCAAAAATAAATAAAAAAGTCATTGCAGGTTTAAGGTTTTATTTCATATTTGTCTGTTAAATGTTTCCCATCTTTAGGTGCATCACGTATGGTTAGTTTTTATTTATTTATTGTATTAATATATCGTTTTTTAATTTAGTGGTTTAGCGGGCTCCTGAGCTACACTAATGTCCTCTTATATTTACTGTTATTATGGTTGTTGTGGCAATATGACCTCCATATGTTGCCTGCTATGACATGTCTGACTTGTGTATATTTGTTGTTTGTCACTGCGCAAGGGTGACCAAACTAGTTTCTCCTCTTGGGATAAATCAAGTTATATAATAAGATAATCTAATAATCTTGTCTACTGTAATCTACATTATGTATCATCGTGTGTTTTGTTTTACTGACTACTACCTAACACACCTGCACTGTACACATGGCAGACAGTGATCAGGGATCTGGATAAATGTACATGTCACAGCATCCCGTACTCCAGCTGTCATATCTAGTTCTCGCAACACCAGGATTAGAATTTATAGTCAAAAACCCAACCATAACTGAGAATCTAGTATGCATGTAAACACACTAAATGACAGCATACAATTTAAAAAAGACTTCAGCTTGTCTACCACTAACATATTCTAATGCAAACAGTATGAATCAGCCGGTGTTTCTGGGTCCTCTTTGCTCAGCCAGTCCTAAAATGTAGTACAGAAGCACCGCCTGTACTCCTGTGGGTTTTCTCCAGTTTTCACAGTGTTGTACATATCAAATACACCCTGTTGTTTTGGCTGTATCTTTCCAACGGTGTTCCCTCTGCTGTATGCATACCCACATCAAGCACACGCAAGCTCTTATGATGAATGTCCATGCACAATGCCCTCAAAGAACACTTCACTTGAAAATATTGGACACATTAACGGCCATTTTAGTTGGGGTGTGTGTGCGTGTGTGTGTGAGTGTGTGTAATGGATCCAGAGACACAGACTTCCCATATATCAAGCAGAACAGCATGTGGATTGCAGTTTGTCCTAACAAAGCAGTATTACACAGCTACTTATCACTTTTAATGGAGTTTAATGACATTAGGCCTACTCAGCAGAGTACATTCTTCTACTGGCAGTGAAGAGAAGCAGACTGGAAGGCAACATCTGGCTGGGGATGTGCAGTAAGTTCTTTACAGAATACTTTTTGTTTTAAAAGACCTGTAAAGTTATGGCAGTAAAACAAGATATGAGCCTGCATATGTTATTTGAAACTGATTTCATTAGTTAAGACAGAATTATGGCAGTTGCAATCTACCTGGGGTGTAACGTCACAGGTTTGGACCCAAAGCATGACTCAAAAACCAAGTAGATATAGGGATAAAAGAGAAGATAGTCTACTCAGAGGCAAAAGGCAGAAAGTCAGGAAACCAGGCAGGCAAACAAAGATATGTAAACTTAAGGAGGCAGAAGTCTGAGGAACAGGCAGAAGATCATGCAAACGGGTGACAAGCAGGAGGATGTAGCGGCTGGAACACTTAGTGAGGAACACGGTGTGTTAGGAACAGGTGGATATGGGACGGTATTTATATGCAGGGATAATGAGGGGAGTGGGGACAGGTGAGCAGGTGGGTGGGGTAGTCAGGTGATGCGGAATGGTGGGAACAGGGGATATTGCAGGTCAGGAGGGAGGGGCAAGGTCTGAAATGACAGGAGAGTTAGTAAATGAACAGGCAAGAAGCAGGATAATATTGTGACATCAGTTGCATCAGTCAGACTAGAACTGGGGTTTGACCTGGTCTAGTCCCCTGTACTTTAGCCTGTATTTGTTTGTATTTGTACAATTTGGCACAATTAAAAGTAGAAAGTATGCAGCAGCAGTTCCTGTTTGTAACAGACAACTGGCACTGGATTACTTTGATACTAAAGAAAACTTAAAAATGTGATGATTCTTAGGCAAGTTCTTCTATGATTTCTAAGCAGATTTTTGGACATTTATTTGCGATGGACATCAGAGATTTAATCCTCTTAAAGTGTAAGTCACACTGAATACAGAGTTATGACTCTGAGAAGGAGTACGAATTTTGACTCAAATTACAGCAACAGGGTGCCACGGGTTTGAAAATACCTTAATTGCTTCAATAGCCATGTTTCCATAAACTTATTTTTATGAGCATTTTGAAGTACTGCATTGAAAAAGTTGTGTGGAAACACAAAATTTGATAAAACTTCCTCAATTGCGCAAAAATGTTTTTACACTGTAAATGTAAATGTAATATGATACCTTATGACCTTGGTGACCTCTTGAGTCTGGTAGTATCAGTAGTGTTAGCCTTAAAAGTAAACATTACCATTTCTAATAGTGGTGGAGCAAGTTAGTAAGAAATGAGGTGACAAAGTGACCATATTTCCCCATGAAATAAGATTAGAAGACTCAAGTTCACACTTGAGTCAAAGCACGCTGACTTGTTACTGATTGAAGACGGACAGATTCGTAATTAAAGATTAAATTCAGTGGAAATTTAATTTAGGATGGTAAACTAATTCTTTATTACAAGACAAATGTAAATTCCCAAATTTTAAAATGGTTTAAATGGCTGTTGAAATGCTTGAATAAATGTTTTAAAGCTGGCTATAAGGCTGGTAAGGGAGAGGTGGGCTGCACCTATACCTCACCACGAGTGCATTCTTGGCAACATAAGCACACAGTAAACAGGTGAGCAGTGTTCCAATGCTGTTTAAGCACAACATGCAGTAATGCGACCACAGTTAACATATACAGAACATGGGGATTGCTAGTTGGTTTAAAGGCCTTGAGAACCAGCTTCTTACTATGAGCAATAGGGTCGTGTAAGAACACTATTTTCAGCCAAAGTTAGAATAGTTTTGGCTACTTCACAAAAGATTTCTGTTTGTGTTGTTGTTGCTTTCTCATTGGTTTAAAATGGGCAGGACTCAGTTTAGCAACAATGGAATTAAAATCTGATGGCAGTTGTGGGCTGTTGCATATGTTGCCAGGACTGTCAATCAAATCTGATCAAACTACACCCACATAAACCTGATGAAGCAGTTTCACTGAGTTTTTGAGTGTTAATCTCTCTCAAAGAAACCCTAAACTTTAAAGAGTAATTTAACACCAGGCTTAAAAGTGTTTCATTGTCCTCTCTGGTTGAACGTTTCAAGTCGGTTTCACTTTCACTTTTACGAGTGTAGTCAGAAGTGTGCTATGTGGCACCGTAACCACACTCGACAGTGATGTCACAGTGTCCTGGAGTACAGCTGTACATCACTGCAGCAAGGTAAACTAATACCATTCCCATCAGCCTCAGCTGTACATTGTGTTAATTCTTGACTAACAAATGTTAGCACGCTAATCTAACATGGTGAACATGGTAAACATTATACCTGCTGAACATCAGCATGTTAGCGTTGTCACTGTTAGCATGCTAATGTTAGCATTTAGCATAGACTATATAAAGATGGACGACGCGTCTCCACTTCCTCCTACTGTATGAAAATGAAGCCTATATATATATATAGTGATCTGCAGTGGAGACGCGGTATCGTGGTCCCGCTGATACAACCAACAAACCAATCGCGAGCACATACAAGTCAATCATGACGTGACACCCCCTTTTTATAGCATCAAATAACTAATTAAAACCAAACTTATCAGAAAAATTAACACTTGAACAAACATCAACGTGATAAGAACTACCTAAAATGACAGAAACCATCTATGGGAAAAATGTATTTGACGTGTGCTTTGATTTTTCAGTTTGGTCCATGTCCCATCCGCTAACATGGAGGGGACGGGGTTTATGACCTATACTGCAGCCAGCCACCAGGGGGCGATTGAGATGTTTTGGCTTCCATTTGGGGAGCTGTAATGTTGTCCATCGTTATATACAGTCTATGGCATTTAGCTCGAAGCACTGCTGTGTCTAAGTATATCCTCACAGAGCTGCTAGCATGGCTGTAGACTTTTAGTCTTGTTTTTACCATTACTGGTTATTTATCACTGGCTAGAAAGTGACAGGAAATGCTGCAGAATTGGTGTTGGCGTATTGTTAATTGGTTGTATAATAGCTTGTGTTCGCAGGAAATCTCCTAATATAATCACGGGTCAAGTTATTAAATTTTAAGGGCGCGTGGACAAAAGCAGTTGGCAGCAGGCCACTTCAGATATTCAGCAACATTCAGATGCTGAGAGTCACAGAGAAAAAAAAAACATTCACTCACGCAAAGACAGCCTCAAAGCAAAAGTTGTGGATGTCAGAAGAAAAGTGCAATGACAGACCAAAACAAAGACAGGCTAAGGTCTTGCAGCATCAGGGCAGCATCAGCACTCGTCACAGTGGAATACTGATAGGGGACGTGTTGCCTTGGCTGTGAGACTTGGCTGCCCCGGCCCCAGCTCTGCTCCAACCGCCAGTCACTTCCCCCCAGCAGCAACCGAGGGGCCACAGAGGCTGGATAGGGGGGCCGAGGCGAAGGGCTGCGTCATGCATCTCAATGCAAACCAGGCGCGTCGGCCTGTCAGCCCGGGAGCCGTCTCTCTTCCCCAGCTGACACCCGAGCACCCCAGCCAGTTCAACACTCGTCAGCATTTATTTTCATAAGCGGAGGAGCGGTGAGCTGTCATAGTCTGGGCGAGAGCACCACTCAGATTTCCCCTTTTGTGTGTACAACTCACACACATAGGACACAGGATGTTCCTCTGAAAGTTTACCACCTTTATTGTCTTGGCACAGATACATTGCCACACACACACACACACACACACACACACACACACACAGCCGTAAGCTTTGGAAACTTTAACATAAAAGCCTTCAAATGTCAGATGTTCACCTCAATCATCCGCAGATGAAGGATTAACAGCTTAAAAACTCTTTATCCCCAAGGAGATGGCTGACTTTTAGTCCTCTATCAGCCCTGGCTCAGCTCAGCAGGAGGAGGTAAGGCCGTAGTCTTTCACCTGCAACGCCGCACCGGGTAGTTTCTTTATTTTCACTGTTTTTTTCAATGCACTTCCATGGGAGTAATTGCGGTATGAGATGGTACTTTGAGCTGGGGCTGTTCTCATCAGCACCGAGCAATTACATATGCCCCTAGGGGTGCTGATAAAAACACACGCTGAGAATGAACTGCAGTGCCAGGTGATGGCGGGGAGGCTACAGCAGGCCCATATTAAACAGAAGAGGGCCACAGCGCAGTGGAGGTGAATACAGATCACTCCCATACAGGCACACGCGGCCCAGACAGACCCCAGCAAGCAGACAGCTCCCCGGTTCCAGACTGGGACACGGGGCTTTGTCAGTCCACTGACCTGTGAAAGGAACCAGCCTCCATCTCCCTCGCCTCATTACAGTGGCCAGCCAGGTTGATCGAATAGCATTACTAAAAATATCAGTCCCTCGTGGCAGTGTGTGTGTGTGTTTCTAAGTGTGTGTGTGTGGTGAGGGTATTTTTATATTGTACAAATGTATTCACATTCGTTTTTCTTTTGTATTTACCATCGGAAATCACCAATTTGATTAACTATTCAAAATTATTCTGTCATTTTTCCAACAAATTAGGCTGACACAATCACTCATCAGTCAACATGTAGAAATAACTGGAAAACCTCGCCACAAGTTCAGATTGTGACCTTTAAAGGTTTATAGTCTTTACCCCAAACTATCACTATGCCTTATTTTTGTGAAAACTAAGACAAAGAACAGAAAAAAGACACGTGCCAAATCCAAATTACTAGCAGAAAAGAATTCCTTAAACTGTAATCTGTAATCACATAAAAACATTTTGGCTTTGACTTTGGTCTATGATGGATCTTAATATGATCTGTTTACAGAACTTTTAGGATATAAAATCTTCTATAGCTGTAGTAGGCAGCTTCTGGCTGCGTGTGTCAGTCAGGGGAAAGACTTCATTACCCAGAAATCATGTAATGTGACTTCAGTAACCTTAAGGCCAGTTCAGACCAAAGATTTGCAACGAGACCAGTTGAAACTTGCAATGTGCCAGTCTGCAACGTTCTGAAACCTGCCAGTTTACACCAATGCAACTAGACGAGACGGTATATCGTTTCTATAGCAACGACTCTCTGCTGACTTTTAAGGCTTTTTTTGTAGTGATAGTGAGCTACTTGCTACAGTTGCATTTGTTTCATTTGATGAAACGGCGAAAACATAAAAAAAAAAAAACAGGGTTGAAATGACCAGCTGACTTCACTATGAGCTGATTGGCTGTTGTTTTGGCGGGGGTCGAACTGCCAATGCTGGGATTAATGGACGACCCGCTCTACCTCCTGAGCCACAGCCACCCGCACCATGCTGAAAATCCAACTTAAAACCATACAATCTTCTGAAAGTAATGTTGGAAAGTCTGTTGGCTGTGTGGGCAGCTGACACCATACCTCCCAACTAGAACCCCTGTATTATTTTTTATTTTTTTTCATAGTTTGGGAAGACTGAACTCTGACTTTGAACGCAGCAGGAGGTAGTTAGGTGGTGGCGAATAAGTTCAGCCATGGTTGGCGAGTCAAGCTTTCCCTGGTAGGACCTTCCACTCACTGCTGTTCAGGAGACATTTGGTATTTCATCTCTTCAGCGTTCTGGGTGAAAAAGGGGGGTTTCCATTGATAACCATTCCCAACACCAAAGTTTCACTGAATTAGAGTGGGTTGGATTCTCTGCTGCAGCCCCATTTTTTGATCTACACTCATCGCGCTCAAACATCACACGTCACGTCAGGGCGTCAGGAAGCAAATCATATCTTTTCCACTTGAAACAGCACATCATTTCACACCTCTCACCTCCGTCAAATGATTGACGTTGACGCTCGCTTCGATCAGGCTTTAACGGATGCACGTGACATGCTAGGAAGTCTGGGAGTTTATAAAAACACGGATGAAGAGAGAATTATGATGTAGAGAAACATCCCATGTGTAAGACCATTTCTCTTGTCTTTTTTTTTTGATTTAAAGGAGAAAAAAGTTTGGAGGCAAACAGCTGTGGTGCTCTCTTCTAGTATTTTGTTCTGTACTATATATTCTGAACTATTTGCTGTTTCAGTGTGCCACCTTTCCCCCAGAGAATCAATACAGTTTCACTTTGTGTTCTGGAAAAGATATAAAATCGATTTTTACTGAGGTTTAGTCATTTGACAAAATATACAGTACTGCCTGTCTAGCGCTCACTTTGTTCATGCTTTGAAATACTCTTCAAGCGACAGCCGACACCTACTGCTGTGCTTCTGTGCTTGAGCAGGTTCATTGCGACTGAGAAGCACTTGTAAAATATAAAAAACCATATGTGCGCAAATATGCACACGCATACAGACGTGCACTCATACAGGCATACAGGAATAGAACTTCCCAGCTCCTGTAACTGGCCACAACACCATGACAGAAACTCTTCTTCTCCTCTGCAGCCCTTTGCACCAGCTATACGTAAGTCCTCTCTTAAGTTAGGGTGTTTCAAGCTAACTAGTGAAACTAGCTGTGTCAATGTTTGGTTGCACCACAGAGACGTAAGGTTCATCTTAGCTACTCTGGCGTAAAGTCCACACTAACCAAAATACTGTAGCGGAAAATGACGTGTTCACTTCCTGTGGCCAGTAACATTACTGTGTTGTCTCTCATGCCCAATTGTCTTTGAACACTTTGCTACGCAATAGCGAAGAGGCTAACGGCTAAAAATAGCTAACGTTAATCACCAAACAACAACAAAAAGGTACATAAAGTATTATTATTATTTTATGACTAGGTGATAACTATATAACCTTAATCTACAGCTAGTGCTAAATAACAACAGTGACATGAAACCGTCAACTACAACACAGAGTAATATAACAGTACATTATTATTGGGCAGATGAAATTGTAATGTTGTAACAAACACATAATGGTAGCCTACACTGGCAAACTGTTTAATTAGTAGTTGTTAATTGTAAAGTGATATAACCCTAGGTGTAAGATTTAAGTTGTAACTTAGCCTGCGTTAGAACTATTTCAGCTAGTGCAACCCTTAAAGGGAAACTCTGGTATTTTTAAACCTGGGCCCTATTTTTCGAATAACAGTCTGAGCCTGTCAGTGGCAAAAACAAGCACTTTTAGTGGACAGACTTTTCACGGGCGCAGTTGCCCCAAAGGATTACGTTGCAGCCATTGCAGCCTGTTTGCGGATGCCGGCGGAGGCGATCTACTGGAGCAATTCTAGAACTTTCGGTAACTATTAGTCATTTAGACCCCAGAATTTTTAAATATAGGGCCCAGGTTTAAAAATACCGGAGTTTCCCTTTAAAATGTTAGTAGCGCGTAAACTCCGACCTACGTTAGAAATTACATTCAAACTAGGCTACATTTGAACTTACACACAGCTGCAACATAGTGCTGCTCTCTATCTGCTGTTTCCGTCATATCTGTCTGACACACATGCTACACACACATTGGCCTCATTTCATTTTAAACGGGAAGTCCCACTC
This sequence comes from Macquaria australasica, assembly GCA_005408345.1. Classification (NCBI taxonomy): domain Eukaryota; kingdom Metazoa; phylum Chordata; class Actinopteri; order Centrarchiformes; family Percichthyidae; genus Macquaria; species Macquaria australasica. Next base: position 241,516 of record SEMN01000377.1, on the reverse strand, counting down.
TGCAGTTGATAACATTTTATCTCCTGCGTTCTAACGAGACAATAAGAGACAGACAAGCCTTGGCTCTTTTCGAAATCCTCATCTTCCCCGCTCATCAATTTGTTTCTCCACTTAGGCTTCCTACAATAGCAGTCATCAATTTATGAAAATGTTCAACTCCTGGGACTCCTCTCTTCTCCTGCTCTCGCCCCCTCAGTCCTTGAAATCTATATCCATAATAACTGTCCATCACCACAACAGCGCATCCACACTGCCTCTTCATGTCCTCAGGCTCTTTAAACTCTTCTGGTGCAGTGTGTGCTTCATTTACTCCGGTGTGCCTCCTTCCTGCAGAGCTTTAATTCATTTTAACCTGCCTGGTGTATTTTTGGAGCCTGACGTTGCCCCCCAAGTGCTCGCGTTGAAGCTAACAAATCACTGCATGTGTTTCAAACAAAAGCCATATCTCAAATCGTAGTGTTCAGTGTCCCTCAGAACTTCAATTAAAAGCTCCAGATCCACACTGCTGATGCGAGAACTGGCTCTCATGTGCAAGGTCACAACATTTAAACAGTCTAAATACTTCATAAAGATTAACAATCAGCACAATTTAATAGCAAAGATGACTTTTACATCATTGTTTAATGAATAGGCTGAACACTTATTAATAAAGGACAAACAATGCTATGAACCCAGTGTTGTCATGGTAAGATTTCATCTCACAAAGCTGTTTTTATGGTAATTTATACACTTCAGTGCCTCATAGACGAATTAGGGCGCAGGGTCATTGTCAACCAATACTGGAGAGTTTGGAAAGTGCGAATCAGAGGAAGTTATTTGAGGACAGTGGAGGAGTTTATAGTATCTGGGGGAGTGAAGGGAAAAATAACATGAAAAGCAACAATGGTATGGCTGAGGGAAATGATTTATGGTGATGTGAAGCTGCAGCAGGTCTCTCCAACAGAGTAGCTGGCTGTCTCGTGGCGAGATAAGAGGCGGCAGATAGGATGTTTCCCTGACAGACAAGGTGACAATCCAGCCTCAGTGTGTGTAAACAAGAACGCCGCTATCTCTCCCTGCGCGACGATGGGGTTAACACCTCTGTCCATCAGCCGGGCTCCCGTCATCGCTCACGGGGCCCTCCCCTCTCCGTCTGCTTGTCAAGGCCCGGGAGAAGGGAAGTCGCACCTTCTGCTGCTGCTGCCGCTCGCCAACATGGCTGGCAGAGGGAGGAGATGGGGTGGCACATGGTGGCACAGGCTGCCAGAGTTTTATTAGTTCTCTTCACAGCCTGAGTTGCCCAAAAAAAAAAAAAAAAAAATCGGACAAGGTCGACAATCCTCTTTGTCTGCACTGTAAACACAGCAGTCCTCAGAGCCAGAAATCCCTTCAAGCAAGACTGAGTGGAGTGTTTGGGATGATACACTAGCTTGGATTAACAGACCACCAACAGCTCAGCGTCTTGTGTCAGTAGCTTTAGTAGTGTCAGACTGATACTGTAGGTCCCTTTTCAAATGTATATTAGCATTTGATTTAAAAGTGTTACTTATTTCCTTTAGTTTTTCATATATATATTTTGACTTTGGTCTTTTATGTTTCAGATTCAATAGTTATAATTATTATTCAATGCCCATATATGTATATATGTATGATATTGACAGCACTACATATATATATATATATGTATGATATTAACAGCACTATGTTGGGGCGCGTTGTTTCAGTACCAGTGACACCCTGAAATACAATCCAGGCCGGTTTGAGTAACAGATCCATGAGTTTGAAGGCTTATTAGATGAACAGACACTGCACAGCGGATTATAATACTATGATAGATTTTATATCTCATGTTACAAAGAAATGTACCATAAATGTGAACTTAAACGTCTGTGATTGGCCAATGCAGATGACGTTGCAACAGTGTTCACCTTTGATAAAGAGAACAGGGGAGAAATGTATTACATTTTTCGTCAATGAACAAAAACTAAAAGATAGAGTGAAAGACAGACAAATGGACAAATGAACACATGAGTCATTACATTTGTTGTGGAATATTAAAACATAATATTCTCATGGAATATTAAAACATAATGGAATATACTGATCTGTCCTCTAGCACAACCATCAGGTCAAAATCCACTTAAATTGATGAAATGTCAACTGACCTTGCATGACTTTTTATGGACTATTTTATAATGCTAAACTTCGGGACAAACTAGGATAATTCCGCTTAACTTGGGTCTTATTTTTGCAGTTTTGGCCATTGTTTTTATCAGTTATAATAACATTGTACTCACCAAAGTAATCGCTAAGGTCGCCTAGTGATCCTGTGCAATGATGGCTTATTATTGACTTTTTAAAATTTCAGTTTTACCTCCAAATTAAGTGGTTTAGATAATCTGGATTAACTGTTGGCTTGTTTAAAAGCTGCAATGTCAGAATGTTCACAAATCTTATTTTGATTTTGAAATTATTTTGATGAATACAATGTCAATACGTCATCATAATTACTGATAGAAAAATTGGTCAAAACTACAAAACTAACACCCAAGTTGTAATTAACCTGAATTAACCTTTAACATTAGGGGCTCAGCAAGGCTCTGAGATCAGCAAACTCTACAGTACAGTTTTGAACTGTATGGGTGAAAGGAACATTTCATCCTCTTGGGGTTACTAGCGGGGCTTTCTACTTGTGTTTTTTTCATTTCACAGTGGCAAAGGTTTTTACTCTTCAAATTCCAGTGATACCTCCCTCACCCTGCCCTACAGCTGCACCTGGCAACCTTGTGATCTGGCAACCCCAAAAGGCAGTGAGGAACTGCTGTCTACATTTTTTATTTATTTTTTGTTACCCTGAAACTGTGTAGTGTTACATCAGTAAACTGTATACTACAGGGAATAAAAGTAGGGGGGAAGATGGTCTATAAAATCTGTTGGCAGCCATCACTGCTTCGCTATAATTGGCACTTAAGATTGATACGAAAGGTTTAAACCCTGCTTAGTTGAGTTTGAAAGACCTGCTCATTCACTCTAAAAAAAGGCCTGGGTTACAGGCCAGTCCTTGTTTCCGATAATTTAAATTAGGGCTGCAACTAATAATTATCAGTTTGTTTGAAGATAATTTTTCAACAAATCAATAAATTGTTTCATCTATAAATGTAAGAAAATGAAAAAATAGGTCTAGTTTCCAGAGCCCAAGGTGACGCCATCTGACTGCTTGTTTTTTCTGAACAACAGTTCAAAACCCAATGATGTTCAGTTTGCAATAAAACAAAGAAAAGCAGCAAATCTCCTCATCTGAGAAGCTGGAACTAGAGAATGTTTTGCTTCCCATTTTTGCTTCAAACTTCAAACTGCATTAATCATTATTTTTGTATTAACAATGGATCAAATGACTATGTGTAAAGCGAAAGATGTCACTCGCAGCAAACCCACAGAGAATTATGATCAAACTGCAGTTCCCCTCTAAAGGCTCTATGGAGCCAAAGCCTATTTTTAGATCATTTTTTGGGTCATTGTTGTAGTTTTAATTCCCACAAACTCCGCTTTCATCAATCTTGTTAATAACTTTAGTTAGTTAATGACTGTGGTGATCCCTTGAATTTTCCTCTAGCGTCCAGTATGCGTAAACATGCTTTGCCAATAAAGCTGATTCTGATGTTCCCATCAGTCTCAGCTGTACTTTCTGTTTAGTGCTAATCAGTGAAGGTTAGCATGCTAACAGGCTAAACTAAGATAGTACCTTTTCTTGTACCTTAATCTCATTATTACTTGACACTTTGGCAATATTGTCTTGTCCAATAAAGCATACTGAATTGAAAAAGTGAACATGGTATAACAGTATACCTGCCAAACATCAGTTATGGTGAGCATGTTGGTGTTAGCATTTAGCTCAGAGTATCACTGTCCCTAAGTACAGCCTCACAGAGCATGGCTGTAGACTTCCAGAAAACCTGCCCAGCACCACAGTTACCCACCAGCTGGTGAACTAAAGAGCCAGATATTGTTCTCAGGAGTTGGTGGAAACCAAAACAGAGCTAAAAGGAGAGTGAATATTGGACTCACATCTGGTAGCTGGCTAGAAATGTGACTCCGGATTAATGCTAATATTGGTCTGTCTGCTGGATGTGAGAACAGGCAATTGTTTGCTAACATGTTAGTACCGCTCCTCTACACTTTCCAAATGTTATTGGACCAAATTCAGACAACAAAAAGTCATTTCAGGGGTGATTCGTCATGCCCAGAATTTCTTTTTCACAGTTTTACAGCTGCTCCTTTTCCAAGGTGTATGGGGAAAGTGCTTTTGGGGCCAATAAGCAACTGTTTGCTAACGCGTTAGCTGTAACAAATTTATAAAGATATGTCGTGTTTTTTCAGCTTGTTCTGCTGCCTCCAACACAGCTTTAAATAAATAACCCAAAAATATTGGTACTAGATTTAAAAAACTCTAATTCTTAGACTCACATCCAGACAATGCATGATGCTGATAGGGCTGTCACTTTTTATTTGAAATTGGAACTTTTGTTCGAACGTTGAAGTAGTTTGCCTTGTGGTCCAGTAGAGGCGCTCTTAAAATTCACCATTAGCTTGACCTATCAGTAAACTAAGCTAATAAATAGAAACACTAACGAGCAAAGCCGTGCTTGTTCAGGTAATCACAGCATCAAAGCCTCTGAGCTCACGGCTCACCGTATCTGAGACTCACACATTACGCTATGCATGTGTGTGGATTGCAATTACATGTTAGTTCAAATTTGTTCGAACTTGACTTTTTGAAAAGGTGACACCCCAAGTAATGCTTAAAGAACCTCATGATGGTGGGTTTAACAATCACAGTTCATTGACAGGCTACTTACTTACTTGAAAATGATCTTAAATGATAAATGATCCTGAAACGTTTGAAGAAAAAAAAAACAGCTGAAACCCTTCCCTTACTCAACACACGGTTTGTCAGTGTGTCTGTCACTTCATTTTTATGTCAAGCATATGTTTTTAATCTGCTGGGATATGATGACAGTTTGTTTATGAGCCTGTTTTCCTCCTCCGATGCTATAGATAGAGCTCGAAGCTGTCCTGCCTATAAGATACACTGACTACAAGATGTCACGCTGGTGTATCTATTCTCAGCTAAACCTGCTATAGCTGAAGTGATACTGACACAATGTCATCCGTGTTGGCCTCTCTTTTAACAGCCTTTCAACCCCTCAGGAGTCTTTGAGACATTTCCGACATGTAACCGATGCTTCTGTTGCTCCTGTTTTCTTTGTCTTGTGCACGTGAGGAAACCCAATCTACAGCCTATGGAACACCTCTGTAATTTACTCAGACAGCATATCCTCTCCTCCTACACCACACAATGACCCCTGCAGTTCAGTTTCTCAACCTCGTAGCCCTCACCTGGCAACCAGCGGCTTCACATTCAGCCGCTGATGTCGGGATCCACTCCCACACCTACAACCAGGTCTCTGCTTCGGCCCCTCCGGTTTGAGTATGTGCCTGTTTTTGTGCTTGTATAACTCACATCCTCCTGCCTTTCCCCTCATACAGCCTGTCTGGGAGTATTAGGGGCTACAAGAAAAGGGAAATGTAATAACTAGCGAGCCCTGGTGCCCTGTCAGCACGGCTCAGCCTCCAGAGAGGCCTGCCCATCACGGACAGCACCCACGACGGTGCAGATTACACCGTATACTGCAATAAGCCTGACACATGGAGAAGTCAGAGATTACAGCCGCAGACTATTTCCACCATCTATTAATGCAGCTGTAACCCTCGCCTCTAGTTTCAAGCCCGTAGTGGAGTGAGCACACAGCGCTCTCTGGTGGTCAAACACTGACACAACCACTCACACTTGTTTGTTTTTCTTCAGTTTTAATCTGATATTAAAACACATTACAAAGTCAGTATGCAAATACCCTCATTTGTTAAATTAAATTATTGGAAATGCACAAGTCTTGAACAGGTCTTTGTTGATGTGAACTACAGCCAAGAGCATAAATTAATTCATGTTTGCACCTTAAAAAGGGAGGCCCATGTCTTCAGTTTGTAAATTAATAAATATGACGCTACTTCACAAGTGTAAAATACAGGCATACCAATTTTGACATATATATATATATATATATATATATATATATATATATATATATATATATATATATATATCATTTTTATATATTGACTTCAGCCCAGTAGCTCACACTACCTATCATACTGAGATAAAGCAATAGATGATCACAATACAGAAAATAAATGGAGTCTGTGAATGAAATCAGGCAGTAAGAAAACCAGTGAGAGAATTAAGTGCATAAGCGATGCAATTCCAGTGAGGAGTTCAGTCTGTTTCCATTTAACTATGCACAGAAAAAAAACACTTTCCACACCCAACAGTGGGGCCAAATTCTATAGAGAGCAGGCATTGTTGCAAACATCTTCCTGTAGTCCTAGAAGGACGACACAGTGCAAAAACAATACAGCTTGGATGCGACATTACGACACAACAGACAGTGCAATTAATCCCAGCCTCAAGTGACAGCAACACTGTTCCTGGTAATAAGTCTGATCGACAGTAGAGGGCCGTGACTTGCAGCCTGCTGCTACTGGGTCAGTGTAAGAGGTGTGAACTGACTAACCATCAGCACCATTGAAGCCCTGCGTGTAGACTTTACAGTTACAGTGCATTCTCTTCTCCTCAGGTTGTTCATGGAGGCTTGAAGGGTAATTCCAGGTAATTCCAACTCAGGTTTCTTTGTAGTTCTGGCCATCGTTTCTATTGGTTCTGATGACATTGTACTGACCAAGGTCATTGCTGAGACCTGGGAACACAACGGCGTCTCTTTAATGAGGTCAGACAGAGCAAGAAACACAAGCAGTCAGACGATCAGACAGGTTGTAAACAAGCCAACAGTTTAGCCAGATTAGCTAAACCAGGGGTTCCTAACGTTTTTGCACTACAGATCATTTTTATATTGACAAGGTCGTTGTGAACCACTATCATGGCCAAAATAAAGGTTAGACTCCATGTACATTGAACGTTTAGATATAAAAACACACACATTAGGCCTTTTATCTCATTTGCCTTCTATGAGGAAACTGTCCAGCTCTCACAAAAACATTTTTCTCTTTTTTAAATGTTAGGTAGTTTGTAGCAACTGTAATATGAGCACAGCACCCGCAGATCGAGTAAATGGTAAATGGACTTTATCACTATAACGGTTAATGGTTCCCAAAACACTACAAATTGGTCTCATTCACCCACCCATTCACACACTTATGGCGACGTAGCCATGCAAGGTGCTGGAGCAACTTAGGGTTCAGTGTCTTGCCCAAGGACACTTCGACATGTGGACAGGAGGAGCCGGGGATCGAAGCGCAAACCCTGGGATTAATGGACGAGCCGCTCAAGTAGATCGAGGTAAGTAGGTCATGTCTGACAGACGACATATTTAAGCTCAAAATCGGTATCCACAAGTTCGAGGTTATTACCGCAAAAATAGCCTGAAAAGTTATATAATTAGTACCAAACGGGTCTGGTATGGGTCCGGGGCCCAGGTTTTGGGAAACTCTGTTCTACCCCTTTTGATTTGCAGGTAAAACTGAACGTGAGCACATGCAAAAATGTTGGTAATAATCAGTCATGGTACAGGGATGTGATGGATTACAATGGATGTTTTCCCTCCAAAGAAGTTTGGCTAACATGGAGATTTGTTAACAAACTGATTGTCTGACTGCTCGTGTTTCTTGCCCCGTCTGACTTCTTTTTTAGAAACACTGACACGTTCTCGCATCTCAGTTAATTAACTTTATTTTTTTTAATGCTATTATTACAGCTAGAAATGATAGCCAACATTACAAATATTTGACCCAAGTTGTAATAAACCGAAACTATCCTTTAAATACAAAACAGAAGCATACATGCTTCTTTGTTCCAATAAAAATCAACAAATAGTTGAGAGGAGCATGTACATACACACACACACCAAAAAAGGAAAAATGGCTACCCTAGTGCTTGGTCTTACACCAAGGCAATTTGTGAATTTGGAAATTCTGTGTATTTACAGTTTCACAAGTCTGTCAATCCATGAGTCCAAACCTGCTCTGCTGGATAAAATAGGAGGTGGGTCTCATTTGACCTTGTTTTCTTCCTGAGAATTTTCTTCTATCACCACTATCTGTACACCTGACAACTGTCCACTGGCATCCAGCTGCAGCCCCTGAACCCCTTCAGTCTGTGCCTCCTGCATTTGGCACTGCGTCTCCTCCCCACCTGCAGCCATCGTCACCTCCATCCCACTCTGGACCATCATAGGGGCCCCGCCTCTGCCCGACGCCCCGGTCAGCTGCAGCTCCATCACCCCCACCGCCTGCTCCATCGGAGCGGGGTTGATCTCGATGACCGTGTGCTCCTGGCCGGACTCCACCTCGCCCTGCACCACCTCCTGCTGTACCAGCATGGTGCCGTCCACCACCTGACCTTCTATGGGCACCACCTCTGTGCCGCCAGCCTGCTGGCTGAGATGCACCAGCTCTAAGGGGCTCACCATTGTACCCAGCTGGCTGGAGTCTTGCATGGCAGTGGTGCCCACCAGCGTGAGGCCCGAGGATGGGTGCAAGGTGATGGTGTCCGCCTTTCCGTCTCCAGTCACCATGTAGCGGGTGAAGAGCTGCGAGCCGGCGGGGAGCAGGGTGACCGTGTTGGAGGACTGGGCCAGGGTGGCGATGGGCAGGCCTGCCATGGTGAACGGTTGACCCACGGAGGACAGCGAGATGGGGGAAAGAACGGTGAACTGCTGGGGCTGCAGGGTGGCCTGCTGGCTGATGGGGGAGGTCAGGAGGGTGGTGGTGGAGGCGGGCCTCTGGAGACGAGGCCGCTTGGTCTGGCGCTTGGTGGGAGTTTTGCTTTTGGCAGGCTGTGGACAGGACAGGAGAGCTCGCACCTGCTGCTGCTTCCTCTGCTCTTCCAACTGCACCTCCAGGTCTACACAGATCACACAACACAGTACTGACAGTGAATGCTGAGTAAATCAACAACTGAACATGAACAACAAATGTCATCTGTCCTTTTCATATTTAGTATTCAAACACTGTAGTAACACAACAAACTCACACAAACACCTGACTACACAGTAGCTGAACAGCTACTGGTTTGGGCCTGTTTCCTAATTTGTAAATTGTATAATAGTAACTGTGTCATTTTTCATACTTTTAAGAGTCATTTCAGGTCATTGCAGCACACAATGATGCATAATCATATTTAATATGACTGAGTAGCAGGAATTAAGATATTGAAACTAGTTTTTGTCTCAGTACATTCTTAATCCATGTCACAGCTCTAAGGTATTTGCATTTGTAAGAATCTCACTGTATGTATTCACAGATATTGTACTTATACATGTATGAAGTCTGCATGAAGTATACAAAATTCAAACTGTTTCAAGGAATCCTTAAAACTATCCATCCCAAATTTAAGGCAAACTTAACATCCAGGATACTCAAAATGTGAAGAGAGTTGCGAAGCTGAAAAAATAAATCACGATTGTATGTCCATTTTCGCATGTCAGACAGCTCTGAATAATACAAAACTACAAATACTACAATACCCATGAGCCTCAGCCGTCGAAGAAGCCAATCAGACGCATGAATCAGAGTTATAGCGAATTCAAACCGCTTCATTGCTGAATTAGTGAACAAAACACCATACCTTTGTGGCTAAAGAGTCCGAAAGTAACTTGATTTAAGCTGCAGGTTGGAAAGTCAGTTTTCTTAATACTCTTCAGCTTCTTCCTGCTGTTACTGCTGCACGAAGCCTAATTTTAAACTTGGACGTTTTCTTGCTGAAATGCACCTTGGGAGTCGTAGTTAACTCCTCCCCGTGGAGTATTTCTGTACACAGGCCTGTACCTTCAACTGATTATCAACGAATCAGATATTTTGTAACACAGCTGTTTATCTTTTGTACTGATGATTCAACTGGAAGAGTTTCTTGTCAATCCAAGGCAATGAATGGGACTTTTACTCCCAGAACAAACAGCCTGAAACAGCTCCTCCCACTTCCCAACTGGATTTGAATAAGACAGTTGTATCATCTTTATTTCCTGGTTCAGATGCTGGGTGTTAAGACAGTTTGGCACCACCGCTCTCACCTTTGATCTGTGATTGGCAGTCATTAGTCTAATTAGCGTTGACAGATGGTGATGTCAGTGAAGTGTTAATCTCTATAAACAGATATCTGTCACTGAATGCAGAATCTATAGGGACAAGATTTTGGTATCTGAAGCGTTCTGGTTTTCGTTTGTAGTCTGAGTAGTATTGACCAATCACGTTTGAGCGGGCTTTGGTTGCATGCAGGTAAACAGTGTGGAGAGCAAAAGAGGCAAAATGCATTGGCCGAAATGCAATCTCAGAACCCATCGGCTATCGTCTGATGATGATTTAGCTTTTTATCAATCTTGGAACCCCTAGAGATTAGCTTTTTTTTTTAAATGTATCTGCAGTGCTCAACATAAACTTTCCATTTGGTTTCTTGTTTGGTTGAGCCTGGCGAAGCTGCTGTGTATTAGTTTTAGTTCTCATTGTTGGGGGCTCGAACGTGCAGTTTATGGCTGTGGTATTCTTGTGATGCTTCCAATCTGTGTGGCACGAGCATAAAAGTTCATTCTCGACCTTGGAAATAGTAGTTTGACAAACAAAATCTTGCATCCAGTTTACTCAGTAAGTGAGCAAACTCCATCCACTTATGAAGGCTGTGAGATGTGAATGAAAGCTCCAAATAAAAAACTAGTAAGTGCATCTGTAGTTGAGATTTTGTTTGTGTCATGCTTGCATATTGCAGTGGAAACCCAAGGCCAAGATGATGTACAGAAAAAAGTTCAACCAAGGAAATCTGACTGAGATATATACATCATCAGCCCAAACAATGCACAGCTGACTAAAAAACAGTGTGGCTGCTCCTGAAGTTGGACCCTGTTTTTGTTCTGTACTCACGGGTGAGTGTGCTGAGGACTTGCTCCTGGCTGGGATCCGTCTGCTGCTTCCTCCTCTCCAGGATCTTCTTGACCGAGTCAAGCAGGCCAAACACTTGGGCAAGGTTACTGAGCACCGCCACCTCTACCAGACAGGAATCTGGGATCAGTGCGGCAATCAATCAAAGGGTCACTTGGTCAGTCAGAAAGGAGGAACAAATTCAGCCGTTGTAAACAATCAAACATTAGGTATTCAGTCACTATTGCTACAGAAACCAACATTAGCCATTCTAAAAGCCTCCTGATGTTGGTTTTTCAGCCATCAGCTTCCAACAGCAGCTGAATTTGTTCTTTCTTTCCCTTTGTTTCTCGTTTATACACCATCAAGCGAGCCCTAAGTCCTGCACATGGTCTATTTTTATGATGCAGTTCCCATCGGCCAGTGCACACTAGCGTTGTTCCGTACCTGTGTCCTGTAAGGCAGCTGACTCCCTGCGCTGCTGCACGCCGTTCAGCAGCTCCAGCAGCTCTGTACTGATGTTGGTCACCACTTCACCCAGCAAGCCCACATCAGCGATGCCCTTCCAGAAGTTCAGCGTGTCCTCTGTGGACATACAGACAACACAGGGCCGTTGATGTACACTGTGTTTATGTGTGTATGAGCTCCATCTGAAGTCAGCATTATTGTGAAATGAATGATCCGCGTTGGGATGTGTGACCTGAGATCTCATTAGATTCCTTCTTGTCTGCAGAGTCCATGGAGTATGAGCTCCACTCCACCTTCCCACTCAGGACCTCAGCTCTGTCCTCGCCCACTGTCCCGCCATTACCCAGGACCACCTGAGCTGCAATTTACACACAAGAACACACATTATGGACAGAACGGACCCTTAAAAAATAAGTAAAGTGACAAAGTGAATTTAGTCGTTTAATACATTAAAAACTCGCAGTTTTGGCTGCAGACTCTAAAGTCTTGAATGTTGGGAGTGTCTTTGTAATGCACTAGACTTTTCAAAACAGTCCTGCTGGCAACCACTGCACCTCACAATGATAAGGTATCTTTGACAAAAACATACAGACAATGAAAAGTTCAGTGTGACTGATTTCAAACAGGTCCCATGTCTTTGGAAAGTGATTTTCATACCATAGTCAAAATTAATGGGAAACAATGGCCACTTGTTAGGTAAGAAGTCTGGACCTAGTGCACTTCTGTGTACACTGCTGGTTATCAACACACCTATGTTACACCTTTTCCACCAACATTGAACCGGTTCGTGCACCTAATTTTGAACCGTTTGGAGCATTTCAACCAAAAATAAATTGGTTTGGAATCTGAAAAGTTGGGTTTCAAGCTGGAACCAAAAACTAGCAGGTTTTCCTTGACCTGAAGTTCGAATCATGACAACATCAGTGGGCATATCACAATCTACAGGTTGGAAAGAGAGGATGGAGAAGGCAACAATGGTCTGGTCTACTATGATAATAGTCTTCTAAGTCTTCTTATCATTAATAGTTGGCCCATGCTTGTTTTTTGGATAAAAACAAATATCTGTAATAACAGAACAAAAGCTCGCAGGTAATCAATGCAATCCACCATCTTGCTACTACTGTTTACTTCCGTTGTGCATAGTGCAACGCTTCTGTTGATGACCCATCCTTGATTACAATGGTTCTGCTCAAAACTGGTGGAAACGCGGGCTGGTTCGCTAGATAGCACCAAGGTTCCCAAAAATCTTGAAATGAACCAGTTCAAGAACCAGAGCTAATTTGGTGGAAAAAGGACATCAAGAGAGACTCTTGAGGGACCACTACGACTTGCGAGGCGAAGATCACGTGACAGACGAAGATAGACGGAGGTGTCAGTAGGCTAGCTTTATGTAGCCTAGTTGTGCATCAAAATGTAATCAATGTGTCAAAATCAATTTCATGCAAGAAACTCTTTCTGACATGAAGCATTTCCTGCATCTGGTGTAAGAATGCAGTCCCCAATTGTAGCCATGATGCCCAAGAACCAGCTAATGCTAGCATGACAAAGCCAAGTAACAACAAGTGCAGAACATCACACATATAACTTGCACATGCCTTTTAAACAAAAAGAATCATAAAATACTTGATCATTTATGATGAATGACTGTTTATTGCAACCTAAATCTGCTTGAAAAATCAACCCTACTGGTTGATGTCAGAGTTTTAATAAACTGTCATTTTGTCAAGCCCTGACCTTGGTGTGTTCTCACCTTGAGAGGATGTGGGTGTGGTCAGTCCAGTGCCATCAGGAGGGAACCGCGTGTTGTTGATTAAAAGGTCAAACTTGGTGCTGCGACACGTATTGGTACACAGTGTGCTGTGCTGGTAGAAGTCCAGCTGACCTGAGTCCATCATTTTTCTGGAGAGCAGAATTTAGGAAGGGTGTCAAACGGTTAACAAATGGAAGAGGAAAAAATGGCTACCACTGATCCCATCAGTACTGCCACAAATACGTGCATTCCTGTATAACTGACATTCCGCTTTTAAAATGTTACTTTCCGAGCTGCCTGTCATCATGCACATGCATTTTCTGGCTGGAGGTGTAGCACCTTTCCAACTCAGTACACTTATCCTACTTGTTTAGATGTTATAATTGTAAGGGCAACAGCATAAAGTGCAACAACTGATTCGTGTGCAGGACTTGGCCACACAAACAGCCTGATTAGTAGGAACAGAAATATGTAAAAAGCACATACAGTACATGCATCCCACAATGCAAGCAGTGCACTAGTGGAACAGAATATGTGTATATTTCTAAAAATATGTTTTTGTAAAGCTGCATGGATAACATTTCTGTAAAAAGACACACATCTTATCACCATAAACCTAAACGAGTAGCAGCAACGGAGAAAGCAGTTTCATCCACACTCACTGAGACAGGGAGCTGTATTTGTTAGTGGGTTCTGGTATCAGGTAAATGAGTCATAACTGAAGGGTGAGACAGAAAGTGTTTTCTAAACTGAATTCCTTAACCACTTTATTTTGGTGCACAAATTCCCATGGTGAACACACATTTGCTGTTATATACACAGGTCAGGCAGGTGACTTGACTTCAGGGAAGGTTTTGGTTCAGTGAGTGCATTTCAGTGTGTTGTTTACAGAGGGATGAATGGTTAAAGCTACATTAATTGTTTTTTGGCCACTTGGGTGCACCAGAACAAGTTGAAAACACAACATCTGACATATTGTGACCTTATAAAGTTGCCATGGCCAACGTTAGCAAACAGTTGCCTATTTACAGACAGATGAATGTAAGACCAATATACTCTCTTTGCTCTGTTTTGTTCTCCACCAACTCCTGTATAAAATATCTGGCTTTTTCGCTCCACTATTGACCAACTAGTTACTAACTGTGTCTTGTCTGCTGTTTGATGCTGGGCAAGTAGGGTATAGTGGGTTTATCAGAGCTTTTCAGCCGAAAACAGCTGCCTGCTGCGGCTAAAAACAAGGCCAAAACAACGAGCTAAAACAGGCTAAAAGGCTTCACAGAGCTGAGGGGAACTGTAGAGTCAGGTGGTAATTCTCTGTGGGTTTGTCACTACAAGCAACACCTTTCACATTACATGTAGTCATCTTTGTACATTGTTAATATAGAACTATGGGTTGGGACAGCTGGGATACCTGTTCACCACAGTGCCAGTAATTATGCAGGAGCAGTTACAGTATTTGGTGTATCCCTGATACGATGTTCCAGAATATTCTATATGTATTAGACACAGGGTTGGTACAGCTTTTTAAGAGAAAATTCAAGCCCTTTTCAAGCACTTTCAAGGTACCTAAACCAAACATTCCCAGACTCTGGAAGCCTTCATCATCACATCTAAATAGTTACTATAAATGCCAGAAGACAACAAACAAATATGATGACAGGATCATTTCATTTTAAATATTAAAAAAGATTTTTGGTTTACATGAGTGATTGTGTAGATGATGAAACACCCAGATTATGTTGAAAATCAAGCATTTTTCAAGGAGTATATTTGAACTGAAGCATATTCCTGTTCTTGAAAACATAACGGTTAAAATTAAGCATTTTCCAAACTTTCAAGACTTTGTATGAACCCTGTAGACACTGAACATTTACATCAGTTAAAGAGACGAGGTTTAATGAGAAGCCAAGAGTCGTTATTATCATCTCATTTACAGCTCAGAAGTGATGGAACAATGTCTAGTTAGCTCACTACACAGTATTTGATCTCGTCATCATTCTGGATGTTTATTTAAAGATGTATGAGTCACATCTCTGCTCGTTACAGCAGCAGCAATACATGCATATGTAAGAGCTTGCATGCAGACTGTGATGATGACTAATTATAAAACCAGCACTCAGAATATTGAAATATGGCTTTTGGCTCACTAATCCAAATATAAGTCCCCTCACCTTAGCATGACTCCACCCATCCTGATGGCTCTCTTCCAGTCTTTCAGAGTGGCTTTTCCCGCAATGTGCACAAACTGCTTCGGGCTGATGAGCTGGTCTTCGTACTAGTGGAGAGAATATTGGATAACTAACTACACTGAGTTCTTGGAGCGCAATATATAGATGTCAGCAGAGATGATAAAAAAACACCAGTAAAAACTAAAAGCAGAATGACATACAGTACTTCATATGCCCGATATTGGCCTCTAATAAAAAATAAAAAATAGGTATACTGTGGTATTTTGAAATCATGTCTTTTTTCGTACCATCGTGTCAGTGTAGGGATAAATCTACTATGCTGAGGGGGTGTTATGTGGTGTGGAACTGTGCCCTATATAATAGATCAAGGGCTGTGGGGGTCAGTCAAGTCTCGTGCAGTAGTGACTATTGACTGATGACAAAGTGAATCTATCATTGTGTCTGAAATGTATACCATATACTACTGCTAGAAAATACTGTATGTTCTCCTTAATAATGTTGACAGTTGGGATACAGGAATAATGTTCTTTACTATTTTGAATCAACAGCAAATACTACAAAGCATGTGCCAAATTAAACACTTTCACAAACGGCAAGTGAAAAATGTGTTTTTCCCATCATTTTCAATGTTTTTTACTTTATTGTTTGTGTTTTCTGGGCTGTTGCCTGAGTTGCAGCAAAACTGATCCAACATTTTTTGTCCACTTTTAACAGTTATAAATAGTACATATCTGTGTTGAATTGTGGGACATGTGTCCATCAACGCCACAATTAAAAAAATGGTTACCATATAACAGCAACATCCCCGGTTCATTTCCGGGACCCTTTGTTGCACGTCATACCCCTCTCTCTCCCTGCATTTCCTCTCTGTATCTATACTGTCACTATCAAATGAGGATTTTAATGTCTATACTGTTGTTACAAATATACTTGAATTTGTTTTGTTTTTTTAATTTTACCTGTGTGAATGTCCTAGATACTCTTAGTTAGAATACTACTGTATGTATGCAATTGTGACCCAGCTTACTATTCACTGTTGGTGAAAAACTGGGAGCAAGAAAAACTTGCATTAAACGCAAGAAAAAACTTTTTTTTTTTTTAAAGTGTGGTGTAATGTTCTGGTCCACCAAGTGCACCAACTTGATAAAACTGTGCATACTGTTTGCCCTGGTGGGATTTAGTTCATACTTTTTACAACCATATGTACAGTATTTTTTGCAATGCTGACAGCAGCCTTAATTATTTCTTACCACCGTTTCGTATTTTCTCTTGTAAGCCTTGGTGCTCAATATTTAATTGGGTTCAGAGCATTTGTTGTGCTTAGCTGCTCTTTACAGGTTCAGCTTGACCAGCCATGATTGAGAATAGTAAGCACAGGTGTAATTCAACTTATTCATGACATTACATTTTAAATCAGCAAGAAAATATGCTTTTAAGCATAAAAGAGAACGTTCATCAGATTTAAATGTTCATGATACATTCTGGCTATTGAGTGACCTAGTTGCCATTTAGCTATGTACAGTAATATTTGGCAAGAACCATTTGTAACAGTTCTCTTCACCATCTGTTAGTGTTGGGACTAATTTCACTCAGAATATAATTGTCTATGGATCAGCCTTTCAAGACCAATAGCGAAAGCCTGCTGCAGTTGACATTTTGCTTCAATGTGGAATACCAACCTTCACACATTTAACATTGATTCCTGGGCACACAAATTTCTTCAGCAGCAACACAGCTTTACTGTCGCCGCACGTTATGGGACAGCCAATTTCAACGTCATCTCCCTCCGTTTGTTCTGAAAGAATGAGAAGATGCACACAACATTTAAGCGCGAGGAGAACATGCTTGTTTGTCATGTAATCTGCAAGATGTATGCATCACTAAATCTTTCAAGTTGTCCAAACATCATTCTGACAGTTTCTTACCTGAATGTGCTTCAACAGCCATGACAGCAGCATCTGTTTCAGCAGATTCATCTCTGAAAAGAAAACAGTTTGGCATTTTCACGTTCCTTCTTGGCAGTACTGATGATACTGTATATCTTGTATGAGTAGTATTTGTCCCACTGATATTCAAACCTAATAGTGGCTGATCATCTGGCATTTCTATAGCTGTGTTTGTTGTGTTATATTGTAATCTCAGTCCCCATCCTAGCCTAGCCTAGTCAGTCAGGTTACACCCGGTCTTCAGTACATACCCAGTGGTGATTGGCTGGAGCTGGAGGATGACCTGAGTCTTATTAGGGTCATCGGGGTCCCCTTCACCGTCAGCCTTCACCATCACTACCTCCCCCATGGACACGGTGACCTCCTCGGTGGTCGCCATCATGCTCAAAGTAGACTACAGAGGGTGGTCGCTTTCATAGAATAGCTATCCAGTTTGTTCATCTGAAAAAGGATGAATACATTTTTAAAAAAACAGCCATTATGCAGTTTGTACATCTCCGTGTTCTCTGCCTTGTTGATACTTTATTCTACTGTTGATACAAGAAGTGGCTGCTAGAATATTTCATTTATGTAGCTTAATGCCCCCTATTTATTTAGCCGGCCATTTTTGTTTGATTGTCTACGTTTTGCCCTCTTTTCTGGCTACACTGATGAGCCAGTCGTGTATTTGTAATCGATAATCAGTTGTCTACACAGTCAATAGAAAAGCAATTTATTGTTGGTTTGGAATAAAGGCTCGGTGGCCTGATGTTGTTCCACTAGACATAGGCTGACATGTTAATGCAATTTTAATTAATTGGTCTAACATTTTGTCTTAAAATTAATTAATTAAATTAATTAAATTTTACACAAGTAATTTTACGTTTACTTAACCCAAGTGTAGACGAAGTGGTTACATTTAAGCATGTTGTAAGTTAGGTCGGTTGAAAAAAAAAAAGAAAGCTACCGGCTGTAAGAGTTGTTAGCTAAATATGTTTGACTCTCCGTAACATCAACGAAACCATAAACCAAACTTCGTTCAGAAATGTGTTATTTTAATGTTAACGCTCTCTTGTCAGTTGAGAAACACTTGTTTCAATCACATTTCGTATTTCAGAAAAGGTTCGACTGACCCAAAATATCTTCATGTATGTGAACTAACGACTAACTAACTAATGCGAGCAATATAAACTAGGTTAATAAAAAGTCATTATTAACTGTTTCGTGGTGTGCACATTTACCACAAAGCCATAACGAGTGGTAAATTGTCCTAAATCATGTTCTGTCGGGTAGTTATCTATGCAAATTGCCAATACAGCTCTAGTTTTTAAAACTGTCAGATTTGTTAGCAAAATGTAACGTTACTGTTTTCCCCGCGTATTGTGGAGTAGAAAGCGCGGTTTTGCATGATTTAGGGGGATGCTTACTGAAGTGGGGTTAGTGGACCATTCAGTTACACTAGAGCTAAATCCATCCGTTTTGTTGCAAATAAAAAGACTCATATTTCCCAAATTTGGGTGGGTTATCACGACCGCAGTGGGCAGCTGAATGCTTTTCTCTGTTGAGATCCACACAGCTACTCAGACTAGGCTTGGTGGTAGCCATTATGGCTAACGCAGGGGCGTAACTTGATGTGTGGGGAACTGGACAATGTTTTGAACTATACCGTCCAAGGCCGTTAAAGCTTTGCATTTACAGTGTGACGGTTACGTGCCGCTTGTCTCTGAACCGTACGTCCCTTCGTAACTCTGCATTTTAACTCTCCGCTCCCCCTCAAAATGACGTCTCCCTGTGCGGCGGCACGTACAGCAAACAACGGCACGGCGACGGCGTTACCCCTCCATTCTGTACGAGCCAGGCTGGCTGAACCCCCTCCGCGATATACCCGAAACCCCTGGCTAAAACTACCGTTCGTGTCGTAAGAGCGGTTGATATTTTGCAGCCAAGTTTATTTAAATTCACACAGTAAAAAAATAGCTTGTGCTTACCGTTTTATGAAGAGAAACGCAGCCCTAGATTGTGGAGATCTGCGGCGCATGCGCACTGCGCGGGTATAGCTTGACTTCCTGCTGAACAGCGCTCGCCTTGATATCACGCTGTTGTAAACCCTGACAAAATTCAGCTTCACCGAGAGCGTGTTATGTTTGTATGCTTTATTTATTAAGTTAGATCTCGTTGATTGTGTCTATTCGGCTTGTATTTGCCAATTAGTGCTATCACTGGTGAAATGCTGGCGTTGTAATGTAGTGTTTGAATACACTGTGTGACATTTTGAATAGTGAAGCATAGCGCGGCGTGGTTATAGCTTCAAAGCCCCTTAAAGTGTCCTACTAGTTTGACATGATAGTAACTCACGGAAAGTTACCGCTCATCTCTGATAGTTTGCCTGTGGAATTACTATGTTTTCTTCAGATTACTTTAACGACATGAACTCCTTGGTCACAAATATTTGTTTTCACAGTTCAGGACGGGGCGCCAGGACAGACGATCACTAGCAGCCCCTGGTTTAAAAATTGTGCTTCCGAAATCTCTTGATGGCGATTCCGCAAGAGGAGTGGTTATCCCCACCCCTCCTGTGCCAAACATAGCAGAAGCCCTTTTTAACGATGCAACGGACCATCCCACGTCCTGAAGATTGGCAACATGTTCCACACTCAGGGGTTCAGGAGCTGTAACGTTGCCTCTGTGTATGGGTGTTCTGTGGTGTGCGTTACAATATCGCTGTAAGACAACAACTACTATATGAAATATGTAGTTGTAAGTCAATTATCATCGACATTTGAGCACATTTGGACGTGCATGTTTGACAACTAAAGAGCATGATGGGTAAAAAAAATAGGCGGGGCAACCCGATATTGTTGGCTTTCATTGGTTGCTGTGCGCACTTTAACTAGTGCTGCGTTCAGGAATATGGGGAAATTGACGAGCACCTAGAAAAACAAATGTCCTGGAAATGTTTACAGTGGGTTGACAGAGATTTGGTTCAAAATGAAAGTGAAGCCATCACATTTTATTCATTTATTAACTGTTCGATTATAATTTCTATACATTTTTTCTCCCTAAATGCTGTTTTGAAGCCTTCTCCACACTACCAGGATATTATTCTGTGGGGAATATACCAAATTCCGTTATTACATTTGAAATTTGTCATCAAATTTAAAGATCAAATCAGAATTAGCCTTCACAGCCAACTATGTGTAATTTGTGTGTAACTGTAAATATAAGATCCCAACAAACTTGTTAATCTCATGTTATATTAAGTGTCATTACAAAAATTATAGTCATCATAGACTACTGTGTTGATATAATCCACATTGTTACCAGAGATATAAAACACACTTAATTTCTATGACATCCGTTGCCAAACTAGAGCTCCCAGTTTATATAGACTTTTTTTGGTTGTTGTTGTTGTTTTCTTTTTTTCCTTGGACCTGTTTGTAGCAATATCTCACTATCAGCTACTTTATCTAATCAGGACTAATGTAACTCTTGTTTTGGATAAACGGTGGCATAGTCGACTTGACTTGGTCCCTGAAATAACATGGCGATGTCCAAATCTTAACCTCTATCAGAATAACCAATCTAGGTCATGATGATCCTCCCTCAGTCTGTCAGAAGAGGGCGCCAAACCATTGTTCAAAAACAACAAACCTGGAGTCCAGACATTATTCACTGGACATCTATTTATTTTTTTAACCAATCAATAAAATCACATGAAATAAAAGGCAATTATACATAATATATAAAATAAATAACGTTTATTCAATAAAGCTGTGAAATGTGACCGCAGGGATTAGGAGCTGAACAGTTTTGTGCAGGCCTAACAGCTACTGATGTTTTCTGGTACAGAAGCCCTGTCACTGGGTTGGTTTGATCATTCCTGTGGACAACATTAAAAAATACACCATCAAAGGCATAATTCAACGTTCTGGGATTTTTCTTTCTTTCTGAGAGCGAGATGAGAAGATTCATATGAATCTCTGTGTGTTAAGTATGTAGCTGGAGCCAACATGTGGTTCGCCTGGCTAACATTGAGACAGGAAAGCAGCTATTTGACTCTGTCCAAAGTTAAAACCTCTAACCAACACCTCTAAAGCTCACTAATGCCTGTACACAAACTGAAATGTAAAAAACGCCAATTTGTGGTTTTACGGGGAGTTTGCTGGGACATGCTGGAACTATATCCATCCGCCTAGTACTTCTGTTCAGAGTCCCAGACTACAATATTTGTGAGCGCAGGTAAAGGTAAAACCTGTATAGGTCTCTGTACAGGAACGATGGTACCGAATCTGGCAACCTCACTGTGATAAAAAACATAACTTTCTATTTAAACAAACAATATGTAATATGGAGCTTTAGAGGTGTTGATAGGTGTATTTTGAATCCCCCTGCTGGCCATAGTGAAACACAGTTGAAATATCATTTTAACTTGTTAAATAATCTCTGATGAAAATAATGTTAACAGTTTCCTTTCGAGTGCTTGTGGCTTCATTATTCTGTTGTAGTTCAAATATGAACCACAACTTCACCTCAACTGCTGCTCAACATAAGTGGCCATGGCAAATTCATAAAATAGCATATTTCTTCACCTTAAATAGTCCAAAACCAACTAAACTAGGCTATACTGAAAAGCACCCAGCAGAGAGAGTGAGGCTGCATGTTATCTGTGCATCCACAGGCGCATTTATTCAGAATGTACACTGGTTTTTATGCTGCCTGGGGGCTTTTTGCCTGTAAATCCAGTGTTTTCTTATTTTGTCGAAACAGAATCTCTGATTTTGAGGACAGATAGGATGGACATCTAGGCCTATCTGAAACATGACGTTATGAACTCGTACATGTTAATCCTTTTGTTCGTTAAGATTTTAATTTTTTCAGTTTAGCAGTTTTGACAGCAGCTAAGCTTGTTGCGGGTTTAAATATCTTCCCATTATATGGATCATATTGTTCATCCTGCTGTGATGTTATTGCCACGCAAGTTTCAGATTTAACTATAGAAAATGTACTACATCTGTCAACTCTTTATTCTAAACATTATTATGTGCGTGCATGTAAGCGGTGGCGTCTAATAATGGCTGATGAGGAATAAGCTTATTTCTTCCCATAAAATCAGTCTTTCTTCTTTCCAGTGCTGTCCTTTACATTTAGCCACTGCTTTCCGACACTCTTCACACTGCACAGTGCAGCGGGCCCTTCTGGTGTGCAGTGCTCAGGAATGGGAACCATGCTCACTGGAGTTTGCTAATAGCACAGTATTAACATATATTATACAATTTAACCCTGTTTAAATGAGACAAAAGTGAGGAAGGTAGTTGCAGTATTAAACACAGTCGGACTGGTTGTCAAATGGTGATTTTGAACGTTGCAAGGACATTTAGCTAGAGTTCAAGGCATAGCACCCCTGTGATGAAGTCCTCGTCTGCTCCAAGAACACAAAACTAACTGCTAACATCTGATTGTCCAACCAAATAAAAAAACACACTGTATATATACAGTAGTATACTGTATGTAACCCTGGCTATACCAGGTGGTGGTTTACCAGGAAGCTTACAGTTGGAATCTGTAAAGAAAAGTAAAAAATAAAGGGATGGTGCAAATGTTTCAGAATACATTCCTTACCAAATACTGAGCTGTAACCACATACTGTACAGTACAGTACAGTACAGCCTTTATCAACAAAAAGAAAAAATGTCAGTTTGGTCACATGAAGGCAAAGTAAAAACTGCAGAATGCATAATCTCTTGCTGTTTACAGTGTGTGTGTGTGTGTGTGTGTGTGTGTGTGTGTGTGTGTGAACAGGTTTTTTGGTGAGATGCTGGTGAAAGGTGAATAAGCGGTGGGAGGGGAGGTGAGTTCCCAGGCAAAGTGTACTGTAGCCTTATTGTGCGCTCCAGGCCTGTAAACAACAGATTAATAGCATCTGCAGCCAACAGCCTCTGGAGACTTGTAAGCATACATGATCCTCTGTGTTAAAGGTTGTTACTGCTATGTTTGAAAGTCGTGTGCGCAGACATGCATTCATCGTAAATGCAGCTCACCGCTCAGAGCAGCAAGCTGACCATCACAGGCTCTGTTACAGCTGGTATTATGAGTGTCACAAGTCGGTAAATCCCAAATACTCTTACAGATGTAAAAGCTTAAGTTATGTCAATGGTATGTGAAGACTACTTAGTTAACAAAGAATTTCAACAACTTTAAGCGTTGAACTTGAGATTTATATTAAGGTTAATGAAAGTCCTAGCCTTGAAAGTCAACAGACGTAGGCGATCACTTCTGTCAGATTTTTATGAGTACAAACAGGCATTTTTATAGCTTTAAGAAAATAGTACAACATTTTGGGAAATACACTTATGTGCTTTCTTCGTGAGAGTTAGATGAGAAGATTGATACCAGTCTCATGCCTGTACATTAAGTACAGACCTGGAGTCAGAAGGCGACTAGCCAAGCTTAGTATGAAGACTGGAAGCAGGGGGGAAAACAGCTAGCCTGGCTCAGTACAAAGTAAAAAAACACACCTACAAACACCTCTAATACTTACTAAGTAACACACTGTATCCCATTTGTTTAATTTGTACCCAAACAGAAATGTAACAATGACAGTTTTTGTTTTTAGGCATAGTTACATGCTGCAACAGAAGTTTTGTCACTTCTGTCAAGCGTCTCTGGCTAGCACGGGACAGTAGATAGTCGGTGAGCACAGGTTTTAGTTTACCAGACAGCAAAAGCGCTTATTCCCTAAAATGTTGAACTATTCTTTTAAGGCCTTGCAAACTCAAATCAAGTATTTTGTCAGGCAGGAAATAGGTGACAGGAAGTATGAGTGAGAGGGGCAACGACATGCAGCAAAGGTTCCTTGCCAAAACCCAATCCAGGGTGCTGTGGTTTCATGGCATGTTCCCTGGACTACTGAGCTCTTAGATAAACTGGACTGTAGTGGGTCTGAACTGTAATAACCATGTTAAAAGAAATGCTAATCAGCCTTTGCAGTGTATGCTGCCATGTTAATGTGGCATCTTTAGGGTTGACTATTTCCTTCCGACACCTCTGGAACACAGCAAAAAGTACAAGCCCACAAAAGCAGCACATATATTCACGCCACTGGATTTAATGAGTTGGCATCCATCATCAGCTCAGGCCTGAATGGAATATTATTTTTGTGAATTGAACAAAAGAAACAGCTGTTTGCCTAAGCTATTAAGAGCTGCAGGTCATTAAAGGTCTGATGACTGACAGGTGACACACTTAATGTCTTGCTCCTGTTGATGCTATGATACAAATACCTAAACGGGACCACCTACCCTAATTACAATGACCTATCTCTATGTATACACCTAAACTAGAAACAATCTTTTTTTTGCTTTTTTACAAAAACATTACTCATCTATTCACAGAATGATCAACGGTTTAAGTCAGTTTGGCGTAAGTGCACACATAGCTTACAGTAGCAGGAGGAGCACATTGATTTAATATGGTGACACTTATTGTAGAGTGCACTGTGTCTGTTCACACTATCAATTAAATAGCTTTCAGTGACCTTTAAGCTTTCATCTCTATAGATTTCACTATTATTTACAATATTACGGTCACAAAAGATTGCAGGCAAAGCATCGCACAAACTTTGACAGGTAGGAACCCACAACAGATGCCAGGCCACAGTAAGTCATAGTCCATGGATTTATCTGTACCCTCAGTATACATAGTAGTCCATTAACTCCAGGGCTGTGAAAAGGAGTACTGGCTGCAATCTAGACCTGATCCTGTTTTTTCTGAACCTAACATGGCCCAAAACAGGTTGGCTCATGCTACACCACATGAATTTAGGGATATAACTTGCCTATTAGATACAAATTGGGATGTACAATGGCCCCTGTTCGAAAAGAATCCCAGGTGTCAGAAGAACCTACACACAGAGAGGGCACGAAGCACAAGGTGAGGAAGTGATGGATGGTGATATCACAGGGTGCTGAGCCCGAGTGACTTGGTTTCAATGGACAGCTGTGAGACGAGGTGAGCTCTTGGTGTGACAGGACAGTGTTTGGACGGAGAGTTCTCAGTCAGCAGTGGCAGCCCTTTTCAGCGGTCGCGGTTGCTAGTTCCTCTTCGTCCTCGGCCGGGTAGAGGACCTTGGCGGTGAGGCCACTCTTCACCCCATCCCAGCCATCACGGGTGACGATCTCCCCCATCTTCATCAGCTCGTAGATGTCTCTGGTCAGCAGCTCGAAGGCCCGGTCCACGTTGCTGTTGCACTTGGCTGACGTCTCCACGTAGCGGATGCCCAGGTCAGCCGCCAGCTGCTCCGCCTCGTCCCGGCTCACCTTGCGGTCCTTGTTGAGGTCGCTCTTGTGGCCGATGAGGATGTAGACCATGTGGTGAGGCAGGATGTGCTCACTCACCTCCTTGTGCCACTCCCTCACATGGTCAAAGGTCTTGCGATTGGTGAGATCAAAGACTAGTAGCCCGCCCACGGAGTTACGGTAGTATGATGTTGTGATGGACCTAGTGGGTAGACATGTAGTAGGTTGACATGTTAGTAATTCGAAGCTAAATTATCTTGACTTAGCACTTCTGAACATTTTGGACAGCTCTGATTAACACACAACAGTGACCTGCCAACAAACGCTTTATACTCTCCTGAAACCACAGTATGTAAGATCCAGAGCTGTTTTTAAGTCTTTTGGAGAAAGTCTCAAGTCAGTCGAGGAAAGTCCAAGTCAAGTCTGAAGTCAGTCAGGACAAGTCCAAGTCCAGCCTCAAATCTTGTCAAAGAAAGTCCAAGTCAAGTGTCAAGTCAGTCGATACAAATTTAAGTCTAGTCCCAATAAGCAACTAGCAAGTGAAGCAAAGTCTCTCAGAATGCTGACCAGTGAAATGACACTGTATTTGAACATTTGCCATTCAAAGCTATTAGTTTGTAACTTTAATCCATATTTATTTTGATTGTTGTGGAATTTTACTAGGTCAAAACTTGAGGCTTAAATGTTTTTAGAGTTGAAATGTCAAGTCATGTCTTGAGGGAGTGTCTCAAGTAAGTCTTATAGCAGTCAAGTCCAAGTCAAGCATGTCCTCAATTTTTGTGACTCAAGTCCATCTCAAGTCTACAGCTCTGATCCATATTCTCCTTCGCCCTACTTACAGCAACCAGAATTAACTCAAAATCACACACACTGCAAGGATAATTTTTCACTGCTTTTCAATATTGTTCATGTTTGAATGTCAATGTTGCAGTAGTAGTTCCTATCTGTGTGCATTAGCTATGTTTTCTGCATGTATCCTGTCACCCACCATGTACAGTGCACACTGCAGATCATTATATTTTGCCCAGTGCCCCCAAAACCAACTAGTACAGTAAATATCGGGTTTGCTGTGTGTCAGTTTGTATGTGCAAATTCAAATGTATTTAGGCATATGCATTATGTATGAACAATATAGATTGAAATAATAAAGGTATTAAAATTAGATTTTGACACAGGGTACCTTTACAAGACAGGGCCTCAAAATGTGGCCCAAACACATTTGCACTTTAATTGCCCTGCTGGTGGTGAATATCTGTATTGAATTATACTGAACTGAATTGAAATGAATCAAATAAAGGTCCCTAAAGGTCTGTGGCCCTGGAGCAATTGTTCCCTCTTGGCCCAGCCTTGCAAAGATCCATTTATACACATACATACACACGTCTTAATCCGTGCACGTTCACAAACACGTCTCTTTTAAAACAGAAGTGAAAGACTTAAGTCTGGTGAAGCCCGACAGAAAACACCCTCTGAAGCCTGTGCTTCAAAAGGGAAATCAGATCTAAGAGCAGAGCTGCTTCTCCAGACAGAGAAGTGCTTTAAAGGAAATTCTCCATGACAGCAGGGACACATGAAACAGAACAAGCAACAGGGCAGGTGAATGCAAAAACTAGATTTGGGAATAGAGTTGCCATCCTTGTGTGTTGCCCTGGAGACTGTGGAGTCAGTATCTCAGGGAATCAAACTGGGGCCTAAATATGAGGAGGCTGCCCATCATCCGTGAATGAATGCAATGATGCAACTCGATTTTGACTGTTTCTATATAGGCCAGGGCATCATTAGATCGAGGCCTATGTCATCTGACCCTTTTCTCCACGGTCTTAGGCAACTTCATTACATCACAATGAGAGGGGAAATGGCCCACAGTTAATTTAAGGGGTTTCATTTTCTAATAGTAGCCAAACACGACAGCGAACCATGAGGCCCCTCCATTATTTAACGACAAATCTATTCGGCGAAGAATGATCATGACGTTTTTTTTTGTTTAATTTAGGCAACATTTTTTCTGTTTCGTACCTGAATCGTTCCTGACCAGCCGTGTCCCAGAGCTGAAGCTTTATCTTCACCCCGGGCTCGATATCAAGCGAGCGGGCATAAAAATCTACCCCGACCGTCGGATCCGCCACAACGCTGTAAATCCCGTCCGTGAAGCGCTTCAGCAACGACGACTTCCCCACTGTCGAATCCCCGAGTAAAATGATTCTGAACTGGTATTGCCACAAAATATCCATGGCATGACTAAGATACTAGATACCAGCAGAGTGTGTGTGTGTGAAACAAAGCCCTGTGCGCGGCGTGTTTACATGAAGCCCCGGTTCCTGCTGCTGCTGCTGTCTTGCCTTCTGCTCAGGAAGAGACGCGGAGCACAGAGCGACCGCAGCAATCATGTGATAAATGGGATAAATGGGATAAACTACACGGGATATATTACAACTAGCCTGTAAACCTGCTGCAGCCGTGAACGAGGCAATTTTATGAAAGAGTCAGAGATAAGCCACAGTGGGATTTTAGGCCGTAAGAAAACATAATTCAGGTTTTCATAGACGTTTATAAGCTCTAACTTAGCCATAAGTCAGCTGCTTATTTTTGCTGTAGGAATTTCAACGTTAACTGACAAGTACCCTATAGTACCCTAATAGTTTCAAACAGGCCCATGTACACAGAAAGGCTTTTGTGCACAGTGTGAAATTCTAGCAAATTCTTATTGTACTGTAGCCTACTGTGTACTTGAAGTATCATCTTGGCCATGTAAGAGCAACATTTCGCAAGTTTGTTTGAGTATGACACTGCAGCACTGCTGTTATCTCAAAACCACAAGCGTTAGGCCAGTGGTTGGGGGAAGGTTGCTGTCCGTGGTTCTGAATTTGGTTAAAGAGGCTTCCGTTCTAGTTGAGGTCGGTCTTCTGTAAAGTAAATGTTTCTCTTTATACACATTATATTCAGTTCTGTCTTTCTCTGTGAAAAAATATGTGTTTAATGAAATGTCAGCATCTCTGTTTGTGTTGATATTAATGTGTCTGGGTGACAATTACACAAAAAAAGAGAGCAAGGGTTGCTTGTAAAAAAAATAATAATTAAAAAACTACATATCCCGTCATGCAAGGGGTCCGTGTGAGCTATGCGGGCCAATCAGCGGGCTGCTGCTCGGCGCTAGCGTATATAAGAGCCCGAGACGCTCTTCTCGCTCTCTTCCTCGTCAGCGTGCAGACAGTAGAGCAAACTCAGGATCTCGGTAAGGCCTCAACGAGTTTTGTTTTCTTTCCCAAAAATGACATGCACGTGAATTGGTTTGCTACAGCCTACGTTACGCGTTTATAACTCATGAAGGGTGGAATTTATTCACGTTAACGCCAAGTTATTGGCTTATCCTGAGCTACATAAAACGCGCTAGCGGGCAAACTAGCTAACGTTAGCTTACGTAGCGTTAGCTACTGTAGTCATGCGGGACCAGGTAATACTGCATATTAAATAACAACATGGCGTACACTTACAATAACCCACATCGCGGCGGCCCGTTTGGTAATACAAGTGACGTTAGATATGATTAAGTTAAGGGATATAACTGAGCTGAATGTTAACTTGACGCTAATGCGTGTGAACCACGTGGCTAACGTTAGGTCCTATTCAACCCCTTTAAGAAACATTTCCATAATGTAAGTTGCCATAAGACAATGGCTTTTCATTTCTCTGCTGTAGTGCACTAAGCTTGGTATGACTACTTCAGCTTTAACTTTTCTCCCCGAGAATGTAACCAGATGATGCCTTTAAGTTCCCCTCAAACACTCGGACTTCAGAGAAATTAACTTTTCTAGTGCCTTATACATCTTTACAATTAATACTTTTTCCCCCTTTTTTTTTAATTTATATATAAAGTGAATGTATGAATTTAAAGAAACCTGCTGAATTCCTTTGATTGAGCTGGCTTCATGTGGACCTACAGCACTGACTCTTTCTCTCTACAGGAGCTTTGCCTAGCCTCTCGAACCATGGACGCCTGTATAGACTGCAGGTCAGTTTTGTTTTTTTCATTTCTACATACCGTCTCTATAACTGGCTCCTATCGAAGCCGTTCATGCTCTCATGTAGCAGTGAACGGTCAACAGGAAGCCGAGATGAAGACTTTCACCGACGGTCGCTGTTCAGTTCAAAAGTAACTGCTCAAGCAACATTTAGGGGAAGGACACTTGGACTAAATCATGACTGTTCAAGGTTTTTTTTTTAAAAACTTTTTTTAAGTGACATTTCTACTCTAACACTTTATTCCATCTTTCTTTAGATGTTGGGTAACAAAGATTGAAGGGCGAAACATGAAAATGACCCCATGCAGGTAACCTCCTGAGTCGCATCTTAAATATGAATAGTTCTGGCTGTGATGACAAACTTGCCCTCACTGAGATTAATCTTGTTGAGACATTATTTTGCTGAGCCACACTTGCTAAATTGAAGTTTTAAGAAAGTGACAGAATATTAAACTAAATTGGCCTTTGTTTTTTTTCTTAAGGTGACCCTCATGACTGACCCTTTTAAAGGTGACTGGATGAGGACATCTCATGTCAAGGTAAAACATAGTCAAGTCCACATTAGCACATAGCATGCTATCCTAAGGACCTGGGCTTGTTTGTAGCTCTAGGTTCTCCAAGTGCATGCAAGAGAATGGGGTGGTCTTTGACTGTTGTGGCCCCTCTTTGCCATCAGCAGCCACTCAACTGTCCAACAGATGCTGTTCAATGGCAGACGTGTTCCTGATTGCTAACAATCCCTCCTCCTGTAGGCATCCATCTGCTCCTGATCAGTCTGGTCCCTTTGGGCTACGTGGGCTCTCGCACCTTCCTGCTTTGAAGTATGTAAACGCATTTATCAATGCATGCACAAATTGGTTTTCTGATCCATGATGACCACATGATACAATGAGGACTGTTGGATGAAGCTTGCGGATATGGGACTGAGATCAGCCCTTCTTAATTTGCTCAGAAAAAGCCTGGTGAATTGTACTAAACTGGCTTTGTTAATTTCAGGTCCAGCAACATGTTGGAGCAGCCTATACAAGTGGCGTGTTGGGAACCAAAGTGTCTGGGATCACTGCTGCAGGCTGTCCACGTTACAGCGGTTCACTTCGACTGACTTAACTGTGCAGCAGGAACGAGAACTAATGGCGTTGTAACTACCCCTTTTTGGGTGGTGTATGTTTCTGAAACCTCTGGCAATAATTTCACTGTCATTGAATATAATAAAGACATGAAACGAAACACCTTGAAATCCCTTTATTGTATTCAGTCTTTCACATTCAAAATTTAAAGACCTGTTTGGAATAAGCCTAATGCTGTAGTACATATTTACAATAAGGCCACAATAGTGTAGAGGGGGTCAGATGGTAGTATTGGATCGGCATGTCGCCAAGAGGCTGTCAATTCCTCCATCATGGATCTTTCAAATGACGAACTCCAAAAAAACGCAGCTTGTGATTATAGGGAGTCCAAACTACCTGCAACACTAGAGGGATGAATAGTAAAGTTACAATTGTTTGGTAATAAATGGCAAAGGAAATGTACAGAAGTATTGCGTACCTTAGTCATTCATTTGAGATGGAAGGCAGTTTCAACTCCGATATCTCAGAGTCTGGGCTGCTGCTGCCGCTCCGGTCACTGTATGTATCCCTGTGTCAAAGTACAGCAGCCATTAACCTGGACCCTGTTCTTCAAATGTGGTTTACCTACTAACATGCTGTTATCAGGCTAAAATAATTCTGTTTACTCTCATCCAGCCAATTTGGTTCTTTGGAATCAGTTTCAGAACTGATTTGTTGAATCCATGATCACTAATATGTTTGGCAAAGTTAGTTCTGTAGTTAATTAACATTTGTGTTCAAATGACAAATTCCAATTTTCATGTCAAAATGAGTCATGTTCTTGCTCCATTGGTCTTGACAGTCCAAATCTTTTAGTTTTATGTACAAACATTGGTTTGATATTTTATCACATACGTATAGGTAAATCATTAAACTTTAATTGTGATAATTACACCAAAAGATGAGTGTTTTTACCATAACTTGCATGTTCTCATCTATAATCAAAATAAAATAATTGGTCATGATCCAGCTGACTGTAAATAAGCCTGCACTTCTGCGGCCGTATTCATAAAGCGTCCTAGCAAAGAGATGCTCTTAGAATAATGACGTTTTCTAAGAATTTCCCTTACATGTAAGACTAGGTCCTGGTAAAGATAAAAGTTAATCACAAAGCATCTTAGCCCTTAAGAGAGCTCCTAAGGTAAAAACTGGAGTAGGGAGGAGGACTTTTAAGAGGCTTAAGAGTTTCTTAAGCAGAGGAGGAAAGAAAGAGGAAGGAGAAATATTCTCCAAAAGCTGAAAGACAGTGAGTTAATGAAACACTGCAGCTCAGATGGTGCAGGGAAAATGTTTGTGGTCGATCTCGTTAGAGATTCGCTCACATCTCCACCCAACACAATAACGCCAAAAATGAAAGTGCTCACAGCACCAATATATTTGGCAACTGGAAAAATGCAACAGTGCAGCAGTGATGACTTCTATAGACTGGAAAGCAATCACAGAAAGTGATGAAAGCTTAAACTTAAGTACTAAAATGACCAGCATGGTAAATAAACGTAAGCAAATACATACAACAACTTTCAGCATGTGAACAGGCTACTGAGCAAGTAGGCCTGTGTGTTCAAACATTTTGTAGGCTACTTTTAAAGTATTACAATTTATTCATTACATAAAATAGTATTCATAATTACACCATGTCTCAATAGAGACTAAATTATATGATTAGTCCTTTCGATTTCACTGTCCAATCCATGCCTATTATCACTAAGAGTGCATTTTTATTTATTTAGATCAACCAATCACACCTTTTAAAATAATGTGTCATACCCAACAACGGGGTCAGCCACACCTCCTCACTAAGCTCAAAGTTTGTGTCCGTTCCTTGCTCAGAGAATTTTCCTAAGTCACTCCTAAGCTAGGACTCCTTGGTAGAAATGTTAAGGCTAAGTTAGGACCTCTCAGAGTATTGTCAGAATGTTTGGGCCTAAGGACCTGTTGCTCTGACAACAGTTCCAGATTAATCTTAAACCAGTTATGAGGAACCAAAAACTTGTGTCAAATCGTCAACTCGGTTACCCCCGTAGGAAGAACGGGGCCCTGGTCTGATAAAACAGTCTGTACACTCGTTGAGACGTGTAACCTGACGCTGTGTGTTTACCGTGGAGACAGACGGCAGCCCTTCTGCAAGTAGCTCTGCAGCTTTCCGGCAGCGGCCAGCAACAAACCAAGATAGGGGGGTGACGGCTTAATGGGGCGAGAGGTGAACTCAGGGTGGTACTGCACTCCCACGAAATATGGATGATCTGAAAACAGAGAATTAAGATAAAAGTGCAACAAAGGTTGTAGTGGCATTGCTGCCCTTTGAAAACCCTGAAAGTAAACTGTATTATCCACAAAATCAAAAGCTATTCCATGTTTCATTATTCATACCATCCAGCTCTATGACCTCCATTCTTTCCCCTTCGACGTCTTGACCTACGAAGCGAAAGCCCTTCTCCTCAAAGTGACTCTTGAGCTCGGGATTGACCTGCATGAGGACAACATTCAAAGTTAAAAAAAATAATAAAATACACCCACTCCTCCACTGTCAAGGTGGTTTATGCTGCTGATGAACTGAGGTCAACATGCCTCAAAGCGATGTCGGTGCCTTTCGTCCACATACTCTGCATCTCCATAAAGTCTGCCTGGAATACAGAAGAGCTGTAAGCACAGGGGCAGGCAGACACAGCAACACACAAACAGTGGGCTGAGTTTAAAGCTTTTCTTACGCAATACACTGTTGTTGGTCTTGAAAATGGTCCGTCTCTTCCCTAGTCTCATAGTTCCACCCATCTGCCCCGGGTTGTGTTCTGGCATATCGATCACCTGCAAAGAGTTAAAACATGAGAATCCCCGTTCAAAGCACTTTCCAGGTCAAATTTAAACGGGATCATTTCTGAATTAAAAAAACAAAAACAAAAAAACAACTTACCACAGGATGCTTTGATTCTGGGTCAAATTCAGTTGAGTTGGCATCTGCAAAACAGGCAAAGACATGCAATCAGTTATGTTAAGTATGTAATCACTACCACTGCTCCTTTGTAAGGTAAACAGATATACTATACCAATATGGGTTTAGATCTAAAGAATTCAGTAGCTGTAAAGTAACCAACGCTTCAAAAGTGTGATTTTTTTTAAACCCTTCTTTGTGGTTAACAGTTGTGTTCAGCTCAGGTCTGACAATAAACCCTCTGATACCAGCACTACCTGAACACAGAGTTGAATACATTTGCTGCATTTCAATTCGGATACTTCCGTTGGTACACTTCCATGCAGTACACTATGTACATACTTGCGTAGTGTGTGAATTTTGACAGGGTAGTGTTGTCTCAAATCGAACACTGCCGTTGTGCACTTACCAGAAATTACGATCGCAACATTTAACCACTTCTTTTTAATGGCAACCAGGCGGAGCATTATCAACATTTGACCGCGATTGTTGCACGACAATATATCTGCCGGCTTGTTTTCTCACTTGACTTCAATTTGATTAAAAAAGAATGTGCTTTTACTTTTAGTGCTGTATTTACTGTAGCCATTTTCATCGGTTGGTAGTCCCTCCCCTTCCACTACGTAGCCAAGATGGCGACAATTGAGGGAGGTAAGTGTCCAGCGTTCCACACTCAACTTGCACTGCATTTTGCCATAATTGTCAGTTTGAATGCACTCAAAATAGTAAGTGTAAGTACGGAAGAATGTGAATTGAGACACAGCAATGGTCTAATCAAACAAATGGTCCACCTGAATTAGTGATAGGAAAATGAGGAAACTGGCTTTGCAGCTTTGGAGCAAGTTTGAATAACATGATAAGTCTCTCTTCTCTTCAGTTTTGGTGGCTTTCAGCTATTCAATAAAAGCTTTTCTTCAACCTATGAATATAAAACACAATGCACATGGGAGAATTAATGTTACCTTTCCAGCCAAGCGTGTTCCTGGCAAATTCACATACAGCCAGCTGCATCCCAAGACACACACCTGCAGAAACACAGATCGCAGTCAAGTAGTGTGTTTATGGTTACTGATGCAGCTACTCATTTCAATATGACACATCTGAAAACATATTTCTCAATAGATACTGTGAAACAGAGCAGCCATCTTGTACCTAGAAAAGGTTTTTTCTGTTTCCTGGCCCAGTTGATGGCAAGAATCTTTCCTTCAGTTCCCCTGACACCAAAACCTCCTGGGACCAGGATGCCACTGAGGACAGAGGGGAAAAAACAGTTGGATGAAACTCCAAAACAACAAAGTCCAGGTTGTATTACTGACAAAGAAAAACGGTGCCTCTGCACTCACTCAGCACTGCAGAGTTTCTGCCATGCCTCGTGGTATTTCACCGGTTCCTCCTGCAGAGTGCTCGGCTCCAAATTCGCTGAGTCGATATACTGAGGTGAAGAGACATACAGGCTTTAGGTGGCAGGTCTGAAGAGGTGATAGATAGATAAAGATCTATTTTCAAGGTATTATCTTGTAAAACAAGACTTCAGGTGCTCTCCTGGTATATCCTGTCATTCTTATTGGTGACCTCATGTAACTCCTACCTGAGCAGGTCTAATCAACCACATAAATGAACACACCTGTGTGGGTATCAGGGCCTTTCATTTCTAATAATACAAAAGATTTTATAAACTGATCAGGTGTTTTGTATGTAAAATCAGAGTAAGTGGAGTACAAGTATAAAGCACCATATATTGGAACTAGTCAAGTACAATATTTAGGTACAGTACTTGAGTAAATGTACTTAATTACTTTTCACCACTGTGCACCAGTGCATTGTGAAGTGCTACACTGCCCAGGTTGGAGACGGAGCAACCACTAGATGGCAGCACAAGCAGGATTTTCAGTCTGGGTGTTGTTACTCATTAAAGAGGTAGTGCACACTTAAACATGTTCTGTGAGGCTAATGCTGACATAGAGTCACCAGTTGGGACCCGTCTACATCATGAAATGTATATATTAAAAAAGACTCTAATGAGTGTCAGTCATTCTCCCGTGTACCCTGACCCACACGCTACGCAACCACGAGGCCACGCCCACTGTGATTCCCTCAATCGTAGATGAGGTTTTTAAAATATGCTGGGAGAGACAGTTCTAGCAGAATTTGAGGATGGAGTTACACTTTAAGAAGCAACCTCATACCCCAGTTTAACTTGAACACGCACCCTTCACAAATAAATAAAAGCATTTAAACTCAGACAGACACAGAGTCAGACTGAAAACCCCTCATCTCTAACATTAAGCATAAAGGCTCCATATGAGGGGAGGTCCTCATAATCCCATTGCTGCACCTCTATTGCCCATACTACTAAAGTGTAGCTCATATTTAAAACATTAGTAAAATGTGATAATGAACAGCGTGGGTTAACAACACTGTGTCCATACCTTAACCTCCAATTTATGGCTGATGGCCAGGGCTGAGTGCTCCAGTGCCTTGATAACAGAAGCATAGGAGTCGGAAAACTTGGTGTACTTCCCCACCAGAGCTATAGAGCAGTACTCTAGGAGTCTATCTGACCTGTGAAGACAGCATCAACATTAGTATAGCTTGATTCAAATCATCAAAATCACATAGGGCAGAGGAAAACAGCTGAGGACTGATGATTTACTCTTTAAATCAATGGACTACCTGTCAGACATCTCCTTCCATTTAGTCAGCATCTTCCTGGGCCGAGTCTCTATGGGCATATTCAGTCTCCTGCTCAGGTAGCCCACCACGCCCTGGTTCTCCAGCAGTAGCGGTACTCTGTAGATGGACGACACGTCGTGCACACAGATGACCTGTGGCGAGACAATGAGTTTAGAGTAGAGTCTGAGAGAGTCGGGCCTCTGCTTCACCAAAGACGACAAGACAAGCGTGCTTCAGAGTCAGCCATGTACCTGCTCAGGTTCTACATGGCAGAACATTGAGATCTTCTCTTTGACCGAGTTCTCCAGAGCCGTGGAACAGCGACACATGATCTGTCGGCAAAGGTGAGATGATCATGTCACACAGAGATCACTAACAGGAGATAAGAATATGATTACTGATAACAGAGAGCTAGGACGAAGTCATGATGCGTGTCATGTGAAGTGCTGTGGCAGAACACACAATGTAACATGAATACAACATGGGTGCAAGTTTAACATGTAAATGAGCTCATGGTAACATCAGTGATCAGAGAGGCAGGTTCTGTTGGTTTTCTGAGTAATTTGCTTTGTTGGAGTTCACCCATTTTCATGAACTATACATATTAATTTAATTTGGTTCTGTATAAACTGAATTAAACAATTTACACTGAGATAAAATTTCCTGACCACAGTATTTCATTATTACTTTGGCTCAGTTTTCCCAACAGAGTTTTAATGTACAAAACTCTCAACACAAAATGCAAAATTCCTGGTGTGGGGCTCAAACTCTCACATTGCATGCAAAATGAAAACATCTGTATCTCTCAATATTAGTATAAGACCTTATTTCAGGCACCGAACCAAAAACCCATTGACTTCGAGACGAGAGAACCAGAAGTGCAAAACTGTTAACTCATTTCTGGGTTTTAGGACTCATTCCTGCACCACTCTATGTGATACTGTGATGCTGAAAAGCACAAGGCAGTAAAACAGGTTTACTGCCTTGTGCTTTTCAGCATCACAGTATCACAAGTTAGAGCACTCATTCTTTTTACAGCTGAAAGCTAAGGCTGACATCTTCCGTGTTATCACACTGTATGCTTGTGTCACAAGTTGATGACGTCATTACGTTAAGTTACATGCGGCGCAAAACATGGTGACAGTCTTTTAGCTTAGGTTGTACAGATTTTAGGGACATGAAGCATTTGAAGATACTCCAAGAAATGACATCACATAGGCACTGGAGGGCCATTTCTATTGCAGCATTCAAAGGGTTCATACCAACTGAGCACCACTGTTTCTACCCCCCGCGGGTGGCCTTCAAACTTCTTGTTGAATTTGTGCTTTAAAAGGTTTCAGGTTGTTGTTCTAGGGGTAACATCACGTCATGTACCGAATGCCCTGACCTTCCACATCTGAATATACAACTCAGTATACAAGACATTTGATGAACACTAATGATTCATGAGATACACCAATGTGTAAAAGTCACATTTAACAGGAAATACAGACATACACGCAGTAAAATGGAGCATTTATATAAGGATAAGTGTGTGTAGAGCAGATGACTCACCAGATCAGGGGACAAACCCAGTCCTCTCAGCTCTCTGACACTGTTCTGTGTGGGTTTGGTCTTCTGCTCTCCCGTTGCACTGGGCTGGACAGAACAATGGAGACATTAAACTGACTGTATCAAACGTATCTGATGCTAACCTCCTGTCTGTGCGTCTGCGACGTCTAACATGGCACAAATGGACAAAACAGGCTCCCATCAAAATAAAGAAACTAAAAAACAAACTGCACATGGAGTCCTGTTCCCCTGAAAATCCAAGATCTGTCGATTTTTGAAGAAGCTCAATTTGTATTCTAAACGTTCTGATGCAATCCGTAGGGTGGATCTAATGTCACAATAAGGGAGTATGGGATCATTATTGCTAAATGCATTTGAACTTGCATGTTGCAAACAAACCTTATTTGGTGAAGTTGACCTTCCCTCTTCCCAGCAAAGCATTTTAAACCACCTTTTATTCAAAGATATTGTGCCTAGATATACTAGCTATGTTTCCATCCAACTGTCAAGCAAATTTTGAAATGTCGCAAAAAAGAAATGTGAATTTCCATCAACTGGTTTGGAGCAAATAAACTCGGCTCGTTGCAAAGTTTGAGGCATGTCAAACTACCTTAACGCGCCTCGTAACGCTTTTGGTGCATGTTCGGCCATTTAAAATAATAGGTGTACTTCAAAACGCGCATGCAAGACGCTTTCAGTGCGTTTGGGCTTGTGTTCTTCTCTGGTCGGAGTGTTATTAGTCCTAAATTGCAGTGTGATTCCTGGGAGTGATTCTGAGACACTTGATAAATACACGCCCAGATTCTATTCTATTCATATAAATATTACATTTCAGATATTAAAATCTTGTTTGGGAATTAAAATTTAGGATTTCGGAGTACAAACATGCAAATTCTTTTTTTGCACCTTCAGAGGATGAGACACACTGCGATCGAGGCTGAATAAGCGTTCGTATTTACAGACAGATGAAAGCAGTAAGGCCTGCAGGGGCTCGCTCTCTTACCTGTGGTATCAGACTGACGTGAATGTTACAGAAGTTCTCCCTCTTCACTTTGAACTGGAACTGCCTGAAGGCCTCGATGAAAGGCATGCTCTCTATGTCTCCGACAGTGCCTCCCAACTGCAAACATGCAGACAGTCACAAATATTATGAGCGACAGTCACAGCAGCCGCTGCCACAGCAGGTAACTCAGGACAAAATAAGCCATTTGGCGGCGCAAATTATGACACGATAAAAAATGAACTGCGCATCTTACCTCTATTACACAAACTTGAGGTTCTACATCATCGTCATCAACTGGTACTCTGGCCTGTTTCACGACCCACTCCTGGATAGCATCCGTGATGTGTGGCACCACTGGAAAAGAGAGAAACATAAACTGACTCTTGGCTGACCTCTTCCCTTCAGCGTGGCACCCTCTTCCAAACTCAACACAGCAGTTTTTTACCCTGCACAGTCTTGCCCAGGTAGTCTCCCCTCCTCTCTTTGTTGATGACTGACTGATAGATCTTGCCCGTGGTCAGGTTGTTGTCTCTGGTCAGCCGGATGTCCAGGAAGCGTTCGTAGTTCCCCAGATCCAAGTCCACCTCACCCCCGTCATCCAGCACGAACACTTCCCCTGGACAGAGTGGGACATCACACAATTGTAACACATGCATAATATCATGTGGCGGTTTAATTATGAATTTAATCACTTCCTCTGACATACCATGCTCATAGGGTGAAAATGTGCCTGCGTCTATGTTAATGTAGGGGTCGATCTTGATGGCAGTCACATGCAGGCCACACGACTTCAGAATTGTGCCCACACTGCTCGCAATGATGCCTTTGCCGATGCCTGAGATGACTCCTCCGGTTACCAGGATGTACTTCATCATTGTGCTCAGGTATCTGGAGATGGAGGATTGATTTAAATCAAACAGTAGACCATGCACCAATATTCATTCAGAGGAGAAAAGCCATCATAAACATTGTGTTGTGCTTTTGGAACATTGTTTTTGGCTTCAAGATTTTTGAGATTAAAAAAAAAAAAAAAAATATAGCAAAAGATGTACACTTTAGTACAATGACCACTGCAGTGCAACACTGGAGAGGTCAAAGGAGGGGTGGACAAAGTAAAAAAAAAAAAATTAAAAAAAAAGGACACCTTATAATACAACACCACAACAAACTACACTTTCAAAAAGTAGAAACAGCCTCAACAGAAAACAAATATTTTACTAATAATCTTGAAGATTCGTTGGAAATAGTAGTTTGGGGAAAAAAAGAACTGATAGTAACTGATGGAGGCCACAAGATGTAGCAGAAAGCAAAAAATTAAAAATAATATATATATATATATATATAGGAAATATACTCATGTTTATGAATTAAACAATACTTTTAATGTTTTCTGCAGCCTGTCTGACTCTTAACTAATCGGAACTGAAATATTTGACAAAATATTTAGACTGGGCTATAACGTTAGCTGTTAGCTCACATTAAGGGTTGACAACATTTCTGTTAAAGACAATTATGCTATTTAGCTGACCACAACAATGGCTAAGTTAACATCGTTGTTCTACAACGTGGACCCTAGTAGCTGTTGCCTAGATAACGAACGGGGAGCCAAATAAAAAAAATAAACGCTTACCGCCTAAAACCACGGGTTTATTAACGTTACAAGAACTCGAAGGTCACCAGATTTAATAAGTATATGTGAAGCTAAAGGCTAAAAGTGTTTCATCCTTCCGACAACACAGTAGTTTCACCACATGGTAGCATGGTACATTTGAAGCGCTCGGTTATAAGCACAGTATGGGCCGAGGAGGGTGGGACATTCCGGATCCCCCGATGCTATATACAAGTGAGCGGACCGCCCGCCCAGGTTACCATTGTCCTTAAAGTCAACGCGACCAAAGTAATACCGCGAGCGCAATTAGCTTTTGGCTAAGGGTTAGGGGTAAAATAGACTGTATAAAAGGTGTACGAGAATTACTATCAGATACACAAAACCAAGGTCTCTGTTAGTGCCTGCAATGGAAAACAGACAAATTGAACGTTTGCCGAACAAAGCACCACTGCTGATTTAAGTTTCTGTCTTTAAATACAAAGGGGTAGCTAACACGCTCTCCATTTTTAACAACTGCGTCAAGCTCGCCAACTTACATGTGACCAGAATACCCGACAAAATAAAAGCGAAGGGAAGCTATTTATTAACTTTTATTTGAATAGCATTGCAACACAACAGCGAAATAGTGTAATTGACCTTCTATTGCAGTGCCATATACTCTATTTTGGGTTACGAGACTACTGCTGAAATATAACAAGTCATTACATTATCACTGCTCTATTCCAGCGCATGGTATTTCCAACATCATTTTATTTTTATTCTTTTAGACCGGAAGTCATACTTATTTATTGTGTGTAGCTTGTTTGCTAGCTGGCCAACAGCCTCTCTTTTAAACAGCATCC
Source organism: Macquaria australasica (assembly GCA_005408345.1). Classification (NCBI taxonomy): domain Eukaryota; kingdom Metazoa; phylum Chordata; class Actinopteri; order Centrarchiformes; family Percichthyidae; genus Macquaria; species Macquaria australasica. The sequence goes on along the minus strand of SEMN01000377.1, from coordinate 200,202 downwards.
AATTTCAACTCACCAAGATATTCTTCAACCAGAGCTGCCCTTCAAAACAAATCGTCGACGATGAAAACCGTTCACAAGACCTTTTGCCAGCGACGAAATTTCGATCCAAATAAACAACGCTCTTGCTAATGCGTTTCCTTACAGACCCATCTATCCTCAAATTGACTATACACGTGTATGGACCACGACTCGGGGCTGCAGTGCATCCTTCATTACCATTCCCACTTACAACATTGCGCTACCTTCAGGCACCCCTCGTAAACTGCTTTTGCCCATTTGGGAACGTTGCGTTCATCTTTGACGTGTTTATGTCACTTTTGTCAAGACGCACATTAAGGTTTTTTTTTTAATTAATTAATTAATTTTATTTCATTATTTTATCCCTTTTGGTTCCTCTCGCTCTCGACAACAACCACAATGATACACCATGGTAGGCTAATCAATTATGATAAAATTACCTTTATTATTATTATTATTTATTTTATTGATTTTGATTTGAAACTTGATATTTGGGTGTCATCACCAAACCCCACTGTTTTTTTTAAAGCAATATTTAACATCTAAAAGCTGAACTGTAATACTGTATGTTTGACCAATAGCTGCTGTTTAAATGAAACGTGTCTTTGTGACAATATAAACAAACTTGTGGCTGAATACTTGCAGCTATGCTCCTTTAACACCACCAAATATTGAATGCATGAAAACTAAAACTTGGACAATGTTTACTAATTACTAATACATATTATTCACTAACCTAATAACGCTAGTGACTGAGCTTCTGCAAAAAATAGCACAAGAATGTAGGCCTATAGCGGGAATAATCCTATGGCAAATTTGGTGTTTTAAATAGAACACAAACGTTTACATACTACAATGTACACAGCATGTCAATGATAATATTTTAAAAAAACGCCTGTACCATCAATTAGTATTCAGTATTCAGATCGTTTTTTAGAAGTTAAAGTAGCAACACTACAATGTAAAAACAATTAATTACAAGTAAAAGTCATGCATTCAAAACTGTACTTAAGTGAAAGTGCAGAATTATTAGCAGCAAAATGTACTTTATGTATCAAAAGTAAATGTACTCATAATGCATCACTTTTAGAGAGTTATATTATTATATTTGCAATATTACTGGATTATTATTAACATGTAAAAGCAATACTAAAGTGTTGTAGCTGGTCGAGGTGAAGATAATTTTACCTGCTTTATACACTATTGATCAGTTTCTTCTATGCAATAATGCAACAATGCATCATATTTTATGGTATGGTAAAATCTTCATGTGCAAAGTAACCAGTAACTACTATAGTAAATTAAAGTGTAGTGAAGTAAAAGTACATTTGCTTCTGAATTGAAGTGGGATAGAGGTATAAAGTAACAATGGATATACCTAAATAAAGAACAAGTACCTCAAAACTTTACTGCACTACAGTTCTTAAATAAATGTACTTTCCACCACTGTCTACATTTATTATTGCTATCACAACAAATCCCTCACATGCACTATGACTTCCCAGCTGTTTTAATTTCATGAGCACCTGAATGCAGCACACTTTCCATTTTTGAATCAGCAGGGGGAGCTCATGTTTCATGTGTGGCGGCTCATGTTGAACAAGAGAAAGGGGAAAAAAGTTGCATTTTCCTCATGTATAAAGGATTTTCCCCAGAAGATAAAGAAGACTACATGTTTGGTTTAGCTGTACAGGTTGTACTAGGTATTTATCAGCATTAGATTATTTAGCTTAGAGCTCCTTGTTCATATCTTATTTCCACGTGGCAGAGAATCAAAATGTCAACAAGTCTTGCACATTTTATCCATCTGTTCACATCTTTTATTTTCTTAAATCCATAAAGAATAACTAGAATAAATTCATACTAGTCCAGGAATAGAATAAGCTACTGTCAGAGCCATTTTGTTCTGACAATAGATGTAACAATATATCAGTTTGACTCCAGTGATAATATAAGCTGCTGCTCAGAAGCGACAAAGCGAGGCTGAATTGATCCCGTAGCAGAAACACTTTAGTGGTTGGAGGCACAGAGATGTTTTCCTGCGGGGTTACACACAGGTTCCTCTTTCTTTCCCTGACACAAAACAACACTGCTGCTCTGGTCCATATAATAAATGGCCACAGTCCAAAGTGGTTAATTACAGTGTACTGTGGAAAGGTCAATGGTCCTGTGATGTGGATTGCAGTATATTATCCTCATTGTGCTCAGTGAGATATGACGTCCAGGCAGGGAGCACTGCGTTCTCAATTTTGTCCAACTGTGACTCGTTGAGATTAAACAACAAGACGTCCACATAGCCTGCTGTTGTTTGGATCATCTGCAATTGGGTTCATTGGGCTCACTGTGTGGGTGAGCGCAAGCACTGCAAATTAAAATAACAAAATGATGGAGTTAGTGACTGATGGCTGACTCACAGACAGATAACGACAGAGCTGACTGATGCTTCTATGTAACACCCAAATCTCTACTTGTGAGCGTTAGCAGCCAGCTTAGTCTCTGGAACACAGGAGGGGGGCTTAATGAGAGTTTTAATTCATTTTTGACCGGAGCTGTGATTGAATTAAACTCCCACAGAAGGGCTGGATCCTCTCCTCACCACAAGCCATTTCCTCCTATTAGAGATGTAACAGAAGCAGCAGGCTGGGATGGCAGGTCAGTCTGAGATGAAACTGCCTGTTTGTCATTCATTTTATGGAAACATATACTCTTACAGACTGTATGTGTCTGCTGATGACTCCCGACCACTTAAATTATTTAAATCAAAAGTAAACAGAGGAGGAGTTACACGTAAAACCATCACTGCAACAGTACAACAAAACAGGAGAATTAAACATCAGATCTCTCTCATCTAAAGCTGTTCTAGTAAACGATCTAATATCAGATCATATTATTGATTTATTTTGTCTCACTGAAACCTGGCTATGTCAAGGTGAATATGTTAGCCTAAATGAATCCACTCCTCCCAGTCACATTAATACTCACATTCCTCGAGGCTCAGGCCGAGGAGGTGGAGTTGCAGCCATCTTCGACTCAAGCCTATTAATCAAACCTAAACCTAAATTAAATTATAACTCGTTCGAAAGCCTTGTTCTTAGTCTTTCACACCCAACCTGGAAAACACTACAGCCAATTCTATTTGTTATAGTGTACGGAGCTCCTGGACCGTATTCTGAATTTTTATCTGAATTCTCAGAGTTCTTATCCGGTTTAGTCCTTAAAACAGATAAAATAATTATTGTAGGTGATTTTAATATTCATGTGGATGTAGAAAATTATATCCTTAGTGCTGCGTTTATCTCATTATTAGATTCGATTGGCTTCTGTCAGAGTGTACATAAACCCACTCACTGTTTTAACCACACCCTCGACCTTGTTCTTGTCTATGGCATAGAAATTGAACATCTAATAGTCTTTCTACAGAATCCTTTTTTATCAGACCATTATTTAATAACTTAAGTTAAGTGAATAAGTTCTATTCACCTTATATATGCTTCCTTTAGGCAATATTATTAGGAAGCACTCCATAAATTTTCATTGTTATGCAGATGATACCCAATTATATTTATCGATCAAGCCAGATGAAACCAATCAATTTGCTAAACTTCAAGCATGCCTTAAGGACATAAAAACCTGGATGACCTGCAATTTTCTGATATTAAACTCAGACAAAACCAAAGTTATTGTACTTGGCCCCGAACACCTTCGAAACACATTATCTAAAGATATAGTTTCTCTAGATGGCATTGCCCTGGCCTCCAGCGACACCGTAAGGAATCTTGGAGTTATCTTTGATCAGGATATGTCCTTTAACTCCCACATAAAACAAACTTCAAGAACTGCCTTTTTTCACTTACGTAACATTGCAAAAATCAGGCACATCCTATCTCAAAAAGATGCAGAAAAACTAGTCCATGCATTTGTTACGTCTAGGCTGGACTATTGCAACTCTCTATTATCAGGCTGCCCCAATAAATCCCTTAAGACTCTCCAGCTGATCCAGAATGCTGCGGCACGTTTACTGACAAGAACCAGAAAAAGAGATCACATTTATCCAATATTAGCTTCTCTACACTGGCTCCCTGTAAAATCCAGAATAGAATTTAAAATCCTTCTCCTCACCTTCAAAGCCCTAAATGGTCAGGCACCATCATATCTTAAAGAGCTCATAGTACCCTATTACCCCACTAGAGCACTGCGCTCCCAGAATGCAGGGTTCCTTGTGGTTCCTAGAGTCTCCAAAAGTAGAATGGGAGCCAGAGCCTTCAGCTATCAAGCTCCTCTCCTGTGGAACCAGATCCCAGTTTGTGTACGGGAGGCGGACAACCTCCTCACATTTAAGAGTAGGCTTAAGACTTACCTCTTTGATAAAGCTTATAGTAGGGCTGACTCAGGTGAACCCTGAGCCCCCCCTTAGTTATGCTGCTATAGGCCTAGATTGCCGGGAGACTTCCCATGATGCACTGAGCTCCTCTCTCCTCTCCATCTGTACGCACTCATATCCCATCAATGCTTGTTACTAACTCAACTTCTTCCCATAGTTGTGTGCTCCCCCCCTTTCTCTCTCTCTCCTTCTGTTGCTTTCTGCAGGTGTTTCTGCCTCCGGAGCAGTAGAGTCTGGATCTGTGGTTGCAGCCACCTGCTGCCCCCGTGCTCCTGCTCTGCACCCGCTGCTGCTATTACTGTTCTTTCCTCCTGCTCTCTCTCTCTCTCTGCCCACCCCCCCCAACCCAACCCAACCCAACCGGTCGAGGCAGATGACCGCCCACCTTGAGCCTGGTTCTGCTCGAGGTTTCTACCTGTTAAAAGGGAGTTTTTCCTTGCCACTGTCGCATAGTGCTTGCTCATGGTGGGAACTGTTGGGTCTCTGTAAATATAAAGAGTCGGTCTAGACCTGCTCTATTCGAAAAAGTGCCCTGAGATAACTTTGTTATGATACGGCGCTATATAAATAAAGACTGAAACTAAAACTGAAACTGATGGTGCAATTTGTGGTCTGCTAATGTTTTGACACAGCCGCACTGTGCTCTTTTGTACGTTTTTAAAGACATAATTCAACATTTTGGGAAATATGGTCATTTGTTTCCATTCCGAGCGTAAGAGGAGAAGATCGATACCACTCGTGTTGTAGTACAGAGCTGGAATCAGGAGCATAAAGACTAGACACAGCCTGGCTCTGTCCAAAGCGAAAACATATGCCTATTGTTTTATTATCTTGTAGTATGTAGCTGGAGTCAGGATATTATTAGCCTAGCTTAGCATAAAGACTGAATATATCTTACCAGTCTACCTACTGTCTCATTTACAAGTTACATCTCGTAGTGTAAAGCATCATGACACGATTAGAATAGCTTAGCTTAAAGACTGGAGGAAGGGGAGAAAAGCTAGCTAACTCACAGTGACTGTACGTACAGTACAGAACGCAGCTTCCTGAAGTCTTGAATGTGGTTTTTACGTTTCTGTTCATACAGAAACAAGATACAGCAGGTTAATTGGTCAGCTTGGAACTTTCAACAGAGCCAGGTTAGCTGTTTCCTCGTTTCCAGTCCTTATGATAAGCTAGGCTACACACGTTCTGACTTCAGCTCTTAAGAGCTAATATCTGGCTCTTTAGCTGCTAAATGCTCTACTATGTTCACCAGCTAGTCTCTAACTGTGTCTGTCTGCGGTTTGGTAGTGTAGCAGGTAGTGTACAGTGGGTTTTTAGAGCCTTTTCACTTAAAACAGCTGCGGCATAAAACGACACTATGAGAGCGGTGAGAGTGAACCAAACAATAAAACTGCGGGCCAGTCAGATAAACAATAAGCTGAAACTCTCTAAAAGCTCCATAAAGCCGAGGGAAGCTGCAGATTCAGGTGATAATTCTCTGTAGGTTCATCACTACGAGCGACCTCTTTCACATTCTCACACTGTGTTCACATTGTTTGATACATTTATATAAAAATATCAATTATAGCTGCTTTAAAAATAGTAGTATACATTAAACAGTGTGCCAGAGGGCTTGTGTCTAAACATACGGTCCGTCCAAGACATCATAACTCCAATGTCATGTACTAATTTCAGTTTCTATTCAGTTTTTTTTATTTATATAGCGCCATATCATAACAAAGTTATCTCAGGGCACTTTTTCATATAGAGCAGGTCTAGACCGACTCTTTATATTTACATATAAGGATTCATTGCTCTGTGAGTTGAATAACCCCTTGGGCTTTCAAAATTAGGAAACCACAAAGGTTTCTTGAGGCTTTAGTGACACACATGGGATTTACATGTAGTCACATTTATACTGCTATGATGGTGGCCAGTTCGCTACTGTCAATCTGTGACTAATATACTGTTAGTCCAACCATTGCTACATGGGTTGATGTATTTATTGTTGTTTTACATTGGAACAAATCCAATTGTGCAAAGGGAAGTAATGCATTTCTTTTTGTGTTGTGCCTTGAGAGTGGGTGCACAGTCCTCTATATGTAACAATAAATCATGTTTGGCTTTTATCTGCTGGTATATCACTTCTGCTTTGGCTCCGAATGGAAGACATAGGTGGTGTAAGCAGCAATAGCAAGCATGGCTACACAGAGAAATGAGCGAATCTCACATTTCATGAACAATAGTGCTCACACTGATTCACATCTGTTGAAGGAGCAGCACAAAATCACCACAGCACTGTGTGCTTGGCAACAAATATGGGAACAAGGGTGACTGTATTGTCATGCCCCTGAAGAGCAGTTGGTTGCTGTATTGTTTCAATAAGAGAAGGCAGAGGATAGATGGCTGGAAGAATGGACACATGTACAGATATTGAAGGCTGATATATTTTTACTGACACTGCTGATACCCAAGACTGTCCTCCCAAGAAAAAATACAGCATTAGTCACTTCAGCAAATGCCCAAAAATAACGTGACAAAGTCCTCTAGCAGCCATAGGAATTATGCCTCTTGTCCATCGGGAGCAAAGGAGGAAGTAGTGTGACATTGTTACAGAGCCACTAAGTCCACATAGGGATGAGGTCGGGGTGGTTGGATGGGTCAATAAAATGTTTTTGCCATAGGAGACCTCTGTTTGATTTCTGTTTTCTACCAACAGTCAACATTGTTTTTTCTTTTGCTTTTAATCATGTGGTCAAGTGGTTATTATTGTAACCATGTCAACAAAAGGTCCCCTAACCTTAAGGAAGTAGTAATTTTAACCCAAATCAAGATGCCTTTCTAACCATAACACAGTACTTATTTTGATGTTTATGAGTCATGTTTTGTGCCTAAACCATAGACTGTAGATGGCCAACGCGTCTCCACTTCCTCCCACTGTACAGAAATTAAGCCAAAATATCCCGGATACAGGTGCTGCCATCTTACGCTGGTGACATCATTTGAAGCCAGAGTCTGTGCAGTAGTGATCGAGGTCTCGCCCATACACCTGCCTGAACTTATCGCGAGCTGTCACCCCCCCTTTTTATAGCATCAAATAACTACTTAAAACCAAACGTATCAGAAAAATGACACTAGTGATAAGAACTACCTAAAATGACAGAAACCATCTTTTGGAACATTTTATTTGACGTGTACTTTGATTTTTCAGTTTGGTCCATGTCCCATCCGGTAACATGGAGGGGGCGGGGTTTATGACCTATACTGCAGCCAGCCACCAGGGGGCGATCCAGATGTTTTGGCTTCACTTTTGGGGCGCTCTCATGTCGTCCATTTTTATATACAGCCTATATATATTATTTTCAACAGTGAATTTGAATGTTTTTGGAAGGCACTGTCAAATGATGTCCTCCTGCAGGCAGCTTTTAAACATTATGGTCTGTAGTCTTGTGGTCCACCAGGTTTGGTCAACAGAGACAATACAGAGTGCTTACTGATGTTATCTGGCAATCCGCACTGTATCTGGAGATGCTGTACTAGACGGACGTAATGTATAAACTGTTTGTCAAGAAATAATTACCACGTAACTCCTCTTTCTGTCCATGCACAGACTAAACACACAGATACAGTGTGCAAATGAGACAACCTGTGAGTTATTGTAGTTTTTTTTTGTTTGGACAGAGCCAGACTGGCTAGCCTTATGCTAAGCTAAGCTAAACACATGACATGACTTCTCACACTTACAAATAAAAAAATAGAATAGAAAATACTTTATTGTCTCTCTTTTGCATTCAAAGGGCAGACATTTGTCTTTGCTTGCAAGTGCAGAAATCTGCTATTAAAAAGGGTAGATTAAAACACAACATATCACATCCAGACATGACACATTAAAACACATTTATATATAAACACAATAGAAGCTCCAATAAAGGAGCACCAAGTACTTGATGGTAAGGACTGAGTCAAGGTTAAGAAAGAAAAGAAAAAGAAAGAAAGAAAAAATGTTGAACTATTTCTTTAAGGCAAGGTGACACATTTCATTGATGACTTCCTCTACTGAAGTCAAGTTAAAAGAAGAAAATCTAAAACATTAAAAAGTCTGGGAGAGACAGCCTTCGAATAAAAGACCAGTATCATAGATCTGTCCAGTCATGGTGTCTAATCCATCACAGTTGTTGTGCGTGGTACAAGCCTTATCCCACTCATCCACTGTGGAAAAAAATGTAGATCTGTCTTACTGAAGCTTCAGTAATAATGTGGGGGTTAAACACCATGCAGAATCTTTTTTTCTGTGCTAAGGACTGCATTTACATGTGAGTGCGTGAGCCCACAGCAGAGTGGAGTAGAGCTGTGAAGGGGGATGTGCAGATTACTTTGTCTTACACCATGGTGATGAAGTCTCTCTCTCTCTCATGCTCCCTGTCTCTTTTCCTGGTCTCAACCTCTCTTCATATAGACCAATACATACAGCAGGTTTGTTAATGTAATGGGCTGATATCAGATACTATCATTCAGTTACATCATCCGCCTCTGATACATATACACATTACACATATTTGTTTTGCATTTTAAAGATGTTTTACTGGTTCAAAATCCTTTTCCACATACAGTAAACTCTTTCCTGAAAGGCCTAGAAGACCACAAAGCCTCTCCTCATTATGAAACAATACCGTGCATTAATCCTTAATTTACACTTGAAAACATTTGGTTTTGTGTGGTTGTTAGAGATGCCCAAATTTGAAAAGGTGAAACCAAACCCCTTTAAAACATTTTAATTTGAAAAGCTCTTAATTAACAAATGAATTCCAATTTAAGGGTTACATGAATGTTAAAATGTTTTCAGGTGAAAATGATTTACATTTGAAGCAATTCATATTCCCAACAGTGTTCAGGTATTAGGATGACCTACAACACAGATTTGGGTTTAATTAATGAGTAAATGAATGGATTACAATATATTGAGAGGTTATGGTTAGGTTTCAGATGGATTATCTGCACAGTTTAGGAGTTTTTAAGGGGTAAACTCCCCTGAAAATGAACCAAGTAACAATATGTGTTACCCTTATTTTGTACCATAAAAGGTAATCCATTGAGGTGTAACATCAGGGGTTAATCTGCTAATGCATAAATAAATGGATCATACTGTTTTAAGGAGTTTTCTTCATGTATTAAGGGATTTCAAGGGGTAAAACATTCAAATGTATACATTTTTTATAGACTTATCAGACCTGACAAGAATCCTTTCCTGTGTTTGGTGGTTTATTAAAGTGTTTTTATTTTCTTTGTGCAAAGGAGTTGATAACTGAGTCAAGTATAGAGTGTTCTTACAGAGGCAAGCTAGATGCACATTTAATTTCTTTCTCTACATGTTGGACCTTATGCTGCTGCAGCCATTACATTAATCTGACAGATTTCAATTCAGACCTCTGCCGCGTTGAAAGTGTTGTTACTAGTGTCACGAACTCCGACACAAAACTGGTGGTCTCAAGTGCACGACTCTTCAGACCGTGTATGGTATATCAAAATTCTTTTACTGAAGCAGAATACAACAAAAAACGCTCACGAGGAGGATTTACAAAAAGTACAAAACAAAACGCTCATAAAAAGGATCAAATAATAACATGTACTGAAGCAAAACCTGATGCATGGAAACTCGCTGGTACGCTTGACTCAGTTCTTTTTACAGACGAAACAAGACGAACTGGCACAGGACAAAGGGAGACAAGGACTATTTATACACGAGGTAGGGGAAAACAGGTGAGACCAATCAGGGGCGGGGTAGACAATCACAACGGCGGGAAAATCACACAAAGGGAGGAAGTCAGAGTCTGAAACGAGAGGAAAGGTGAGTACAAAATAAAACAGGAAGTGCAAGACGAGACTAGACGTGAATGACTTTAACTTAACATAAAACTAGAACTAGGACATGACATGAAATGCATTTAACAAATCCGACGAGACACAACAACTAGGCCCATCCATAGACTGTATTTAAAGATGGACGACGCGTCTCCACTTCCTCCCACTGTACAAAAATGACCTATGCTGCAGCCAGTCACCAAGGGGCGATTGAGATGTTTTGGCTTCACTTTTGGGGAGCTGTCATGCCGTCCCTTTTTATACACAGTCTATGGGTCCGACCTAGTTAGATTGACGTTGTGACTTTTACAGACCACCCTTCCCAGAAATACAGCTGTATAGGTCGTCTGTGCGAGCAGGACACAGGACTTTTCCCGTGTGAATATAAAAGTCAACGGTAACTTATTTTAACTTTCGTCAGATCGTAACGTTAAGTTACGTTAGTAAGTCACGTGATGTAAGTCATAAGTCACGTGAAGTAACTTAACTTATGTACGTTTCTTAACTTACAACCTAACCAAGTAGTTTTGGTGCCTAAAGCTAACCAAACTGCGACCGTTTCACAGGAGCAGCAAAGCAGGAGAGTCAGAAAGATGTCAATCAAGCACAGTGTGTACAGAGAAGAGGTCTAATCAGGCAAAACACTTCAAATCACCTGTGGGAGTTTACCATGTGCAGGACCTTTAATGGATTGCTTTAATTTGAAGTGTTTTTTTACCTCTAAACCACGCGGACAATCCTTTAAAGATACCATAATATATCACATCCATTATTTTATCCATTAGTTATCCATTATAAGGTCATTATCAATTAGTAAATGAAATATTAAGGTATTTAGTTTCACAGTGCCTTCATAGATGCAGTGTGTCACTAAGCTGCTAATGCACCTAAAGGAATTTCATTTTTCTGGGTTTCAGAGAGTTTACACCAAGTGAAATCAATTTTAGTATGTACACAAGTCTGTCGAGTTACTGTTGAGAACGCAGCGCTGTGTGCAAACACCAGGACACACGCTGATTTCATTTGACGACATCTACTCTAGACTGAGGAGCTCGGGAGCAGCACCGTGAGGGAACATTCATTACATGGCATCATTAACCACTTAATGGGCAGCAGTGTAGTGAGGGGTGGTGAGGAGGCTGTGTGTGCAAAAATTCTGTCAAGCTCCACTGTACGCTGCAGAGATCAAAGCCACACTAAGCTGCTTTGTTTCAGGTTGAGTCCTGACAATTAGAAGATGCAGAATTCAATTTGCTCAATCTGTTTGATGTTTGCTGCCAAATGTTATGTCTGGTGACGGCCTGAGAACACTGATACAATCTAAGTGCACTTAAATAATTCAGTGTGTTTATTGTTAGGTCTTTTGGTTTTTGATGAATAACTCTGGATTGGTTTAGAATTCACACATGTCCTTTTGGCAGTAGAAAGAGCTCATCATTTGATATATAGAACTAATTTTTTGCCCAAAATATCTGGGCAAAAAATGAGTTCTCACCCCTCGATATATCACATTTGATTGCATATTTTAATTGCCAGTTGCCATGCCAATTTTACAAATATCCCAAATTATTTGAATTCATGGATTGCTGTAATATACATCTGTGTCATGGAGGCCATGAAACAAAGAAAAATGGGACATCGACCACGGTTGGATATCGGCTCTAAGCAGTGGTGGACAGATTCTGTTTTGGTTGCAGCACCAATGCCAACTCACCTCATCAGTTTAGTAAATAACGTATTGTCATTCATGTTACGCGATTAGAGGATGATTTCAGAGCAGCCAGCAACAACGAGGTTAAACAGCCTCACAAACACCACACTAGATGCTCAATGGCACAATGCCAAATGATTAATTTATAGAGATGCAGGCACTTTAATCATACAGTTCACCTCATGCTTCAATTATGAAATGATCAGTATTGACAGTGGCTTGGTCACTGTCTTGGCTTTATCTTCCTGATGACTGGATAACATAGATAGTATTCATTTGTACTGTCTTGACAACCAGTTTCACAGTCTCAGCAGTGACAGTAATCCTTGTTTCCAATCCAGTTCACAGTGTTAAATTTTAGGGGTGGGAAAAAAAAATGTATTCACTTAAGTATTGTAATTCTTTTATTAGTATTTTTTTTAAAGATTTTTGCTTTATTGTCTCGATAGTCATAGTAGAGAAAGACAGGAAAAGACATGAAAAGATATATTAAAAAAATATATATTAATATTTTATTTACCACTTTTATTTGCAGTATAGCAATGATGCTGCTGAAATAAAACTCAAAGACTGACTGACATGTGATGTGCATTGTTTTTAGAAATATGACTCATGATATACAGTCTCTAGAAGTGTATGATTCAACTTTTTCCCATGGTCTATTGTTAAAAAAGCAAACAAAAATCGCAATACATATTGAATCGGCACCCAAGTATAAATAGTATCGAATCAAGAGATAAGCTTATCGTCCCAGCCCTATTAAATTTACATGTTAAATATGCACATTTTATTTGATTTCACATTTTCTCATACTTAAAATTACATACATTCACACGGATTCATGTTGCCTCCTTGAGCAGATCCTGTGATCGCAGTGATTCCATTGGAATTAATTGATTTTAAAACCTGGTGTGTCCAAGCGACTATTCTTTAGTGAAATAATGTAGCTGATTGTGTCATGTCCGTTTCAGGTCTCAGAATCTCACAGAAAACCTTTATGCACATCATATCAATATGTTAAGCTTAGTGTATAGTATTTAGACCAATGGCTCATGTAAAATAGGGTGTAAAAGTAAGTAGGCTACACCAGATACATTTAGTGGACATTTCATAGTTTATTGCTCCACTACAGGTTGTAAACATTAATAAGGCTGCCCTCTCAGCCAATAAAAAGTGTTCACATAATTAAATTGAATCTTTAAATTTTAGGTATCTATAACTTTGGTTACTTTCAAATGTTGAAAGCTAAACCTAATTACATTTGATGAGGGATTCATAAGGATTCAGAATGGATACTGGATTTGGATCAGTAAAATGAAATGAATGATGGAGTGTTCCTTTTTTTTTAATATTTGCACAAAATCAGGTATTGGCAGCTTAAGCACAGATCTATCAGTATTGGTACCCACCTGTATCGGTCTACACTTACGTCTCCTCTGCTTCATACTCACTTTCCATCTGTTAATCCTCCAGCATGTGCACGAGCTGTTGAGCTGCCCCTGCAGAGATGTAACTGAGCATCACAGAAACATGAACCGATGCCATAGAGCAGTGCCACACTGATGCAGTCGTCAGGCTTTAAGGCTCACTCTTCCACTGCGACTTTTATCTCATTTAATTATGCTGAGAGGATGACATCGGAGCAGGGCCTTTTGTACACACTGAGATATGGCTCTGTCGTGTGGGAACATCAGCGGGCAACTGTACCCCCACGCCTCGCCCCCCCTCACGCAGACCGATCTCTCCATCTTCATTGGTTAATTACGTTACTCATCTCTCCCCTGGCCTCAGCAGTGTCAGTGGAACAGCTTGGGTTGTTCCTGGAGCACAGATCCTGGGACACATAAATCAAAACTCCTCCTGGTGCCATCGATTGAGACAGAAGGAAGGGAAGGGCAAACCCTCCTCTCGTCCTCTTCTTTATGTTTTAGGATCTCATTCATATAAATTACTGACTGAATGGGAAGGGGAGTTTGAATGTCACACTCACTGTCCTTGGTTGGGTTATTCCCACATGAACTCAACCTAGAGAAAGGTCTACGTTGGTGTCCTTGGTGACACGTTTTTTTCCCAATTGGACTGTCCTGACCATGATCTTGCACATTCAGAGCTGGTCGTTCCCTTGTCGTGCAGCTGGTGAGGGGGAGGCTGCAAAGATATCAGTTAAACCCGAAAAACCAGTCCTTCAAACCACAGCCATAGATGAGAAAACTGAAGAAGAAAATACTTTTACTTTTTATATTGTGAGGATCAAGTGTTTACCCTTCTGTGTCAGTGTGGGATAGTTGTTTATACCATCATGGGATTCTCTACTGAAAGTCAGACTGGTGAAATTCTTTAAGGTGGGCTGACAGCCGCTCAAGGCAGAGGCTGTCATTGCATCGTGTTTTACACACTTGACTAAACTGAAGGTGACCCACACTCACTGTATGAAAAACCTCACATTTTCAAAGATGCAGTTAGCAAGACTTTAATGGAAAATCAACGACCACAGAGGAGGGTGTCCCACCCTTACTAATTGATCGTTCACTAAACCCTTTCCTCGAGCAGCAATTTCCCAATCATAGCTTATTACAAGGCAATGTCAAGCTTTGGAGTGTTCGTCTTTTAAAAATTGCCTTTACAAAACCTAAAACCAGAGCAAAAGTGTAAGCAATGGATTTAACAGTATGTTAGTCTGCTCTAACTTAAAGGGTAATTCCAGTATTTTTAAACCTGGGCTCTATTTTTACATATTTTGGGGTCTAAATGACTAATACTTACCAAAGGTTTTGGAGTTGGTCCAGGGAAAAGTATGTCCACTAAAAGTGCAATAATTGCTCAGTTATCAGGGTCAGTTAACACACCTTACAATATTTTCCCAAAGTTTAATCACTTGTTGAAAGTTTTCCCAACCCACAGGAAGTGATGTATCAAATCTGAAGAGTGAGATATAAAGTGTCTCTTTAACAGCATTAAAGTCATACATTTTTCTATCCTGAAAAAACTATTTTCTTTATCTTCCATCTTTGTGGTGTAAAGAGACATTAATTGTATCTGCCATTTGAAGCCACCAAGATACAAAACTGACAAGTGTAAAAATGCAAGCAGGGTTGCCATCTTTGGGTACCTGGCTGGAGTGAGATTTTGATGCCATGGCCCCTGGGCTTAATCATGCAGACGCACACGTGCACTTTATCATGTGCACATATTTGGACTTAATTCACCATCAGGGTTTAAAAAAGTATGCACCTTACACATGTGGCGGGAGCGGGACCTTATATTGTAAGATTTAAGGATATAGCCTGACTACACCACCCTGGGAAATACTCACAATTTCACAATATTAGACAAACACTAACCCAATAAAGGACACAGGTTCATTCACTAATGAAAGACGTGTTGTTTCCACTATCAAAACTACACCGTTTTATTCAATGTTCACAAGTAGCACGAACCAGAAATAAACAAAAAGAAACAAAAGAACCTATCATACTCCACGCACATAGCCAATCGATTAACACACACACACACACATCTACACATGACCACACATACTCACTCAGCCAAATATGAATACACACACACACACACACACACACACACACTGTCTACAATCTGCACGACCACACATACTCTCTTAGCCAAATATATACATGAAGACACACTCGTTCACTCACTCAGCCAAATATGAACACTCACTCACTCACTAGCTCCGGCACAGGGTTTTCTGCCAGAACAGCCGTCCAATCAACACGGCAATAAGCATCATGCACCGATCACCGACCAAACAGAGAGTAATTCAAGAGCCCATACTCATAGAATGGGGGTTACTGTACGCCCGCTTGTTCATCTCTGTTGCTGTCGCAGTGTTTTGGCGTGAGAATTGTTTGGGCAGCGTGAGACTGAATGTGAATGCACGTGTCTCACGCCAGAAACGTGAGAGTTGGCAACACTGATGACTGTCCTAATTCAATAAAATCTGTTACCACCTTAAGAACAAACAATGTGGAAAATATTTGTGGCAGTTAAATTGTGTGTCGTCTTGCTCCACAAAACCTGTTTGACCTTGGCTTGTGTCGCAGTAGCAGAAAATCAACAAGATTTCGGCGTTTTCACTTCTTCTAATTTTCTTCTAACATGTTTCAAGTTATTCCACAAGTGGGCTGGTCTATGATTTTCTGAAGAAGAAGCACATGTGTAGCTACGTTTTAACAGCTGGCCTGGTAACCTTCTTGGATATGGTGGCCAGTGCAGGTTTGAAGTGTGGTGCACCACAGCTGTTTCATTTTGGCCAGGAGTGATGTAGACTATCCCATCCAGTAATTCTGACATCCATCTGGACAAATGGCCTCCAGTTGTTACTGTGTTGTATTTCTGCGATAGTAGAAGTACAGTAGCAAAAACAGTTATAGCAGTAGTAGCAGCTATAGCGGTAGTAGTAGCAACAGTAGTAGTAGCTGTCATGGTAGTAGTAATAGTAGCAGTAGTATTACAAGCAGTTGTAGTAGCGGCAGTGGTTTTAGAACTAGCATGGTAGCAGCAGCAATAACAGTGTTAGCATCAATAGTCAGTAGCTGTAGTAGTAGTATTAGTAGCAGTAGTAGTATTAGTAGCAGTAGTAGTAGTAGTATTAGCAGCAGTAGTAGTATTAGTAGCAGTAGTAGTAGTAGTATTAGCAGCAGTAGTAGTATTAGTAGCAGTAGCAGTAGTGGTAGTAGCAGTTAGTAGCAGCAGTATTAGTATTAGCAGTAGTAGTAGCAGTTGTAGTATTAATACCAGCAATAGTAGTAATATGTATATAGCAGTAGCAATAAAAATCATTGTGGTAGTATTAGTAGCAGTAATAGTAGCCTGCAAGTAGTAAAAGCAGCAGCAGTAGTAGTATTAGTAGGTGGTAGTCGTAGTATTAGTTGTAATAGTAGCAGTAGCAGCAGTTGTAGGTTGCAGTAGTAGTATTAGCAGAAACATTGATATCAGAAACCATTTAGCACATTCTAAGTTGGCCTCTCTGCAGCTGCAGGCCTCCTAGCTGCCTGGCCGGGCTGTTTTCCAGGGAGTAACAGCTCTGCGGTCACGTGTCTGGGTGGTCAGGGAGGTCGGGGAGGTGGGGGGGGGCAGGGAAGGGAAGCGGAGGGGAAAATCACATGTTCCCAGGAATGTTAGGCTCTGTTGTGGGTGTGCAGTGGGAAGCTCATGGCCATCAGCATGAAAACAGTGAAGGAGCTCAGTTCATTTCAGGATGGAGTGGAGCAGACCATGCTTCAGGACTGGTTAGGTTGCTTACAAGCAGCAATAAATAATATGGAAATGTTTTTTTCATTTGATATGAATTTCTGAAGGTCAAAGCCAATACCAATATTTCTGGAGTGAAGCTGCTGGGGGTTTTAATTATATCTTAGATTATTATGATCTTTTTTTGATCAAGCACCCCTACTGACAAGACAACGTGCAAAAAGTCCAAAAGTCCCAAAACAACCACTATGACCGTCACAGTAACAATTCACCAAAAAGGTCACACCAAAAAGTGATCTTCGCTCTCCCACGTGAAATAGGTGACTACTCGCAGGGCTAGTTAGTGTTCTGCTGTAGCTGGCGAGCTAAACGTTAACTAGAGATTTTCTCTCTACTGTTCTGTTTACTTCCCCCTGGCATTTTGTTCACCGTTGTGCACCATTTCTAAGCTAACAAGCTTGCTAACGGTCAACAGGTTTTTTTGGACCACTTGGGGGCAGCGGAAACAAGTTGTGAACACAGCATCATCCTCTGTTTGGTGCTGAGCAGGTAGTATGCAGTGGGTTTTTAGACCTTTTTCACTGTAAAAAATTACCTGCTGCTGCCAAAAACAACACTTTAAGAGCAGTGAGAGTGAACCAAAACAGTAAAGTTGTGGGCAGGACAGATAAACAATGAGCTGAAGCTCACTATAAAGCTCCATAAAGCCGAGGGGAGCTGCAGATTCAGGTCATAATTCTCTGTAGGTTCATTGCTGTAGGAGCGACCCCTTTCACATTGTCACATTGTGTTCACATTGTCATTGGATACATTGTTATTACAAAAATATCCATTATAGCCGCTTTAAGGTTAGGGAAATATTGTGGACAAAATAAAAAACATGAATCAACGCTTCTTCCCAGTATATTATTATCAGGTTGGGAATCATTTTGTAATTTAAAGCGAAGTTTCTTATTAATAAAATAATAAAATAAACCTGAGATTATGATTAATGAGAACAAGACATATTTTTCAGGACCCCACATGGACTCGTGTGAGAAGTATAAGAGTCTGCTGCAGATTTCTAAAACTGATATATTTTTATGATATAATTTTAAAGTAAGAAAACTGCAATTAGAAAATGAAAATATTTCTATATATTCCACCTGAATCACCTTGAAAATACAGATGTCACAAGTTGGAAAATGTTGGGTAACCTTATACTACGCAATATATATATATATATCAAAAATATGATCAAAAAGTGCCAATAGAGTCCATTTGTATGTGATCTGCAAATACACACAAAAAAAATCATAATAAATATGTCATCAGTCAAACTGCAGAGTTGGATAAAATTAAGTGTATAATAAAACAACCCTCCTCCATGATCACTTCACTGCCTTTATTAAAGCTGATCTTATAATCTGCAGATTGCCATTAGCTTGTAGAGCTTCAGCTCACACAGAAAGGGAGAAGCAGGCCTCTGTGATCTCCATATAGAAGCGGTCTGCTATTGCCTCTGGCATATTGAATTCCCTCTAGTCACCACAGGAAGAAAATCCTAATTGACAATTTCACACCGGCTCCTTCCCTCCCCCGTTATTCATTTCCTATCATTAGTCCATGATGGGTCTTAACTGTATTCCATCCCTTTATTCAAATTACTTACACATTTCCTCCTCTTCCCCCTATCACCAGTGCCCTGCTTGCCGCTGCGCTTGGAGTGCCCTTGTGAGTTTTTGTCTTTGAGGAGCACACTGAATTGGTTGTATAATTGTGTGTTACGTAACTGAGTGAATTAGGCAGGAGATATGTTTAAAATGAGGGCACGGATTGGTGGCAGTGAAGAATGCTGTGTTCTAGCTTTTTGCCTTGCAGAATAAAGGGGGAGGAGAGTTTGTCCATAAACGTGTGTGTGTGTGTGTGTGTGTGTGTGTGTGTGTGTGTGTAACAGCAGTGAGGGATGGAAAGGGAAAGACAGAAACAGATAAAGCTGGTGTGCAGCAGAGGGATAGATGCGTGGGCATGGTGTAACAGCATGAGTCATCACAACTTAGCTGATGGACGTGTGGCCTGAATCCAAAGAGGCCCCCCTCCTGGAAACCTACTGTATATCTAAAGTTTTTCCTGTTAAACCATTTAGAGTAGTAATCCCAAAGAACTGTTTTTATTTTTGGCTTCCATATTTGGTGCTAAGCCTCATCGCTGTTGGGTTTTTGCACTGCACTACCCACTTGCACACCTGTCAATCAATGTGTGGGCAGTACCGTGAATTATTTTCCTGGAATTTTCTGTCATTAAAGTTTGACTTTGTATAATTACTGCTTTTATCTGCGTCTATCAGCCATGCTAGCTATTAACTATCTATTCCAAACAAACTGGAGTAAATTCCACAATTCTACGGCGCCCCGGAGTGGCCACAGAGAGAAAAAAAAATATTTCAAGGCCACATTTTACTACATACTCACAGGGACTCTGCAGTTCCCCTCAGCACTACTGAGCATTTTAGCGTCTTTCAGCTCATTGTTTTGGTTTTACAGCCCACAATTTTACTGTTTTGATTCAGTCTCACAGCTCTCATCTATATGGTTTCCTGTTTTCAACACGGAAGCTCTAATCAACCCACTGTATGCTACCAGCCCACCACCACAATGGAGCATTTAGCAGCTAAAGAGCCGAGACTGCCCTCCCAATGCATTCGCATCACCAATAGGAATGCTGAAGTGATTTTTGTATTTCACTTTGATGACTCAAATCGCATTGTATTTCCCCCGTCGCATATACGCTCAATAAAGCCTGGACTTCACTGTCGGTCCGTTTGTCCGTGTTTTGGTCCATTTTTTAAGGCCATTGTTACGAGCTGTATTCGACCAATCAACGTACACTTACGTCTGGACCAATCACCGTACACTTACGTCACTCAAGGTTCATCTTGTGCTGGGAGAGTACCTACTCTTAAGTAGGAGCTAAAAAAGTCCCTCAAAACAGCATTCTAAGAACTACGATGGTTCCCAGTTCTTGCAGTGCGAACACAATAAAAAGGGGGAGGGGTCCTCCAACTGTTCTTAGAACTATGAAAACGTTCCTCCGGTCCGAAAATGCCTATTGTCACATCATTTTTCAACAGTGATTTATAACAGTTTTGGAAGACACTGACAAATGATGTCGTCCTGTCTACAGAGGCGTCAAATCAGAAAAATGTGTTGTTCAAAATGGTAGTTAGAAATAGCATATTTTGTCATTCAATTTGGAAGACTTGTTCAAAGAGCCAAACAATTCCCTCAGGAGTTGGTGGAGACCAAAACAGAGCTAAAAGCTGAGCGAATATTGGACTTACATTCATCAGGTGGCCAGAAACAAAACTCCAAATGTCAAATGTATGATTTTTAGCTTGTTGTGGACTTAAGCCCCAAAACCAAACCAAACAAATGCCAAAAAAGCTTGGTCAAAGTGGGTATCAGAGCTATGGCCAAGGAAACAAAACTGGTTCCTCTAGAGAAGAAGGGGATTAATTACTTAAGTTCTTGAGAAAGTTCTTAAGTTGTGGGAACAGTTCACCTTCTGCAAAAACTGCTAACTCCAGTTGAAATGTGCTGAAATCAAACCAATTAGAAATGTGATGAAGGCAGAGAATCAAACACCTGGGTAGCTAACCTTTAAATGATTGTTTTCTTCTGGTCCTGTCCACCTTCTATTTAGTTTAATCCACACTTCCTTTCTTCTTGTTATCTAAAATGGCAAGACATTAACCATTGACCCTTCTCAATCATGGCTACCAACTGTGTGCACTCAAACTCCATTATGTTTTCTGCATCTACAGCAATACAGATAATGTTGACTACAAAGAAAATTAAATGTCATGCAGTAAAACATTTTGGGCTAAATACCAACACAACTAAAACAGTCTGTATTTAATTTTGAAACAGTATAGGTCTGGTTGAAAATGTTGAGATTTGAACAGAATAGGCTATTCAAAGGAATTAAGATGCTAATAGCCTCTTGTTCCCAGTAGTAGCCTATTATTATAGGCTATGAGTTCTATGAAACAAATTATATGTCAACACAAGCTCAGTCCACCAAATCCTTCTTGGAAGGCATTTTTAAGCACACCTTCTTTCCTCTCATTCCTTTGGCCTACAGTCAACACACTCATGTGCACAGGTCCACACGTTTATCCACAGCCCTTCACACAGTGTCCTTTATTTGCTCCTTGAACCCCCGGTGCTCAGAACTGTGTATTTCTTTCTCAGGTGAGGAGGGAACAAGTGATGCTGAGGCTTGAGACTGCTGCTGCTGTTTTTGTTACAGCATTGACGAGAACAAACCTCAAATATAATTGCCAAATTTCTTGTTTTTCTATGGTCATTTTGAATTTGAAAATGTACAGTACTTGGTGAACATTAAAGACCACAATCACCTTCTGCCTGCTGATATGCACACACCAGCTGAAATCCCATTCCTCACTAAACCAACCAAAGACTATGTTGATGAACCAGAGCATCTAACTCTGTCGATGTAGCACAGTTAACATGAAAAGAAGCTGCATCACAACTTTGGACATTTCCCTTTCCCCTCTCACATCTCTCCCCCTCACTAATGAGCCCATTAGCAATTACACATTGAATCAGGCTTCTATGGCAACACAGCACGAGACCAACATTTGGGGTGGAAACATTTACACAGCATCCACTTTCACTGCTGCTTTTTACTTGTCTGAAAAATAACCTTTTGATATTGAATATTTACGTATGCAAGTTTTGTCAGGTGAGATGTCAAATCGTATGTATATATACACATACAGAATACTGAATTGTGTTTATGTAATATATTAATTAGTGACAGCAGAAAAGATTATTGTAAATTCACATGTATTTATTTACCTCAGTTACACCGAGGCCTTTATTTGGATCGGGCTTAAATTAATGACAGCCCTTTATTTCTAATCTTTAGTGTTTTAAAGTGTATTCTGACCTGTTTCTGTTTTCCTGTGTTAAAATAGGGAGACGTCTTACTTAAGGTTCCAAATACCGGTGTAGGATATGCTCAGCCTGGCAGATCTGCTCGGGGTCCTGTGTTTATGACATAACACATTCACACATTATGACTGGCTGCACGTCGGAAAGTGTGCGGAATATAAAAAATAATTTTATATGTGTCTGATATGTTTAATGTAGACACAGAATATTTTCGTTTTAAATACTGTATTTGATATTTGACATTGTGCAAAATGTCTTGCTGCAGTCTGGTACTAATATTTATTAGAACAAATATCAATGCCAATATTTACATTTAAAAAATACATTTTTCTATGGCTATAGATATTTTAACAATACAATACCAGATAGATATTTTTAATGTAGATTTTTAATATGTTTAATATTTAATGTAGTGACCCATCTGTATACAAGATGTTTTTGCTTTATTAAATGCTTTTTTTAATTCTGTGGTAGGCATAAATGTACTGGTGCAGTCTGGGACATGGGCTGCTCCATTATTTATTAGAAAAAGTACAACATCAAATTCCATGTACAACCCACAAATGGATTCAGTAAGGCAGAAATGCTGCAAAACTGTGACAAATAAGTAGTTTGCCCTGTCTTGACAGAGGATAGCTCAGTTGTGTCTCCAGCATTCAAATCTCATACCAACTGTCTCTTAATACAATATCCTAATGCAACACCGGACACAGTGCAATACTGTGATGAGAGAAGCAAAACAAATATTTATTTATATGAAAATGTCAAAGGTTATTACTGCATTCCACTGAGGAGCACCTCACCCGCGATTGTTCTTTTTTTGGTCCAAAAATATGTCACACAGCACATAAATATAGCATGAGTCAAAGAGTGATGTTAGGATTGTAGTCACAATTTACTGATGTGGGAGTTGTCAGGGGAGAGTTGGGCTGTTTCATCCTGATACTACACTGATTACGAGGCCATAGGGGGAAATCAGTAAGTGTTCTCTACAGTCTAATCAGGACCAAGCATGGTTTTTCTTGTCATACAACTCGGCTCAGTAGAGAGGTACAGACTTATGAATAAAGGAATTGTTTCAGCCTACTGAAATCTGTTGATTGCTCCAAAAACACCTCACAGCACAATTACATCCTGCGCAGATGTGTTATACAGCTCAGATATATCGCCAGATGTACTGCATGAGTGCGCTGTTGACTCATCTGTGCTACTTCTGGCTGCCTGGCTGGGGAAACAGTGACGATGATGATGCTGTTGCAGAGAGTTGTTGTGAATGAGCCCAGGGGCCTAAGCAGTGACCTCAATGGAGGCGGTTGAGAGTCAGGAATGTAGAGAATGTTTCATTTCCACAGCAGCACTGGAGACAGACAGCTGCCTGAGCAAGAGACGGTGTGAAAGAAAACGTTAGATTCGAATGTTAAGTGATGTCAAAGCTAATTGATTTAGCTGTTTCTGAGTTAAGCTGCTGATTTGCTCCCATTTCTTAAAATCCGTTCAAGTCTGCCTTTAACAGATTTCACTAGTAGAAATGTGGCACCCTTGTGGTTTATGGGTTAAGACGCCAAGCATGAACTGCAAAGGTCCCTGGGTAGACTCGAACCGGGTATGTTGCATGTCATTCCCGTCTCTCTCCTACCATATTTCCTACCATCTCTAATGAAGACATAAAGATGCCCCAATTAATACTACTACTACTACTACTAATAATAATAATAATACAAAACAGTGGGCAGGACACTAACTAGTTGGCAATCTACTGTAACTTGCAAGCTATCCACTAAAATGCTTGGCAGCTGAGTGGTAATTGTACCATTGACTCCTGTCTCATAACTCACCATACCACTTTTGTGGTTTTACAACGGCAGAGGAGGGTGTAATAAAAGTTGATGGTTCAGAACAGCTAATAAGCTACAATAGCTTCCCATGGATGTATGATAGAAAATGGATACTGAACTCAAAGATAGCGCCCAGTCACTTGATTGAAAAACTGCATAAGCCAAAAAGGTTTTTCAGCTTCTGGCCTTGGTTGCAGTTCAAGGTGTCCTGTCAACAGTTTAACGGACATCTCTTTTATAATGGCGGTCTATGGGGAAAATGTGTTTTAGGCCAATTTTTGTTGTTGTTGCAATACCATGAGTAGCCACTGGGGCAAATTAGCAGCAAGGCAGAGCGGTGCCGTATCCAGCTCTCTTAATACATCCATGTAGCTTTGTTCCCTCAAAAGTCAGCACTGTCAAGACAGCTTGCTATAGGTCAGTGATGTGAATTTGGATGTCAAGGTTTACTAAACTCGATGCAAAATATCCACATGGATTTACTTTGCTCCCCAAAGCAAATTAACTCATCGCAGTGATTTTATTAAAATGAACATGAAACTGGGCATTTAGGACACACACTGACTGGAATCCTCTAATTGGAGTAATTTTGATACTAACTGAACAGATGTCCACAGGTTTTTATTTCTATTTGACTGAATAATTTGGTTTAATATTGTCAGCCTTCCATAATATACAACCTTGATTCATTCAGGCCCCCTTTGAGTCAAGCAGTAATGATAGTATCCTAAACAGAGACAGATGAAGCCTTTTGAAAATGTTATTTAGTCATTTAACCATTCACAGAATACAAGAGAATAAAGTAAAAGAATCCCTGTTAGCAAATGAGAGCTAACTGTCTTTCAAAAAGTCAGATTCAGTTTAAATAAAAAGGCAGGAACTGTACTGTTACTGTTTCCATGAAGATTACAGAGGCAATGGAAACCGTAGTGGTGTCATATTGTATAGCAGAGGACAGGCCACAGCATTTATTTAGTTCCATAAATGTTGCATGCACTGAGATGTGAAATAAGCACACAGAGCAGTAACTGTGTACACAGAACTCTGAAGCAAGAGAGCAGAAGAGAGGCATCTGAATGAGGGAGCATGTCTGAATTTTTATTTTATTTTATTAAAGGCCAATATTAATCTGCCATATCAGTCGAACCCCTCTGTGTTCACCTTGTTTGTGGACGAAGACAGAGACAAGTTGTTTCTCCCGACATGACCCTGGAGAACAAAATGTCTCACACTAACAAGGAACAGGCACGGCTTGCTGATAAGGCTTTGGGTCGGGGTGTAAAAACACTCATTACTCCGCTCTATTACTCCTCCAGCTCCAAAACAAATTCCTGAAAATCTTGTGTCATCAGAACAGTTAAATGGAAAACAAGTAACACAGCATGAACTCAGCAGAGCAGAAACACACTCTCATGGCCCTGCCTAACTGAAGTGTCATCTTTAGACTCTTTTATACACTTTTGAACATTTTATTATTGTTTCTTTAATTTTGTCTCAAAGCAATTTATTCTTTTTGTGCCTTCCTCTAAAACAGGTTCTAAATTCATGTTTATAGTGTTTTGTGTTAAAGCTGTGTTAATGGAAGTTTGTGGCCACATGGGGGCAGCAGAACAAGCTGCAACACAACACTGACACACCATATAGAGACAGAGCGCATTTAAGTCCCGCCCACACTGGAGGTTAAAACAATTAATCGCTCCCCATTGACTTTGTATTGCGTGAAGGTGCCTCCTTGCCACTTCCGTCTGCTAGCAAATAACAGCAGTGTTTCCCATTCATTAACTAATGTATGGCGGCCCGCCATAGATTAATTTCTTCCGCCATAGTCTCATAATGAACCCATTTTGTTTTTCATCTCTCACTCCGCGTTAAACCTCTGAGACCCACAGGATCCCAAAAATCACGTTGTCTTTAACGCGTCATATCTCCGCAATAGTTAGAGCTAGAGACATGCCGTTTTTTCCTCTTAAACTAGAGAAACAGCAGTAACCGGTGAGCCCGTTTGTCTATGTGAGCCATTTACTTGTCTGAAAACTAATACGTAAAGTTGTAAAAGATGTGGATGGTCTCCTGTTTTGCATGGCACATTGCTTGTTCTACTTGTATGTATATCGATCAGTTCTCACCCACCATCTTTGTTGGTGACATACTAGAGTGTAAAGGTCGGACACTGCTATTGGCTCCAGTGGATGCAGTTCATTTATAGGTTCCTTGCTAGTAGTCAGCGCCCCCCGTTGTATGCGCATATTTACACACAAACACACATACGTGCTGGAACCAACTGTCTGGAACAACATTTCTGGTGGCATTTTGAGGACACGACATCGTTTGAGGCAAGTGGTTAACTAGCTGCCTTCCTGAGGGTCTCCATCAATGGGCCGAGCCCAGAGGAATATAATTACACAAGGGCATTGGAACTCTTTTTCTCAAAGCCTAGGAAAATTAAATCTCCAAATGCGAGGTACAATGTTTGTTGCTCTTGATACTACGCCACCTGATCACACAGGTTTATTGAGATGGAGTTACATCACTGTTGACAAAGTCCACAAAAGGAAGAAGCTGGGATGGCTGGATGGATCGAACAAACACAGATCTTTCACCCAGGAGGCTGGGGTTCGTGTCCCGCGTCAAATCAATGTTACCTTGTTTTAAGTTACGTATGTTACTTACCTCACGTTACGTACTTATTTTAACCCAAACCACAATCTTTTCCTAAACCTAACCAAGTAGTTTTGTTGCCTAAAGCTAATTGCATCTGTATGACATGAGTGATACTAACCCATACCTATGAGGCGGATAACCACTAATAACGACCATTCAATCGAGTGATAATGTTCTGACTTAAAATTTGCACAATGGTAAGTTGAGCTCAGCTTGGTCCCTGGACCGTAGTCAATCAGCAGCTCCTTCCAAAAATAGAAATATCGACTGGAAAAAATGGAAAAATAAATGTGGGATTTAGAGCACAAGGGTGACAGAGAATGTGTGCCCAGACAACTGAGAAAAGTGCTTGCTAGAGACAGGAGCATAACTTCAAGGGTCGGTTCACACACATTACTAAAAATTGTGTAGGCTCCACAATTCAAATTCCAGTCACTTTCATTGTATTACTGTAAGATGGAGGCAGCAGTGTCATAGACAAATATCTCAAAAAAGATACCACAAACAATTTGTTGGTGAACTGACTCTTTAACTCTACTGTTTATTTTAGCATACATCCAATGGGGGTAATGAAGGGAGGACAGCAGATATTTGAAATCACACCCTGAACATAATGACACTTGCAGCAACCACATCATTTCACAGCAGTAAAACTGTATGGAAATGTCGTCACACACAGTTACGCATTTTAAAATATCCCCTGACTCATTGCCCTTTTAGGTTTACAATCACGTTACCCTTGCTGTTTTCACTCATGCCTTTTTTTGATTTCCACAGAAAACTAAGTCAATGTTGCAACAGTCTTGTTGTACTCCAAAGTGTGATTATCTAACAGGTCTCAG
This sequence comes from Macquaria australasica, assembly GCA_005408345.1. Classification (NCBI taxonomy): domain Eukaryota; kingdom Metazoa; phylum Chordata; class Actinopteri; order Centrarchiformes; family Percichthyidae; genus Macquaria; species Macquaria australasica. Next base: position 172,738 of record SEMN01000377.1, on the reverse strand, counting down.
GCTGAGACCCATAAACAGATACGTTTCCTGTAAAACAGGAGAAAAACTGAGACAGGACTGAACAAGTGCTTCTTTGCAGTCTAGCTTCGCTCAGACGAATTTATTTGCCAATAAACAAAATCTCTTTTTTCCCCCCTCCTCTTCTGTATTTCATGTTCCATGTTATTTCAATAACAATCAATACAGATCACAGTAAGATCCACAATATCACAAATAAAACAAAATAAATGGGCTAGTTACAAATCCTTTTTTTAGTTTCCAAATAAAACACACATTTTGCATTTAAATAATCCTGAGTTCAGTCAGTGTACTACCTTATCAATGAATACTCTTCAGTTCATTAACTGATGTTTCGGTTTAGTTTACCACTACGCTAATGGAAACATTAATGATGCAATGTAGAATTTCTGGGTTGTCACAAATTCCATTATATAACCTCACTCATATGAGTAGATAAAAATAAACTAGCACATTGCTACTAATCACTGTCAGTCTTCAGCTCACGCATTCTGTCAAAGTCTAACTTTTCATAAAGTTCAAGAATATACATCACATTGTAACTCTAATAATATTAATTTAAGACCAAACTGTTTTATCAAGAAAATAGTATTTGACCCAACATGAAATATTGTGGAGCCAAAAACACTTGGAGCTTAACAAGAAGTTTACAAGCAGCGCCATCTTGGGTCAAAACAATTTGCCCATATAAATGTATTAATTACTCTTACAAAAATCGATGTAACATTTACTCTAGATGTTAAGCAACATACACAGTTATACAAGTTTTAAAGCTTCACAAACCTGTAAAACAGGAGAACAACTGAGACAGGCGACAAGTGCTTCTTCGTATTCTAGCTTTGCTCAGAGGAATGAGGCAGCAACGTGAGTCCACTCACAAAGAGAGTCCAAGGTAGAAGCAAAACGCCACACTGCCTCCTGCTGGCAACACTGAAATGCTCAACTGTAATATTATTGAGAGGCCTTGTAGCCTTATCCCGAGGCAATAACTAACCATTATGGCATTAGAAAAGTCCACGCACACACAAAATAAAAACATAAACCAAATTACATAAAATGTGTGTTCGTCACAATTACAATAAGCGTTCAGGGGCAATGGGGAATGAGGACCCTGATGGCTGATTAACTGACCTGATGCTCAGGATGAGTCAGTATTAACCAGTCTGAAAAAAGGACTTTCATACACATTATGGGGACTGTGTTAACATTTTGGTGTGGGATAAACCTTATGTTTATTTTTTTTTAAAGCTAGGCCCTCCCCCATTTCATTAATATTTGTATTGGATGCTCCCTTGAATTACAAAAAGAAAGAAGGAAAGACCAAAAAAACAACAACACCCTTCTCTCTAAGGTTGTATTTAGACCAAATCAGGCGCTGCGGCGAAAAGGCCAGTCCTCCCATTCATTTTAATGTGGGTAGTGCGTTTAGGCTGCGGCGCTGTGGACCGCAGGGGGTGTCAAAAAGAAACACAGTGGCCCTGAGGCGAAAAGTTAAAACAGAATCCCTCAAAATAATTCCATCACTGATTTAGGTTAAAGCTGGCGTAGGCAGAATCTGTGCAACGTAGGCAAAACCTTCCGCCTCTCTCTCTGCTGCTTCGTATCACTCCGCTAAGCCCCTCCCACCAAACCCACAACTTCGACCGGCAGCAGAAGGAGTCGGTTCCCCTGCGAAACCGTATCCCTCGTAGGGCTCACTCTCCACGGCGTGAGCCTCACCGAGACCGCGGCCCCTCCTGCCGTGACTTGTTTTCTCAAAGACGCCCCTCCATTGCTTCGCGGCCGCAGAGCAGAGTGCCCCAGGCTTCAGAGGCAGCTGCAACGCCGTCCAGCAGCGGGAAGAGAGGCTAGTACACCACACACACACACACACCACTGTCCCCCGTCAAAAGTTATTCCCCACTGTTTGTCATCATGCCTCTTTGCCACTCGTCGTTATGAGCGCCATGGCATCGAACATAATGAGCCTGAAGCTGGGATGTGTTGTTTTGTACTATACACCGCTGTAGGCAAAGGAGGTGTTGGAAATTTATCACAAGTTTCAGGATTTTCTGCCACTGAATCAGGTTTTCATCATCTGAAGGGACGTGCACAAGCATCTTCTCTTGTAGCTTAGCCAATACGAACACACCATCTCTATGAAATAACCTGTGATAGGCTAAAGTCTACCATCACGGGATAGATTTTCTGAAGCCTGAAAACAGGCAAGAGGGGGGGCTGAAGTAGAGGTCTGCTCTCAGACCACTTGAATTACAATATGCTGCACAGTTAATATGGCATTTTTGCCCAGTGACGCCAAAAGAAAACTGCCTACCCCAGCTTTAAATCAGTCCCTCTTTATTTCTGTCACAGTACAGCTCTGCTCTGATGACATGTCATTGACAGCTCTACTATTGATTTTTTTGTAATTGCTTCAAGTCCTGTAATACTGTAAGACTACTGACACTACTACATTTTTATCCTTTGGTAACATTTTTGTATGGCATTTGTAGGGGCGTTGATTATGCTAGTGATCAAATCTCACAAACATGCACCTCCTCGGGAACAGGTGGCATTTGTCAGGCCGAAACGAGCAATTTAAGTTTGTGCAGAAGAGTTTGGTGAATCCAACATGGAACACTACGAAATAACCTCACGGAATAAAAGTAAGACAGGTTTAGGACAAGAATATGAAAATGTTCCTGCATAAGGCCCAGTGTCATGCTTACTCCCCCCATCAAGAAGACATACTGTAGGTAGTAGTAGATTTAGTTGCAGCAGTGGTGGAAAGTAACTAGGTTCATTTACTTAAATACTGTACTAAAGCACAATATTGAGGTACTGTACTTGAGCATGATGCTTCTGTAATTTTACTTTGTCATGAGTTAGAATGCAGGGCATTTACTTGTAAAGAGTACTTTACATCGTTGTATTGATACTTAAATCAGAAGATCTGAATACTTCTTCCATCACTGAGTAGTAGTAGTACTATAGTGGTAGTAGTAGTAGTGTGGGGACTTTGGATGTGACTGCATTATTTGGAGTATGTGAAGGGGGTAAGAGGGCGTGTTCAAGCCAAAACAGGTTGCTAAGTTGTTCTGAAAGACTTTATAACATCCAAAGATTCTCCCTTGAAAGCTGAGGTGCCTCTGTTTGTGTCTTTTGGTCTTGAGTCGAAACCTCAGCGAATGATGAAAAGCTTTCCTGGGGAGTTGAGGTGTTTACGGAAGGCTCAGCATCTAGAGACAGTGATATGCACCTGCACCTGATTGTTTTCTGTAAGACTTAATTTCTCACGTGGTGCAGATAATAATGTGGAGAAACGGGGGGCTGACACAGTCCTTTCTGGCATTAATTCATCTTGTACATTACAGCAAAGAGCATCGGATTGATGCTATTGCTTTAACTATAATTGATTGGTTTTTATTTTGGTGGTTGCTTTTGATAAAGATAATTACTGACTGGAGGTCATGATTTACTCCCCATTGATTTAATACTACATCACTGCTTAGTGCCATAATCTAAAACAAACCCTTAACATGCTCTTTTCTCCCCTCTCTAGCCCTTTCTTCTCTCTCCCTCTCTCCCTTTGTCTCCATTTGTGTCGGTGATCAGACATAATTGGTTTTGATCCACGTTAAGTCGATGGCTTGAATCTGCTGTGCAGGGAGCAGTCAGATTTTTGGAGTGCTGACCGAGAGTAAGTTGCGATTAGGTCCAGAGCACTGCTGTGTGGTCGTGCAATGAATACATAACACACACCCAAACACACACTATTCACTATCTACAGTATCTTCCCACCACTCAACAAATTGCGTTTCACAGCCCAGGGTCATTGTAACTCACTGTTTTCCTCCTCTTCACTTTGTTTCCTTTAGTGTGTGGTGTTTGCAGTTATAATCTAGTTTGGGAGGCGTTTATTGTGGTCATAAAAATATCACTGGTGTGGGGCTGCTGTATGGGGCAACATTAAGAAGCATGCGCACACATACGTGCTTGCTTGTGCCCTCCTTATGAGTAATTTCCACACATACGTTTTCTAAGTAGAGTGTAGTAGGTGCAAGCTTGCTACTCTTAGGGTACAAATAAACTCAATCACAGTCACAAGCAATTCTACTGCACACATGAAACTGTGCAGTAGACATTACCGCTAATGTTAATTCACAGGTCCACTGCACACGTGCAAGAAGAATACAAGCAGAAGCCAGCAGTAATAGACTTTACAAATATCATAACATTAAATTAGATCAAGGGGAATGAAGCCTAATATTCTTGCTATAATCAAAAACAGGGACAAATAATGCCAACATTTACTTTCTGGCTATACTGTATAATGTTATAGGACCTATTCTTTTCTCGTTTGGAAGATTAACATTAACCCTCATCTTACTGACTGGGGTACCCACAGACCCCAGAGGTATACTTTTTTGTCATATCTCACAGGTTCTTCATTCTATCATTCCAATTTTTCATGACCATGTCAATCAATTTGTTCCTAATGACTTCATATCATTGTTTTCTCTTTCTGTTTTAATTAGTGCTTTTTAAAAATACCAATGTATTGGGATCCTGGGGGACCTCAGTCAAACGCACCCAATTGCCTATGCAGTTTTAATAGGAACTATTTATTGAGTTTATTTTTGCCATTGGTCCTAATTTAGTAAGTATCGCACACTATCTCTGTCATTGTCATTCATTTTGAAGGAGACAGACACGGATGCGGCTGACACAGATTTCCTCATGAGCTCTGTCGATGACCCTAAATACTGCTCTTCCTAAGGTAAGATGATGTTCAAAGTCAGAAACACAAATTAACTGTTTCCTAAAATAATAATAATCTGTTGTTTTTTTTCCAGATGACATTAATTACATAACTAATGATGTTTTGAGAGGAAATAAGTTAACATTTTGCTATGATGGTTGTTTCTTACAGTAGTTTATTCTTGGGCTCCCCAGGGACCCCAGTCGGTAGTCCTTGTTAAATGTTAAATATGTTGGTACAATGAGGGTTAAGATAGCTAACATTAATAGAACATATTACCTCTTTGGCTTACTAATATTATTAACAAAGGTCACATGGGCAAATTTATGGACCCCCTCTGAGTTATGGGCTGAAGATCAGGGTTAGGTGCAAGATAAAACCTGATTATGTGTGGGTATAGGCCTAATTCAGGGTATGAAGTTGAAAATGGCTATGTTTATTTTAGGGTTAGAGATAGCGAATGTCTCAACAACTATTAGATTTTTGGTACAGCCATTTATGGTCCCGACAGGATGAATTGTATTGTATCATCCTCAACTGCACTTTGAGTTTAGTGCTAATTAGCAGTTAGTTAGGTAATATGCTAAACTAAGAGGTTGAACATGGTAAACATAACCCATTGTCACTGTGAGCAAGTTAGCATGTTCACATAAACATTCAACTCAAAGCACCACTTCAAGTATAGCCTCACAGAGCTGCTACCATGGCTGTAGACTTTGTCTTGTTGGAGCATAGGAGCAGTAAGCTCACCAGAAGTCCTTGCCTGAAGCATTTTTTTCTAAATTAAACTTTAAGTAAAATCCAAGTATAAGAATGGCTGAGTGAACTTTAGCTACATGTTGCTTCTATTTTCATCTTGTCTTGTTTTTAAGTTGAATTAAGGGATAGTAGAGGGATAGCTGCAGTGCAAGCCAGACTGTCGGCTAATGGTGAAGGCCAACTGAATGGTGTGGTGTGTGTTTATTTTCCTGCTTATTTGCACAATGTTTGCTAACGAGGAAGCTACTCGCTAGCTTCGGAGTGTTTTTTTTTTTTAATCAGTTTGCTTGTAGCTATGGAGAAGGTTATCTGGGATACTTTGCTTAGCCTGCTACCACTGCAACTTGGAGATAGACAAGAAGCAGTAAATAAACAAGTGGACATTTACTTCAAGCTGGCTACCATCAGAAACATGTAACAGTTTGTGAGGCAATTTCAATTTTTATAAATGTTAAAATTTTCTTAATTGGAACTTTGTAGCTGCTTACCACTAAGTGCTGAGATATTTCAGTCAGCCAACTCACGTAATAAATGTGTATAACTCTAATGTGAATAAAGAGTAGTTGCTCTTTGGCTTGTCACTCCCTCCAAACTCAGTACAGCAGAGATTGGGGAGTGACAATAACTCCTCCCGTGAGAATCTCAAACCAGGGCCATGAAAAGTTACAAAAATCGCTGGACGCAGCCCCCTCAGTGCTAAAGTTGGAAACACTAGCTTGCACACTTCACTCCATCATCGAAGAACCTTACAATCATCAAAATGCTGCCACAAATCAGTGTTGCTGCCCACAGTGAAGAGCAATTGTAGCTTCTAACACTCTCTCATTTTTTTATCTGTTCACATGCTGTTCATATATTTACCCTTCAAATGAGTGTAAAATTATCCATATCTGGCTTCATAAACCCATCCAAGTCAAACTGTAATTTTTACATATCGTTATAATTTTCAACATTATGTGTATGCAAGTGCTCTTCTCACTGTCTCTCTCACTCATCACACCCCCACATACAATAAAATCCACAAACAGGAGCTTGGAAATGAGGAGAAATAATCCTGGGTCCCCATGGGAGCAGATGTCACCGGCACAAACAAGCGACAGATTGCCTCAGCCCACGGCCAGGCTGAAGGTGCTCTGCAGAGTGGAGGGAGGTCATTACTGCTGGCCCTCCTGCACAGGAGGAAACATTGAGGGGGGAGTGAAGAGGCTGCAGGGCTGAACACAGCACTCACACGCTCTCCTCTGCTGGCCTTTTTCATCTGCTAAAATGCAGCAGGTCACATTTGAACTGAAACCACTTACCGAGTTTTTTTGTAACCTGCAGCAGATCAACTGTGTGCCATTTAGTTGCTGAGGCATGAAATAACACGGACAGAGAACTCAGGGAAGATATTTTGCAAATTGGAGAAAAGATGACCAGCTTGACCCATGCAGCAAATGCCTCAGAAAGTACTCGAACGGAGACTGAATCGGCTCATGCAGAGCTTGTACAGGTCCACAGTGCACAGACCCAATTGATTATCAGCTTACAATAGTGTGGTGAAGTGGGGGGAGCAGGTGGTTCAACGTGTATTTGTCAATGCAGGAACACAGAAGTCTCCAGGATAATTTCACAATACTATATTTATGTGTATGTTATGGCCACCAGTTTTCATTATTTTGACTTTGAGTGAAAAAACATGATTTCTCAGAAACAGTTTGGAATGGCGAAAATAGGTACTATGATATCCATAAACCTCAATAGTGCTACAACACTGCTACAACCTGCAAGGTGAGGCTCGTGACTGACTGGGGTGGGTCAATCTAGCACTACCGCTAGCGAGCTATCTGATAACATGTTATTACTGCTGACAACTACTGGCTGTGCAAACTATTACAATGTTCGCATTGACTATGGGCTTCACAATGTCATTTGTATTTAAAACGTATTTTACAGTGGACACAGTTCACGAATTGGTTATTGAAATTAACAATTGTTTGTCGTCTTTTTACTACATTGGTACTGAGCTGTGTCCTCGTCATTATCTGATATTTCACTAGACAGACATGACAGACTTGGTGGAAGTCTTTTGCTGTGCGACAGACCTTAAAGAGAAAATGATGTAATAATACGACTGTAGTAATTTACATTTTTAAATGTAAAATACTACAGTCAACTACAAGTTATGTTTGCATTAATATTCATCAATTGGATATAATGTCATATTTTGGAGCAAAGATGGCTTGCTACAATCATACTTTTTACATTTAAAAATATTTGCATTGTGCAAAAAAAAAAAAAACTGAAGAAACATGATAAATTAACAGCTTTACAGCGTTTTCCTGTTGCTATAGAGTTTTACTACTTCTCCAAGGAAAGTTGTGTTATGCTGTTCTTTACTATTTACATTCTTCAATAGCACTAATAGACAAGCAAGCAAGGCTGCCAAAAACTATCCAACTGACCCCTTTCACTGTGTCCGTCGGAGAAAGGGGGGTCAACAGGAGCCCACAGCTCATCTTTGCCCAAGGCCACTTAGTGGGTTAATCTATGGAGCCAGAACAGTGACTTTAATATTTGGCATTGAAAATAAAATTTGGCTTTGTAAACAAAACCTGAACTGAAAAAGGAAACCTTGGCATTGAAACATTTGTATTGGAAAAAGTTGTATTGGCACTTAAACAAGTACTGGCACTGAAAAAAGTTTCACTGAAAAATAAAACATAGGCATTACATTTTTTTTTTTCATTTTAAATTGATATCTTTTGCATTCTGATGTTTTTTTCAATGACAATGTTCAGATTTCTTCTTCATGTCACTCTTTTTTCAGTGACAGTTTTTTTTTTTACACTGTCAGGTTTTCTTCAATGTCGATGTAGTTTTCAGTTTCAACTTTCTGTCACTGTTTTGGCATGTAGAGGAGGTTTGAGGGGAGGGGCAAGGAGAGCGTGATTTACATATAATCTGCATACTAAGGAGAGAACGTCACTGAACCAGCCGTCCGCTCGGAAGCCTCTGGCATCACCGCAAACCTACGGCGATGGCCTCAACGAGTTCACCGGGAATTCTTGAACAGCAAGTAAGTCTGCTTCTCTCTGCCTTTGTTTTCTCACATAGAACCGGGCTGGGTGTAAGTCGACTTTTAACTGATGTTATGCCGGTTTGACAGAGGTCCGCTGGAATGGTCGCTAACCTTGCTAATACATGACAGCTAGCTAACATTAGGGTCTATGTGAGCAAACAACAGCAGAGACAAACAGACTTAGCTGCGGTTTGGGAGTTCCAGGTGAACTCATGACAGCCATGCAGTTACGGTGCCAAAGAAAACCCTGTATTTCAGCAATCATTTCCTACATTTTATTCCCTATTTTCTCAAATAAGTAGTGAATAATAATAATGGACGGGGGTGTGGTTGCCACGAACAAATAAAGGCCAGGGGGGAAAAAGGCTGCACATTTAGGGCGATGGCTTTCATTCATTTCAAGCTCTGAAAAAAGCTAGAAAGTGGACCTTTGAGTTGTGACTATTAGCAATGGAGCAGCGTGGCTCTAGGGATGGCAATATCATTTGGTCAATCTGAAATATCTCAACAACTGTTTGATGGATTGCCATGGCATTTTGTACAGACATTCATGGTCCCCAGGTGATGAACCCTATTGAGTTTGATTATCCTTTTACTTTTCCTATTACATGACATTTTTGGTTTTTACTGAAATATCTCAACAACTATTGGATGGATTACAATGAAATTTACATAGCATTTACCTCAAAGCATCACAGTGTTAAGTACAGCTTAACAAAACTGCTTCCATGGCTGTGGATTTTTCGTTTGTTTTTTTCACACATACTATTCACAAGGTCAAGTGTGAACCTCCGTGCTAATCTTTTGTACTGTTGATTCAAATGGGACAGCTTCATATCCATTCATCCATTGTAGATCATTCCAAGCCTTGGAAATGATCCAACTGTCAGTTACCTATAAGACTGTCTAAGCAGAAAATGAACTTTTACTTCCACAACCAGTGGGCCCAAAATAAAACCTCCCATTTTGCTACTCTGTGATCTATAGCCAATCAGACACCAAATTATCATAGTTACAAGAACAATAGTACACACAACTTTAAACATAATACATTCATACATAGAATTACTCCAGTTATACAGTGATGAGGTTTATCCTAAAAAAGGCGTCGCTGATTGGATGAATAGATGAACTCATACTGTAAGTAAGGTCTCCTGCTGTTTGATGCCATCTAAATGGATTTGTATATGAGAAAAGAATAATGACACTTAACGTTAAAAACTGCAGGTGTAACCACAAAGGAGACTCAGGAGGCAGAACAGCTGTGGTAAAAACAGTGTAAAACTAGGTCAAAAGGCAGTAACAGTCGACAAAGGGGGGGAGTCAGACCAGGAAAACAAATCCAGAGGGCTGAAGCAAGCAGGCGATATTCAAAAGGCAGGGAGATCTTTAGAACACGTAGAGGCAGAAGAGAATAAAGGCTTGAAAATTAAGGCAACAAATAAAAGACAATCTGGCGGACAGTGACTAATAATTGCCCTTTATAGATAGCAGCTGGGTGGACAGATGACTCAATCAGGTGGTACTGAGGCGGCAAACTCAAGTGGCGGCTGCTGGGACAAGGGAAGGAATATACACAACGCAAAGATTAATCAAATAAAAAGACACAGTAGGGGAAAGTAAGGAGGATTAGTAGCTTAACGGAGAATCTGCACGGCTTTAAAAAAAAATCATAGATGAAGCTACAGTACAAATTTTCTATTTAAAATACACGTTGCACATTATGAGGCTGAAATTTCACTTATTTAGCCCAAATTTATGTAGTTCTTGGGTTGGAGAATACTAAACTGACAACACGGCCAACTGCCATTTTGTTTCACTTCATTCATTCAGCCTGCTATCATGTTCATGTTACCAATGTTAACCCATTTTTTGTTTGAGGGGATGGTTGTTTTCCCTAACCAATCAGCAGTGAGTGACGAATCTGTTATGCCAATGTTATTTTCAATCAATACAAAAGCTGTGGTAGTGGTTACTAGGAGTGGTTATTGTTTTTCACAATTATTAAAGAAAAATGCTGATTTAAGAGTTATTTCTATAAGTTGATTTTTCATGGATGTAGCTAGCTATGTAATTCTCAATCCTACAAGGCTCTGATTGGTGACTGTTTCTCCAACTAGGGAAACAGCCATCAATGAGTACAACACCAGACTTATTTGCTGAACACATCCAAATCCTGATTCTGTGGGTGAGGAACCATGCTAGCAAAGTTTTTAGTGCACATAAACTATTACATGCTTTAATTTAGGCTAATTAAATAACAATGAAATGTAATATGTAAAAATACTTAGTAATTGGTAATAGCTACAGGTAATGTTAGTATCTGTACAGTCTGTTTGGGGTGAATAAGCACAGACTGCACAAACAGTCCAGTGGTCAAATTAGCCTACTTTAAGAGTAACAATTTCGGTTGCTTGGCAATTTGAATTTATGTTGATAAAGCTCCCAATGTCAGTACTGATGCTGCTAACCCAGTGGCAAGCAATTAAATTTTCTTTGAATGATATTATCCATTCAAACACTTGTCTCAGCATCTGAGCAGGTTGAACTACATCTGCCAGCCCCACCACTGTTTAGAAGGGGACTGCAACATTGTGGGGGCTTTTAATACCAGTGGAGTAACGCTTTAAGTAAAGTGCCTGTCACATGAAGCAATGGGTTTTTATAGTAATGTATACCAAGTATTGGAGTATTTCAATAACATAACCAAAGTGCTAGTGAGCCTTAGAGATATTAGAGCCTTTGTTCGTAAAATGAATACAAGCTGTGACTAAGCTTCCTTGACCTAAGCTTCCCTGGCAAAGCAGTGGAAAACTGCTCTGCCAGGGAAGACAAACAACCTAGAGGTCTATGAGGTTTTAAGCGAGAATACATTTTAAAACTTTTGGGTGGCAATGGCTTTGACAAGATATTTTTCTGCTGTTGTTGGGACTCTAGCTGCAGCCCAGTGGCAACCCAGCAGGACATGGTCCACTGCCCCTAAACCTTCCCAACATCAAAAATTATGGAGCGAGAGGCTCAGTACATGAAAAAACTGGCCCACATCAATTCAAGTTAAGTAATATTGAAGGATGTGGGAATAGTTTTCCCTCTCCTCAAGGAGAACTTGTATCAGCTACAATTAAATGTGGATGTTGAGAGAGAAGGGATTAATGGCGACTAGTGGCGGTTTGCCACCATTCAAGCTTGGTTTTTGGTTTGACTGAGACCCAACAGAAGAAAACAGACATCTCAATTAACTGAATTAGGCTCCACACAAGAACTGAAGAATGTCAAGGTACAGTGTAAAGTGTCTATGGTTGTTAGCTTGTGAAAGCATTGGTCTTCTGCACTCAAACAAAATGAAAACATTGATGTGATAAGAAGATCAAGGGAATTTGATAGTTTCTTGGTTAATTGGCAAGTTGTACCAGCTGTTACTAGATATACACTGTTGCCGGAGTCACATTTCCCAAATCTGTAGCAAGTGCGAAGTTAGCATGACCCATAGTCTGAAGAGACTATCCTGACAAAAAAACCTGACAGCATCGGCCATTTCATCAAATGCCCTGAAACATCTGTTTACGTTCAATTGACAAAGCCCTCTAGTGGCCATAGTAATTATGACTCTTGTCTGTTGGGAGCAAAGGAGGAATTAATGTGATGGTGTTATAGAACCACAAGACCGCAGAGGGAGGATGACCCTCCCTCTAAACCTTAACCGTAGTGATATTAGATCAGAAAACAGTTTTTTGTGAAACCGTAATTTGTAATGGTTTCAGAAGGTACAGACTAACAGATAGATGTTGTCCTATCTATAGGGGCAAAATGTTCATATGTCTTGTTCTGGAGGGCATGGACATGCAACGTATTTTGATGTTTAATTTGGAAGACTTGTTGTCACTTGTTGTCAGAATAGCCACAATTATGAGACCTAGGTTAAAAAAAATAGTACAATTTTCCTTTGACTGATATTGGGTGAGAAATTTTACTTTAGCTACTGCTGAAAATAACACATTCAAAACATCACAACATTCAAAACACCCAGTTTTGAATGTCAGAATGTCAGTTGTGCAGTATGTCATATATGTAGTATGACGGTCAATTGTGACAGGACCAATAGAAATATATACTTGTGTATCATCGGCATAAGAATGAATCCTGAAACTGTGTCTAAGAACAGCATGTCCTAGGAGGAACATGGAGAAATAGACAATAAATATGGGCCAAGGATGGAGCCCTGAGGCACCCCACACTTGATCACTTATTGGGTATAGGGATGAGATGCCCAAAGGCTGATGAAAAGGCAGATGGAGAAATCAATTCTAACACATTCTAACACCCACAGTTTATGCAAAACAACTGTGGAACCCATGGTTTTATGGCAAATGTGGTCTTGAATTTGAAACACTGTTCATCTTGATGGTCTTATCTTTTTATACCAGTCATACTAAAATATCATAATTAATATTTCTCTGATAAATTAATGTTTAAAAATGGGACACCTTTAATGACTGCGAAAACAGATGATAAGCAGAAATACCCTTTCCCTCTCCGTTACACAAACTCACAAAGGCACGTACACACACACGTACACACCGAGGACAGTGAGTACAGTAGCCCCAGGCCCAGATGGTGCTCCTTCTCCACCAATGACAATGTTACATAAGTGGATTGAGCCCAGGAGCAGAGTCCTGCATGCCTGCTTTGCCGAGCACAGTGGTGCATGGGATGCTTTCTGTGGAAAAAGAGAGAAGGAGGGGGAGAATGTATCTGGTGCTTGAGCCTGGAGAGACAGACGCGTACAGCTTTAAATAGCTCTAATCCCACCCCCATCCTTGCACATGCATTCGGCCACTTTCCTGCCACTGGGTCTCTGAGCATGGCGAGGTATCAGGCATCTGCAGCCGTTCTCTGCTCGGCTCTGGAGGGTGTGTGGGTGGGGGAGCTGTATCTGGATGCATGTCTGTCAACGGACGTGCACAGCTGTGTGTGCAAAGCGGGTAGAAGGTGTAAGTGTGATGTGAATGTTGAGGCGATCTGAGTGGAGAGGCTGGGATTTAAAAGTGAAGGACAAATCACAGGGTTCCGTCAGAACAAGGACACGTCAATGACCTTGAGCTGCGATAAATCCAAGAAATAAGGCAATTCTGGCACAGATCGTGTCCCTGGCTTTTTACAAATGCTGTTTATGCAAAAGCCCCCATTCCTAGATAAAGACAAGGTTACTGAGGAGCCGTCTGCTGCTTGCATGCAAGTGACCTAATGCATATCCTATTCTTGTGCTGAACACTAATATTCCCTACACCACCACCTACACAATAACACTGACATGGGGCCAGTGGTTAAATGCCATACAAATCGGCATTTGCTCATCCAGTCCCCCATTTCCCTCCCTGCCTTCACCTGTCCATCACAACAACACCACGTCTGTTCTTTCTCCTTCCTCCATCTCTACTTCTTTCATTCATTGCCTCCCTCAGAGGCAGCCATCTCCTCCTCTCATTGTCCCACTGTCTTTTGTTGCCCTTCTCAACAAAAGAGAACACTTGAGGCTGTGATGTGTGTTTGTGTGTATGTGCTTGCGTATGACAATGATGCTTCATTTCCTCCAGACTGGCTGCTTGGGTATAATAGCTGGTGTGTCACGGTGTGTGTGTGTATGTGTGTGTGTGTGTGTGTGTGTGTGTGTGCGTGCGTATGCAGAGTTAGCGCACTGCGTCTTTAAGTCAGGAGTGTGACAGCTTGCAGCTACGCTCAATCCTTGCCCCCTGCCATTACTGCAACACACTGCTGTTTGCTGCCACACACATACACTTTGAGACTATTATCTTATGCACAATGACACATTGGAGCGCACAAAACAGGCCCACCAAGAGTGTTTTTTTTTTGTTATCGCCAAAAATTTGGGAGCTGTTCTTATTTGTGCGATGTTTAGTGGTAATTGCAAGTAAAAATGACAATTGTTTAAAGATATTACAGATAACCATTATTTGTAAAATGATATACATATTAAATTTCAAATTATACATTTCATAAATTATCCTCAAAAGTTTTGGTGAAGCTGGTGTTCTTAAGATAACTATGAATAATGCAGCAAAGGCTAAATAAAATAAAACAATCCTAACTCAAGGTCCACTCACTTGATTTTTCTGTAGCTTTCAATCATATCAAAGCTACAGATGCAGTCAGAACAGTCAGTTGTTTAGTGGCATGGCTCTAGGGATGATCTGTTGGTTGATCCACTACTTTGGTCCACACATTCAAGTCCCCCTCAGGATGAATTGTAATGAATTGGTGATCCCTGACTTTTCATCTAATTGTAATCATCAAATTGTAATTCACCCAATACTTCGGTTTATGACTAAACACTTCCAAAATAAACAACATTTCCATCAGCCTCAGCTTTACTTTGTGTTTAGTGCTCATCAGGAGATGTTAGTGTGCTAATACACTTAGCATCGGCATGCTAGCATTGTCATTATGAGCATGTTAGCATGACGTTAGCACATTGGTGCTTTGAAAAACAGCCTCACAGAACCATCAGCATGGCTGTAGACTCCATAGTTTTCTTATTATGTCATTACTTTTGAGAATAGAAGCAAAGGAACATTAGTTAGTGCTTGACCAGATAGTGGCACCACAAATTTTATTTGTCCTCACAAAATAGGTGGTGCTGGAAGGTTGGTGACGTAGTGACAACTTGCACGCTCAAGGGAACATTTTTACCATTCACTCCTGTGTCACGACTGACTTTTGTGGAGCAGTTTATACCCCAGCAGAGCAGAGCTTTTATAAAATGGGATAGTGCAAATAATTGGAAGATCTTTCATTTTGGACTGTCTGGTCCTTGTTTTCTCAAAGGTTAGCAATTGGTTGCATATCATAGTTCACCAAAGTTTAACTTTAACTAACGACTTTGTTGTTGAAAAGGCTGGTGGCCAGGCTTTTAGACAGGGAGGTGGTCACCTGACCTGTCCTGCAACTTATACTCACTCCTCAAGCTCAATCAAAATCCCCACTCACTGGACTCTCCATGAGACTGCAAGGCTAAATAAGCCCTGTTTGCCTCCTCTCTTCAGTCTCTATGAAGTCAAAGTCAACTTGAGCAATTTATTGAATCCTGTCCAATAATTACATAAAGTTTATTAGATACACCTGTACAATCTACTGATATCTAATACAACAGCCCTGCAGTAATCCGCTCCTTGCTTATAATTGCTTTCAGCTTTTGTTTGTCTGTCAGAGAGGTGTGTAAACATTAACTACGCATTACTGATTTATGTGGTGTGACTGTTGGTATTTCATTTTACTTTGTAATAGCTGTCATGAGGACCCATTAAGTAATCAATAACATATTTTTACTGCTATGAATGAATTTAAAGTGAACATGTCAGTATTGTTTGGCAGGACTGAATGGTGTTTTCCACTGATATGGTTTAAGAAAATATCACAATAAAGAGTATATAGTAATAATATATAGTAATACAGGACCTATGAATTATAGCATTTGTCACGGCTGTCATTCATCTCCCTCTCTCGCCCCGGCTGAGTCAACACTCAATGACACATATTTGCACCTACTAATTTAGGTTGCAGTCCTGGTTCTGGCCTCACAATCACAGGAAATTGCAATTATAGTGTTCAGTATATGCATGATTCCTTAACCCTGAGTGTACTGAGCCATCACTATCACTAACTGAATCAATAGCTTTTTGCTTTCAGGCTCCCCTCACTTGCAGCTAAAGGTGGCATTGTCAGCTTAGCCATGATATACAGAGTTATATACAGTATGTTACTTCCTGGTTAAGAGCTTACTGAAAGACTGTGAGAGGTACAGAAACACATTACACATCTGCAGCCATGTTAGTTAAATGCTCACGTAAGCATGTTAACATGCTCACATTGATAATGCTAGCATGTTCATTTTAGCAGGTATTATTTACCATGTTCACCATCTTACTTTAGTTTTACATAAACCAATGACGTTCCCATTCCATGCTAACACACTAAAGTATTGGACAAAATGGAATTTTAACCAGATGGTGGCGCTAGATGAAACGTCAGAGGTCCTGCAAAGTCATAAGGCTTCATCCTCTGGGGACCACAAACGGCTTTATAAAATTTCATGGCAATCCATTTAGGAGTTGAGATATTTTAGTCTGGACCAAAGTGGTGGGCCGACAGGCTGAAATTGCCATCCCTAGAGCCACACTGCTAGCATGGCTAAAGAATAAACCTATCAGCTCTCTTTGGTGGACAAACTATGTAATGAAGACACTGTTTCTAATTTACTTAAAATACATATCTTTGACATTTCCAGCCGGTAGCAATTTCTTGCTACCTACCAGCAGACATACGATATGATACAAGCGAATATCCGCTAATATATTGGGTCTAGCTCTACTACTACTCTACTAATTGTGAAAAGTGGAAATTTACACCACCAATTGTGTATCATGATTCACAATTTAAATATCAATGTCATGAACAGCCTCTCCTAACCACCATAAGTGATTACTGGGCTTCTCTGTTCTTGCCTGCTTTAACCACCACCCCCTTCTCATCCCAATCTTCCCATCATGCTGCAGGCAACTAAACAGATCCTTTGTTTTGGGTCTTAGAGAAGCCATAAAAAAGCAGACTTTGTTCTATGCGCTCTCTCTCTCTCTCTCTTTCTCTCTGTCATCCTCCTCACCCCCCCCTTCCCTCGTTCCACCCAACCAGCAGATGGTTAATGATTCATGGACTCGGTGCACACGTGTTATTGTGAGTGTAGCATTACTCTATGGATGTGCAGAGAACAGGGTGACACAGTGTGTGTTGTTCAGGGCTTGATCGATATGGGTCTGTTAAAGGCTGACACCACTTTTGTGCTGGAGTTGACAGTAGCTGGCAATTCGTACTAATATTCAGGATTTAACATGTTTAAATTTTCATAGAATAAAATTGTTATAATCATGTGGGACCTGATCACAATGCTGCCTTAGAATTGGGGTACAATACATTGACTGGGATTAGTTTTTGGACAGATTACGGTCAATATCGATGTGAGATATCGGTTGCGTGTTGTTTCATGCAAGGCATGCATGACTTGCGTGTGTCTGCATTTGTTTATATGTATACGTGTGTGTGTGAGAGAGAAGTCAAAGTAATCAAAGTTATCACAGTCAAAGTAATCATTGACTTAGGCCCAACCTTCACAGTGTAGCCTTAGTTTTGCTGAGCAGCTCTTCTTTTTTTCTCGTTTCTTGTTGTCATTAAAACTCAATCAGATAATTTCTCCTCGCACTTCCTCACTTGCACTATCTCTGCTTGCATCTCGCCCTCTCTTTTCATGCTCCACCTCTCCCAGCTCTCGTCCTCTTTCTAAACTTAACACCCTAGGGATGCACCTCTCCTCAGGTTACAAATCTCCCTCCTGCCATCCCTCCATCTACCACTACCACCTCCACAGCTACAACCATTCACTCAACAACAACAAAACAAAAAAGAAAAAAGACACCACCAGCAGCCTATTAGCCTCCTGAAAGCACATCTGCTCAGGAGAAACCCACAAGGTGTCAGTTTGTTGAAAGGAAATGCAATCTTTCTCCATCGACTCCTTCCTGGAGCCGGGGACAGACAATGAGGGGAGGTGATTAAACTGGGGTCCATAGCAGTGGCAAGCTTCATAGCCACTTCACAACAGTATGATGGATTCTGGCAAGAAGAGACACACACACGCACACACACAGTCACACTCACACTCAACACTCAACACTTCACTCTGCCGACTTAATCTAAAAACAGTGTAATGTAAAGCCGCGGCTCTCAGGGCTCTCTCGCACATTAAGAAACAACAGAAAGGAGGTCACATCACTATCTCTCCTCCCAGGGAGTGGACTACCTTCCACCATACACAGCAACTTCATATCCACAGGCAGCTGACATTACTCTCATTCCATGCATTTGTGAGTAGAACACTCAATGGAAAAACATTTAAAGAATTCCCTCTCAACTTGAACGTGGCACCATTTCAGAAATAGTATTCAGAGGATGTCAGAGGAGGAAGGCTGTAATCTTGCAGTTCAACAAACTGACCAAATCATGTCAGCCCATCCAGAACTAGGTCTTAATTGCATTTAAAGCCAAAGTACAATGAAGTTTCTATACACTATCCTGTTTGTTTTGGTATGCTACAGCCTAGTTGCTATAGAGAGATGAAACATTTGTGGTGAAAGCTGGTGAAAGTTGCTTTGTGTATGTATGTTTTTGACATGTTCATGACACGGCACAGGCCACAAGGACAAGGCTTAAAGGAATAGTTATATATTTTGGGAAATATGCTTGTGCGCTTTTTCCAGAGTTAAATGAGAAGATTGATACTACTCACATGGTAGAGCCAGAACCGGGACGCTACTAGCCCAGCTTAACATAAATACTGAAGCAGGGGAAACAGGTAGCCTGGCTCTCTGCAAAGAGACATGCCAACAGTTTATCCACACGCCTGGTTTCCTGGCAACTCACTGAGACAACAACTCACTGTGCCCAGCTGTTTGCCAAAAAATAGTTCCAGCATGTAAGTCACTGTAAAACTACAACTTGTCAATTTGACTTATTTTTTATGCGTGTGTATGGATTCAATAAACAAGATACAAACATTTAAGCTATGGAGGTGTTGGTAACTTTAGAGAGAGCCAGGCTAGCTGTCTTTATGCTAAGCTAATCCAATGGCCTCCTGGCCCTAACCCCATACTTAATGCACAGACATTAGCATTACATTGATCTTATCATCTTTCCACCAGCGCAAACCTAGTGCTAGTTCTGGGTTGGTGTTAGAAGGTTCGCAAGTTGAACCAACTCTGAACCGGCACTAAGAACTGGTTTGCTTTTCCATGGGCTAGAGAGCCACCATAGAGCCACGTCATTGAATCACTGTATACGTCTGTATAAGTCTCCGCCTTCCCAGCAACGCTAGTGCAGACTTCAAGCACAACAGCAACAGTGGCGGACTATCGCTGGTTGCTCATTGTGATTGCTACGGACGACAATTATATTCAAGAAGAAAGGTAATTACCCAACACATTTTGATTCTTATTGTTAACACTGTTAACATACAGTAAGTTTTAGTTGGTCACGATAATCTTGCCCCCAGCCCCTGACGTAAGCGGGTCTTGGTTCTAGACCAGCAAAGTGTTGCTCTCCTGGCCGAGAGCCAGTTCTTTGGCTGTCGAAATGCAAAGAACTGGTTCGAGATTAGGCACTGTCTCCGAACTGGCCCTCAAAGTGCCTTGGTGGAAAAGGGATATCAGACAGCCAGGTGGTGTGTAACATGAAGTTGAAGATACTAGCCAACCCATATCATTCATCTGAAGTCAGGCATGTACATGTATTTCAATAATTTTACATGAAGAATGAGTCAAATGACTGCATGAAATATGAAAGATTGACACTAGTAGAGACAGAACCACAGAGAATTATCACCTGACTCTGCTAATCCCTCAGTTCTAAGGAGGGTTTTAGCATCTTTCATCTCATTATTTAGGTTTTACGGCCCACAGCTTAACGTTTTTGGTTAGCTCTCAGCACTCTCATCAACCTCATCTCCAGCTGAAGCAAGCAGCTATTTTTAGCCTGCGCTACCTGCCAGGCATTGAAACAGCAGATAAACAAAGCTGGGAAGTACAGACCAGTTAATCATAAAAACAATTACCTGTGATTGATCTGAAAGTTTACTGTAGCATCTGATTTGATGCACAAGAGCAGACACTAGAAAAAACAAAGCATCATCATTTCACCAGTGGAAGTAAATTGTGGGAACCAAAATCTTAATTATATGATGAATTGTGCAGCCCTATGAAGAGCTGCTCCGCTTCAGTGTCACCTTCTGTTCCAACTATTCAATTCAATTCAGTTTTATTTATATAGCGCCATATCATAACAAAGTTATCTCAGGGCACTTTTTCGAATAGAGCAAGTCTAGACCGACTCTTTATATTTACAGAGACCCAACAGTTCCCACCATGAGCAGCACTAGGCGTCAGTGGCAAGGAAAAACTCCCTTTAGTAAACTAGTGTTTAGTTCTAAGGGTATTTTGCCATTGAGAGTTTATTTAACCTGTCTTTCTGAAAATCAGAAGCATGACACTGGGCTTTTTTTGCCGTAAGCTAAATGGTCAAACTACTGTACTGGACAGTAACATTTGAACACATCGTCACTTTTTCATCAAGATAGAACAGTTATTTGGTATAACAACATTTCACATGAGTCTTGAGATTTACTTGCTGAATGCTAAAAAGCTGAACACACATCAGTTATTACACCTCCCTGATTACTGAGGCAGGAATTCCTTTAGATCACTTTGGTGAAATATATATGTCTGCAATGACAAGTGAGTAGTATGCAAATGTAATGGTGTCATGTCCAAAACAACAACAGGATGCAAGGGTTTGTGCTGATGCTCATATTTCTTTGTGTGTTCCAAGGTGATATGAACACCAGAGAGGTTAAATTAATGGATATATATATATATATATATTCTGGGTGAACTTTACCTCACTCTACTTTATAATCTACACTAAACAGATTTTGGAACCACTTAAGATAGGGTGTATCCCAGACTGCTGTAAACCACAGATGTTTTCTTGTTGTAATTGTTGTAATTGTTGTAACCTGTACATTTAGACTGCTTTTCTCCCATCAACCGTAATCAACTAACTTCCATGATTTCCTCATCTAAGCCATCAACGTGTCTTTTAGACCCCGTCCCAACTAGGCTGCTTAAAGAAATTTTACCCTTAGTTAGCACTTATGTACTAGATATGATCAATCTGTCCTTATTTAAAGGCTATGTGCCACAGTCCTTTTAAAGTAGCTGTAATTAAGCCTCTTCTTAAAAAGCCCACTCTTGATCCAGGGATTTTGTCAAATTATAGACCTATATCTAACCCTCCTTTTCTCTCTAAGGTCCTTGAGAAAGCAGTCGCCAATCAGTTGTGTGACTTTCTACACAACAACAACCTGTTTGAGGATTTTCAGTCAGGATTTAGAGTGCATCATAGCAAAGAGACAGCACTGGTGAAAGTTACAAATGACCTTCTAATTGCATCAGACAAAGGACTTGTCTCTGTACTTGTCTTACTAGATCTTAGTGCTGCATTCGATACCATTGACCATCACATTCTATTACAGAGACTAGAACATTTTATTGGCATTAAAAGGTACTGCACTAAGCTGGTTTAAATCCTATTTATCAGATCGATATCAGTTTGTACACGCACGATGAATCCTCTATGCACGCCAAAGTTAGTCACGGAGTTCCACAAGGTTCTGTGCTTGGACCAATTCTATTTACCTTGTATATGCTTCCTTTAGGCAATATTATTAGGAAGCACTCCATAAATTTTCATTGTTATGCAGATGATACCCAATTATATTTATCGATCAAGCCAGATGAAACCAATCAATTAGCTAAACTTCAAGCATGCCTTAAGGACATAAAAACCTGGATGACCTGCAATTTTCTGATGTTAAACTCAGACAAAACCGAAGTTATTGTACTTGGCCCCGAACACCTTCGAAACACATTATCTAAAGATATAGTTTCTCTAGATGGCATTGCCCTGGCCTCCAGCGAAACCGTAAGGAATCTTGGAGTTATCTTTGATCAGGATATGTCCTTTAACTCCCACATAAAACAAACTTCAAGAACTGCCTTTTTTCATTTACGTAACATTGCAAAAATCAGGCACATCCTATCTCAAAAAGATGCAGAAAAACTAGTCCATGCATTTGTTACGTCTAGGCTGGACTATTGCAACTCTCTATTATCAGGCTGCCCCAATAAATCCCTTAAGACTCTCCAGCTGATTCAGAATGCTGCGGCACGTTTACTGACAAGAACCAGAAAAGAGAACATATTTCTCCAATATTAGCTTCTACACTGGCTCCCTGTAAAATCCAGAATAGAATTTAAAAATCCTTCTCCTCACCTTCAAAGCCCTAAATGGTCAGGCACCATCATATCTTAAAGAGCTCATAGTACCCTATTACCCCACTAGAGCACTGCGCCTCCCAGAATGCAGGGTTCCTTGTGGTTCCTAGAGTCTCTAAAAGTAGAATGGGAGCCAGAGCCTTCAGCTATCAAGCTCCTCTCCTGTGGAACCAGATCCCAGTTTGTGTACGGGAGGCGGACAACCTCCTCACATTTAAGAGTAGGCTTAAGACTTTCCTCTTTGATAAAGCTTATAGTAGGGCTGACTCTGACCTCAGGTTATGCTGCTATAGGCCTAGACTGCCGGGGGACTTCCTATGATGCACTGAGCTCCTCTTCTCCTCTTCCTCTCCATCTGTACGCCCTCATATCCCATCAATGCTTGTTATTAATTCAACTTCTTCCCGTAGTTGTGTGCTTTCTCTCCTCTCTCTCCTCCACTTCTGTTGCTTTCTGCAGGTGTTTCTGCCTCTGGAGCTGTGGAGGTCTGGGTCTGTGGTTGCTGCCACCTGCTGCCCCCGTGCTCCTGCTCTGCACCCGCTGATGCTATTGCTGTTGTTGCTGTTATTAGTATTGCTATTATAATGTTGCTCTTAGTGTTGTTTCTGTTGGTGTTAACATCAATGCCATTACCATATCTATGCTGTATTGAGCTGCTGTATGTTCTCTTTCCTCCTGCTCTCTCTCTCCCGCTCCCCCCTTCCCCCTTCAACCCAACCGGTCGAGGCAGATGACCGCCCACCTTGAGCCTGGTTCTGCTCGAGGTTTCTACCTGTTAAAAGGGAGTTTTTCCTTGCCACTGTCGCATAGTGCTTGCTCATGGTGGGAACTGTTGGGTCTCTGTAAATATAAAGAGTCGGTCTAGACCTGCTCTATTCGAAAAAGTGCCCTGAGATAACTTTGTTATGATATGGCGCTATATAAATAAACTGAATTGAATTGAACTGAATTAATTTGAGTCCATCCCAAGAGCTGCTCCCTGCTTACACTACACTTCTATCTTGTCTCATAAAATGTCTAGCATTATTTGGTTGTTCACAATGAATGTGTCAAGGTAAAGGAATGACTCCTGCTAATTGGTCATATGATGCAAAAGGTTGCTTAAAATAGAGAATATTTAGACAAGCCAGATTTAGGTATAAATTGAAGACCTGAGACTTAACTTGGACTTGTTAGACTAGACTTACTCGACACTTTCCTGCCTGTATACCTGACCTGAAAGCATCAACTTGGTCAGTTCTGACCTGACAGCAGCAGGCAGGCTCTCTTGCATTGCGTAACCTCTGGGCCTTTAATCCAGTGTGACTGAATACAGAAAATGATTGAACAGAAGGAGGAGCTTTTCCTGTTCATCATGTTCTGAGGAATGTTGCCTCAGTGCTTGCATCACCACAGCAGCCTGACCCATTGCAGCACACATTATGCTAGTTCATGCTTTTAATAATCTACAGTTTTAATTTTTGCAAAACACTGAATCCATCTGTAGTGTACCAACAATTATGAAAAACAGTCCATTACTCATGGCCCAAGGCTCAGTCTGAGACAGTCCATGTCATCAACCAGGCAGAACTAGTCCAGCAGCTGTCCGACACTCTTTGTGTGTTTACTTATTATGTCCTACCAAACCTTGCACCCACAGCCTACACTATGCTGTGCTTAACCAATGTTGGCTGAGCTTACAGGTTTCTTTTCTCTGGTCATGCCACAAGGTATTTGAATAAAATGACTTTATAGGTTGTTTTAAACAGTTTGTGACTTGTGTTTGCTCACTTGGATTACAATAAGTCAATTGTCAGGTTTCCATCCAAATGTAGCACGCATTTTGACCAAATTTCCAGAAAATCAGTAAAAGAAAATGTGAATTAATTTACGTTTCCATCTACTACCATTATGTCAATGTTAGGAGTTGGTTGCATTGAGATAAACAGCTGGTGGTGTTAATTCTCCAGGTGGGTGCCATTAAACCATTGCAGAAGAAGAGGGTGCAACGAGATGACGTAATTTAAAGAGTGCCACTCAAACCTTAAAGTGGCAATAGACAAGTTTTTTGCTTAACTTATCATTTTGAAGTCAATGTTGATTGCGCAATGTAATGGCTATAGAAAAATGACAAAAATGTCTCAGCGTTTAGACTGGTTCCCTATAAGCCTCGCTTTCAACGTGCGATTCTGTCTGCCACCGGGCACGATCTCCTGGGGAAATGAAGGCTCGATTTACGGCACAAATGAAGTGCGTCAACAATTGCGAAACCAAAACAGGAAGAGGATAGTGTTTTTGTTTTCCCCGGTAGCTATTGGTTGCTATCCGCAGGTAGCGGAAATGGTGGACAGTGGAACAACCGGAGTAAGTGTGCAAATTCTGCCCAGCAAAAGAAATAGAGCCCTGTTGATGGTGGAGGCTAAGAAGGCAAAGAGGGAGAGTGTTAAAAACTGAGGTAAAACGAGTTAACCTCGGACGGGCATTCACTCGTTGGAGAGAGCTCCGGGACATGAGAGGGTTCCAAACCGACATTCATTTGGCATTCTTTCTACTCAGTCAGTAAGTAACAAAACCTGCCTATTTATTAAAGTGTAACTCCACCCTCAAATTCTGCTAGAACTCTCTCTCTCAGCAAATTTAAAAAATGCAATGAGTGAGGGAACAACAACTGTAGGAGGCGTGGCCTCATGACTACGTAGTGTGGGTCAGGGGACACGGGGGAGACTGACTGACACTGATTAGAGTTTTTTTTTTATATATAAATTTCATGACGTAGACAGGTCCCAACCTGTTGACTGTCAGCACTGGCCTCGCAGGTTCAGGGCTGATTTGAAACAGTAGATGGCGTGTTGAGACATTTTATACCCATGAAATGTCGTAAGAAATGTCAATATTAACACCAGCATTGATGTGTTTCATCACAGTACAGTCATATAATTTAGTTTACAGCTCAAAAAACATGTTTAAGTGTGCAGTACCTCTTTAATACTACCGGGTGTTTTATGTTACCTTTATCATAGCACTGAGATCAGGATTTCTAGTTCAAATTGGGATTCTTATGGTTGTTTTTTGCTTTGGACAGTAGCCAGGATTCTAGCGATAGCCATGTTGCTGGTTGTCTTTGCAACAGCCAAAAATAATACAATAAATTAATGAAAACAGTGTGGAAAATCTGATGGATGTCATTTATTTATTTCATGTTTTAATTTGAGGAAGGTTACAGTCTCCTCATCGCTCCAAGCAGATCTGATGGTTTTGTCTCTTCAGTGGATGCAAAAACAAAAAAATGCATAAAAACAGGTGGATGGAAACACACTTAAAGATAGCCCTGGGGTAAATTGGCAGCAAGGCTGACTCACTGTGCCATATTCAATTCAATTCAATTCAGTTCACTTCAAAATACTTGAATCATCCCTCAAGGGGAAATTCAACGCAAGTGAGCAGAAGTACACATAGACGATTCATTTACATAGAAAACAACATAAAAATACAAATATGTTATAAGTCTAATGACTTCTGGAATAAAACCAAACTTCCCTCTATTTGTTTAACATACAGGTAATCTAAAATGCATTCCTGATGACAGCAGCTTAAAGTAGCCATAGAGGACATGTGTGAGGTCGCTGATAATATATTTTTTCAGGATTTGTTCAGTATTAAGCTGCACAAAGGATCTTTCTTTTGCCAGTAATTTTAAAGCTTATGTTAACGACACCTTGCAGATGGTTCTTGTTCTTTTGACAAACCAGCAAATAAATGAAAAGCTTAAAACACTTTGGATAAAACGTTATCAAACGTCAAGACTGTCTGATCTACTTCGATAAGTTTAGTTTACATGGACAGAAGAGACGCTGCTGAGTCTTTTTCACAGTGACATCTTTCACGAAATCTCACAGTTCCCACGTAATTGTAGGTCTGGACAATTTCAACACGTGTGCTATGAATGATCGTCAAGGTGTTTTGATGAGATTATCATTCTTTAGAAATCTTTAGAATAATAACTTTGATAATAATAAATGGCTGTGGTGACTACAGATGCTGTGCTGTGATACACTCACTCTGGGATAAAACAGCACTGATCTGGGTCATGTTTCACCAGCAACTATTTCATTGGTTGCCCTGAAAGATGTACATTAAGCATAGCAGCCAAAAATCAACCTTCGTAGCAGTCCAGTATGTCTACATCAATAGTCATTGAGTAACTGTGAATAAAAGACTAAAGCTCTGCCTGTTCAGTCAATGTTACATTTTGAGATTGGACTGCCAGGTAATACCTATAAAGTCATGATTGTAAAAATGTAAGAAGTATTGATGAGATTTCCTTGGACACCTTTCAAGCCGTTGATTCCTGTCATGTCATTTTAAGTGTCTAACCTTTATAACATATTCTGTGCACCAGCTAGAGCTGTTTTCTCTTGTTTGTCAGAGAATGACTCAAAGGGAAATCAATCTTGAGTTTAACCGCATGGGTTTCATGCTTGATTAAATTGTGGGAACTGAAAAAAACACAATGTGAGTACTGAAACACAACCAAATGCAATTTCTCAACTGTAGCACCCAGTAACTTTAAACCATGTCTGTTGGGTTAGCAGAAGACAAGGAACTTTTTACTGTCAAATTAGATCAACAGCTGTTGACTTGCAGTGTCAGTACAGGTACGGGCACACTGCAATGCACGGATTCAGCTGAGCCGAGACTCTTGCAAGTTGAGTTCAGCCAGTCAGAAATGGAGAGGCTGACTGTCACTACAGGCCACCTGCTGCCTCTTTGAGCTGACCTGACGTCTGCCACTGACAGATGACGTGGAAGAGGCAGCGTGGCTGGAGGGCTCTCAGAAAGCACTGAGAGACTCCAGAAGAAAGGGGCAACTGTCTGAGACCGCTGGTCTTGACAGGGCTTTCATTCAACAGCATCTGCTCCATCACTGCTGCTGTGTGGAGCCAGACTCAATAGGCTGATAGATTCAAGAGACACTCACGGGAAAACAAGCCTTTTCTTTATGGTTTAGTCAATTAACTTGTTCAAACAGCAACAACTCTATGTGAGTACATTCACTTTATAGAGAATGGCATGATTACAAGATACTGGAATAAATGGCATGTCATGATACTCGGGAAGCCTTGAGGGTATTAAAAAGTAGGCTTGTGACCCAAAAGTCATCAGTTGGAATCCCTGAATGCCCTGAAAAAATGTAGGTATCCATACAACTGTCTCTGAGCAAGGCAGTCCCCAAAAGCTGTACTTTCAGTATACAGTAAAGGCCTCAGTATGCTTCAAAGTGCCTGCCACAGAGTCTAACAGCATTTGAAACATTGTAACCCCTTTCCCAGTGGCAGAATCGCCAACCGGAAGATAAGAGGGGACTATGACAGTAGACCTTTCGCCCTGTCTTGTGTAGCCATTCAGAACAGGTATAAACACCTGAGACGTGGTTGGACATTGTTTGAAGCATACTGAGGCCTTAAAAGGATAGGTTCTCAATTTTTCAAGTTAGTCTTAGAAACAGGATTTGCTTGCTGTAATCATTCCTCCTGTTCATACTGGCCACTAAGAGATCCCTTCCTAACATGCTTCCAATGTAAGTGATGGAGGGCAAAATCCACAGCATTCCTACGTTTATCTGAAGTTAATCTGAGGCTTTAGCAGTCTGAGTTCGCCAAATTGAATAGATCTCTTCCAAAGTAACAGCCTTTTTAGTATGAAATTTCCTGTTTTTGTTACTATTACTCGACCACAGCTCAGTAAAGAAATACTGTCCAGGGAAACACAAAGAGGGAATTTTATACTAAAAAGACTAACTTCTGAAGATACCAACTGGATTTGGAGAACTTAGACTTTTTACCAGCATACTGTGAGAATTCAATACGTCTAATGAATCCCTTTCTGGCTATTCTAAGCTACATTACTGTATCTTTATCATGGCTTTGCTTTCACTTTTACATTATCTCATTTTTCAAGGGCCCATGGTTTGCTTAAAACAATATCTGATGCATGTGAAATTTGTATGACATAAGCAATGTATAAAAACAGCTGGGTTTAGGTTGCAGGCTCTTATTTTAAAGAAATATGCTTTCTTTTCCAGAGTTAGATCAGAAGATCAATACTACTCTTGTGCGTTGGACGTATGGAGCTTAAGCTAGGAGGTGATTAGCCTAGCTTAGTGTAAAGACTAGAAGCAGGGGGAAACAGCTAGCCTGGCTCTTTTGAAAGTTCAAAAATACACCTGCTAACACCTTTAAAGCTCCCCCTGCTTCTGGACTTTAAGCTAAGCTAGGTTAAGCACCTCCAGGCTCAAGCTCTATACTTAACACAAACACTCAATCTTCTTATCTAATTGAAATAAAGCAAATAAGTGTTTCCCAAAATGTTAACTTATTAAATTTGAGCTCCAAAATGAAGACATGTTCGGAGTTGAATGTATTTTGACGTAAATGTACATTTTGGATGACAAATGTTGTATTGCAACAATACTGATGGAGGAGCTTCAAGCCATTAAGTCCAGGAGCACAAAACAGCGGAGAAGAAACCATGCACCATCATGGATTTTAAATGGCTTGTATTGAATTAAATGGAATTTTCATGCAATCTGAGTATGTTGTATTTTTGTTACGCACACTGGACATTGATGTGACTATTGTTGACACGTCCTCTGTTGGGTTTGTATTCTGCGCAGGCAGTGAAGTCTGCTTACCTAACAACATTTCTCTTTTCAAGAGCTATATTATTACTGAAGCTGTTATAATCCATTGTACGCTGTTTGGGGCAATTGCTGTCTTTGTTGCCAGATGTGTCAGGTGTAATAAGGGCATGAACCTTGAGCAAGAAAAAGAATGTACTAACAAGTAGGCACATTGATTATTTTCCAGCACAGACCTTTTATTGCAAGAGCAGCAGGAAACTGCTTGGCCACAGTCCCTAGAAATCAATGAGTGCAAGCCTCCCCACCCCTCTGACCAACTCCCCAAGTAACCCCTTCTACTTCCTGTTCACCCCCCACTCTCCACCTGGCAGTTACAGACCCGCATTTTCACATACACATGGACCCCACCTTCATCCTCGAAACAGAGAAGATAGGTATGAGTATTTGCCACATACTAGTCTAAGCCAATGTCATTGGTAGATTAATGTTATAGTACAGAGCAGTCAAGTAAAAAAAATTAAAAACCCATAAAAATCACACTAGGGATCAATCAGGGCCCTCTTGTCTCTTTGGTGGTCCATGTCTAATGATGAACAGGAAAAACAGCTTTGCAGAAATAAAGATTGAAATGAAGACCTCTTACGAAAACTGCAGGTTTGTTGAAAGGATGTTCCAGTTTGTCCCTTGTGAGTTTGTCTTGTTTCCCGGGTCTGGGGGAAACAGGTTTGTCTCATCCATAGCTGCAGGACTGGACTGGACTAAATATCAGATACACTTAACCCATCATAACAATTAGCTTATCAGTTTTCACAAACAGCCAAAGTTATTTTCCTTAGCAGCAAGTCAAGAAACCAGTCACCTTTAACTTTATAAGTGATCAATTATTTTATGTCAAAAACCAATAGCACAATGGTACTGTCATTGATAGTATTGTCATTTCTGTTGGAAGACAACTGCACAAGTATAAAGTGATGCTTTAATGGGGTCCTAATGAAACATCACAGGACAGCAGGTAGCAGTTCTGGCCACCAGTCTCATCATTAATTTGTTTCTTGTGTTTTTTAATTACATTTTTTCTGACAACTGTAACATTACATTACTGTGTCTACTACTGTAGTACTATGAGTTATCAGCTATATTGGAAAATAGAAGTAACTTATCCCTGACAGCTGGAGGTGATGGGATAAGAGCTTTACCCTGTAGAGACCAAGCAGAGTCACATTTCTTACCAGATTGTTGCTTTTGCGTTAGTGTGTTAAACAGGCTACAGGCTACAAGCAGAGGCTCTGTAGGGTTTCTTTGTTTTTTTTAAGCCACGCTAGCAGCATGGATATTCATGTTGCCCACAGTATGAATTGTAATAACTTTGGTGATCTCATAACTTTTCAACTAGCGCTATTATGTCACAATGTGTCCAATACTTTGGTTTATGACCAAATACCAGCAAAACTAATGACATTCCCATCTAGCAAATGTTAGCATGCTAACATGCTAAACTAAGATTGTGAACATAGTAACCATTGCCTGCTAAACAATCACGTTAATGTTGTCATTGGGAGCATATTAGCATGCTAATGTTGGCATTTAGCTCAAAGCACCATTCTGCCTATACAGCCTCACAGATTCACCTGCATGGCTGCAGACCAAGCCCCCAGGAAGTGCTCCGGGCTTTGAAGCCAATCTGACATAGTGGCCAAACCATGAACTTACAACTTCCGGGTCCGTCACGTGATGCACACTGGCCCAAAAAGACTTTTTCCCATAGACTTACATTGTGAAAGACACGTCTCTAAATCAGCGGATAACCTTTTTTGAGGTACATCAACTTCCCAGTACGAACACTTAAATTTCCTAAAAGTTGTAAAATTCACTAATAGCCAAATCCAGAGTTATAGAGTCACTGTCGTTCATGTCAGTGAGCCTGAGACCGAGTGGTTGGGAGGCGGGGTTAAAGGAAACACTAGTGCACACTTGTTCTATGGGCTGCACGATCCAGGTAATTTTAGACCCGGCAGTCGAACTTTTTTGGTTTAATGTACCACTAAGCAATTTTCATAAGAATGAAAAAAGAGTTATTTCCTCCTTTTCCATAATACTAGACAACTTTTTTCTTCATTAGCAAAGTCATTTTCAGTGCAAACGTTCTCATTACAATTGTTCATTGATCCACTGGAGACCTGGCAGTGTGCAAAGAATCACTATGAATGTATATTCTGCTAAAAATAATTTTCAAAAGAGACTGATCACAAACAGCACTATAATATATGGTACATACATAAATGTAACCAGCTCAGTGTAGGACTTCCAACATCCGAAGGTGTATTACATTTCCCAAGAGCTCTGTGTTTAGGCAAGCAGGGATGTTTACCGTGGTTTTTTCATAATGAGTAGCACAACAGCCTCCACCATTGCTATTCTCACATCCATTCCTCAGTGTCTCCTTTTGTCCTCTATTCTTCCATCTCTTCCCCTCGTACTCCCCCTTCTTCCATTCCAGGCTATATTTTGACGTGTGACCATGGGGAAGGTGACCACACTCAAGGTCTGTGTGTGGGAGGGCTGTTCACATCAGTAAATGTGGAAAAACAGAAGTTTCTACATAAATTTAGACACAGTAAAGACCACACATAGTGGACACAATGAATCCTCTTGAAATAAAAATGAAGAGTATCGAGTTTATTTTGAGATCAGACTTCAAAGCGGCAGAGTTGCAGTGCATGCTTTTATGAGCAGGAAGAATATTTTATCGTTAACTTTTCAGCATGATGGACTCATCATGGCATCCTTTTTAAATCAGATCAGAGCGTTGCCTTCGTCACTGTGACCTCCAGAAACCCTATAGTATTGAGTGGTAGGAGTGCACACAGAGAGATAGGATGATGTGGAGATAGAGAGAGAAAGAGAACAGGGACTGAAAGCCAATGAGCTCCGTGGTATGCCAGCCTGAGATCTTCTTATTGAATTTGATGTCAAGCCCTTTAAGAGTAGAGATCCTGGAAGACAAACAGAGGATTAGATTGGAAACATGGCCTCAAGTCATTTGTCTGTCTTACCTCTCCCCCTCCCATCTCTACCCGTTTTCTCTTTCTCTTGATTTCCTGTCGGTTTTTCTATCCATAAATGTGTGTGTGTGTGTGTGTGTGTGTGTGTGTGTGTGTGTGTGTGTGTCAAATGGAGCCTGGTTCACGTATCCAGAGGCTATAAAGAAGAAGAAAATACTTGGTGCAACTAAACAATGAGCCTGGCTACATGCTCCTATACAGCTGCCTAGGGAGGCTGAAATTGACAAAGCAGACAAATGGGAAGAGAAATGAAGAGAGAAATCAAAGGAAGATAGGAGGAGTCATATCCGTCCCCATCATGTTTGTGGAGCCAGAATAAAGTCCCCAAAGGCTGTTTAGTGGCTGGTGCCCAGAGACAGTGGTTGATGTTTAGCTGGATATGGATTGGTTGGACATTTTTTATTGTATTCAATTGGGGAATGATGAGAAAATCCACTAATGCTGGCATGAAGTCATGCCCGCATAAGCAACTTAGTGACAAAATTATAATTCTCCAAAATGTTTGCCATCTCCCTACACTGTAAAATCAAAGCTAATGTTGAACACATTGGTTAGTTTTAAGCAAATTTTGGAACTTTCAACAAAGTAAAATGTGAATCAGTGTGTGTTTACATCAACTACCTTCATGAAATGGTGTTCAAGATGTGACAAGATTGCATAACTAATGGCACAAGTACCTTTCATGCATTGAGAATTTCATTATTGCTTTTTATCGAAGATGGCATGTGCAACAATGGACTAACTGGTGACATTATGGGTAGGTACACCTCCACTCCTTTTATTCTATAGGCATGCTCACATTACAGTGGCAAAACAAAGGTCTTGCGCTGCGTGTTTCACATTGGTTGGCACAGTATTTACCACTTTGTAACTCCCAGTGGCACTGTACTAAGGCCTTGTTTAGACTGCCAGCCCGAATCCGTTCTATGGCATATTTAATTGTATTCAGATAGATTTTAGAAAGTCTGGACAGCAAGAAACCACATGAAATGTGATTTTTGCAAATCGGATCCAAGCCACATTGGAATCACTTTTCAAACAGATTTCTACAGATGCGTCTCAGTCCAGATGCTCTGGCCGCTCAAATCGGATTTCAAAGTGTCTTTTGCATCACTCACTGGTTACTGGTGCCTATATCATTACCACAGCAACCCATGCAGATTGGTTGGTGATGTTTGGATACACCAATCCGATCACTTGCAAATAAACAATGCGGACAGTCTGCCTTAAAGATTGATTTGATTTGAGAACAAATCTGATTTGCCTGCAGTCTGAACAAAGCCTAAAAGGCGCCACCTCAGCTAGAATGCTAATGTAGTACTACATTGCTATGTGTCAGAGACTCCGTGTTTTTTTAAGATACCTGGTAAGTGCATCCGCATGCAGGTATTTTTTGTCAAGCGAATATCTTTTTGTCTAGTCTCAAGACAAGGCCAATTTGTTATTGTACAGTTCTGGAAATTTAGAATCACTGATTTTTCATCCATCTTTCAGTCCAAGCAGTGGTCAACAGCGATTGGCTGCGCCCACAAAAGGTCAGGTCAGCTCGGGTCGAAGTTGAACAAATTCGATCTTTGGCTTTGAACTGTCTGCTCCGCTCAGTGCACTGCGGACATCCAGGCAGAGCCGTCACAACACATTACATACACAGTAATGAAGGAGGTGCATGCAAAAGCTGTTTTTCTGCAATAATGTGAATACACCATCCAACGGTGAGCAACATAACGAGGATCTGGGTAGGTATATGTAGAGAGAGGCTGATTAGGGAATGAAATGCAGGTGAGGAGCTGGGCGGGAAGGCCAGGCAATTGCAGAGCAGATGAGGGAAGTGGGAACAGGTGTGAAGATGGGCGGGGCAGTCAGGTAATGGGGAAAGGAGGGAAAGTCCAAGGGCACCTGGTGGATGGAAGGAAAATGGCAATGAAGGGTGCCTGGGGAAATAGAAATGTGGCTGGAGAGGACGGACAGGGAGACAGACTGCGACTGCTTATGTTGGAGTTGAAAATAGAAGAAGCAGAAGCAGGTATTGCAGCAACAAAAAATTTGAGTGTGAAATTCCTTCTTGGCCTTAGCTGAGGAAGACTGCGGTTAAAACCTCCAAGAGATGTGGTTGAAAGCTCCAAATGTCAAACCAAAAAGATTCCATAAGCTTTTATTGCATCTTTCATTATGTCAACTTTTCTTCTTCAGCCAAGTGTTTGATTTAAGAAGATTTTCAATTTTTGGTGGGTGGAAACAAACCTAGTGACCAGAGTGTAACAAGGAATTACGTGCAGTGAATCCAAACCAGGAAAATACCCCTTTCCTGGTAGTTTATGGAAAGATTGTGGAGGAGCTCAGCTTCTTTGTGTGTGTAAAAACTTGTTAAAAAAACTAAGGTCAGCTAAAAGCAATAGATAGTTGAAACCTCTGGTTTGTGCCACTCGAAGTGGTAGTAGCAACTTGCTAAATTGTATTCCTTCTAGTTCCAGTTAGTCTATTAGAAAAGTTTTATTTGTTTGCAATGTTGTAGATTCTGCTGTCCTGATAAATGTAGATTTTGCTCTTTCAGTTCCCTGCTTAGTTTTCTAATCACTTACACTTGGTATAATTAGAATTAATAGAGAAAGATTGAGAAAATAATTTTGACCTGAAATCAGATATTGAAAATGAGTAACCATGTGGTGCTATTAATTGATAAGCGTTTATTGTACCCCCTGTTTATCAAAATAAGTATATGCCATTGTTACTGTGGTTGACTGACACCGTGTAATGCTACTGGCATGGATTATATATATATGCCACAGAATCCAAACTCTCATGTTATCTTTATGCTCCTTGACAACCCCTGTATCTATTAGTAAGCAGTCAGTGCTCTCTGTCATCATCAGGAAAAGGGAACCACACTGACAGCACCCAGACTGATTGTCTGCACACCAAATACTCAAGTGTTGATTTTCCAGTGACTATTATTAGATTAGATTCAACTTCATTGTCATTGCACAGTACAGGTACTGAGATAATGAAATGCAGTTTAGCCTCTAACCAGAAGTGCAAAAAGCAGTAAGTGCAGAGTAATGTGCATATGTATAGAATAAACAGTAAGGGCTAGGTATGAATCATCTAAGATATATACAGTATGAATAGTGTGAAATGATTGCAGTATGAACAAAAAGATTTACAGTACAAGTAATGGAAATAGTGAGACATTATATACAGAATAATAAGCATAATACATATGTGTGTATATATGTGAAAGCATATATAGTACAGGTTAGTGTATGTATGTGGAGTTAAGTGTTGATTGGAAGGTTGGTTGTTGACTCAAATCTGATATGCTTCTGAACCTGCTGTTCAGACCTCACAAAGGATGTTTAATGAACTCTGACGTATCTATATAATCTGATATACAACCGTTTTGCACAGTTTAATACATGCTAAATTAATGCTAACCAGTTGTCGCATGGGGAGCAGTCCTCGGGTATGTGAAACAGCATGTGCATTGAAGCAATTCAACTGAAAAACTCTGACTGTTCATTTTCATGTTAAGCAATAACCTGGCATTCCACTAAGAAACATTGTACTGTGCCACAGTATTCCAGAGCGGATTAGTGCATCATCCCCTTTGTCCTTGTACCTGAAGTGGATAGAGGAGTAACAGTCTCTAGGCAACTCAGAGGGAGGAAGGCACTGACAGCAGCCTCCAGTCACAAGATACAGAGCTGATAAATGGCTGATCAGTCACAGAGACAGGGGCAAAGTCTCTGGGTCAACAGTGGCTGAGTGGAATGCAAAGAGCAGCCACTCACTTTCTTTAAACCACACACTGACCAGAGTACCAGTCTATTCTGCAGACATACTGGCACTACTATGCTATACTGCTGTGACATTAATATTCTATTAACTGAGTTTGAAAATAAATTAAATGTGTTTTAGATAATTTCACCAAAAGCATATTATGTTACAATCTGATAACTAAAAAATACGACTGCTGCTGTAGTTTTACTTTTCAGGGGCAAAGGTGGTTCAATAGCCGTTACTATGAGAAATGGACAAACCCAGAGGATATTTGGCAGAGAGATAGGTTTATGTGCTCTCTAAGCTGACAAAATCAGTTTTCCATGTACTCTAAGAAAACAGATGCTACTTCTCTGGTATGTTTTCATTCCTCTGCCCTATGAATATAATATACTATACAAAGGGAAAAAAATTGTGTTCAGATGTCAGCCATGAATGTTTGGTTTAAATTTTACCTCTGAATGTTCCTCGAGCTGAACCTGTATTAGTCAGAACGGCTCTTATGGAAGCAAATGGCTCTTCGGCAGGCCATTTGAGAGCCTATTCTACCAATGCAGACTTTCCCATACATGATTGCTTTTTCAATTTCTGTCAGTTGACTTACAAATATATCATCTGAATGCGAACGGCAAAAACACACACACACACACACACAAACAATAAGAGCGGTGGCAGGGCGCCACTCAGCCTTGCATCCCGTTGTGTCACTGCATGCCTGTAAATTATTCAGTGTCACTCAAATATTGATATGGAAATCACAGCTGACTGAACTGACAGAGACCAGAGAGAAAGGCAGCAATGATCCACTGTCCTCATTCTACTGGCCTTTTCTTTTAGCCTCTCTGCTCCATTAACTGATACCTTTTCATGCCAGCAGCTGCTCATCCTTATTTTATGTCCATTTCACACAGGATATTGTGAACGCTAAAAATGATTGCTGACAATTGAAGCTCCTTTCACAGAAGAATAGAAACATCTCCTGTGATTTAAGCACTTGTTTATGAAGCTTGGCTCTGGTAAGTGGCCTCAGAGTCAGCAGAGCCAGATTCTGCTGCAACATGTGTTTCTAACTGTATTGATCAGTCACTGTGTGACTCTGATCAGCTGGATCAGCCTGTTTTACATTGCCAATAGCAACTAGAGGGGTAGGAATGTATTCTCATTCCACTGTGCACACCATGCTTTGCTGATTAGGAGTACTAAGGTTAGAACCAGGAAGTGATTCCTTTTGTAAGAGCTTAAAAAAAAAAAAAAAACTCACTTCCAACCACCCCTCTGTAACATATCCCCTACTATTATCCCTTTCCTACCACAGGGACTTTTCCAGGAACCCAGGAACCTTTTTAAGAACTCAGGATTCAGCTTTTTGAACGCAGGAACCAAGGTCTAAATAAAAGGCTGGTGTATGTTAAGAAGGAAGTAGTTTGTTGAAGTGTCATTGGCCCCTGATTTTGATTTAGTTTCAGTCTTAGCTGTTTGACAAGGTTTTATTTAGTTTATTTTATCTGAATTTTATTTTTCCTTATTTTTTTTTTCCCTTTCCTTCTTATTCCTTTCCCCTATTCTAATTGTTTGTCATTGTCCTGTTATGCACGCGTGGGAATGAGACAAAGTCGAACATTTTTCAAGTCTCGGCGACCAGAAGAAAAACGCCAAACGTGCAGCGCTCAGTGTAGAATACTCAGCGCCTCGTCATGCTGCTGGCATTTGTAGCATAGTGTAAATATGCGGCGTATCTAGACGGAGGCAGGGTCAGAAGAAACTAGTGTTGAATTAGTGTGTATTGCATGGCTGGGACGGCGCCCATTAGGAAAGAGAATACAAAATAGATTCATACTGTATAATACATTTCATACTGTATAACTTCACTTAAAATAATGTCAAAATGCTTAAAAAGTAAAACCCAATTTATTTGCTCATTTTAAATGTTATAAAGAACAATGTAAGGACTCTGTATTGTCGTCTTGTCACATGTAAAAAGTATCTAAAAAAGAGCTGTTTTTTCCGCTAATGGAGCGATGCCTGCAGCACCACCACTCCAGCATCCACCTGCAGGCTCCGGCTGGAGGATTTAACATATTTGCTCATCACTCCCCAATATCTCTAAACGTATCTGCAGGGAGTGAAGAGGTCGGAGCCTCGACGGGTTGTCTGACGGAAATGATGTACTCTTCACTGTTACTGAGGTGCGGTGTTAATGCAAACAGGAATGTTCAAAAGAGACTTCATGAGCCCTGAGGCTCCTTAGTTCCTGGAGCTCTTTGGAGGTGGAAAGGGGCCATATGTGTACTGTTTAACTCTCTCCTCGCACCTTTGCAGGCTTGTCAATGATCAGGGGTCATACTTACTTATAAGAAGGTATTCAACATTTCAAGTGTGACAGAGCATTCCCTCTCACTCCTCTAAAGGTGGACTTTCTGCTATCTGACTGGGAACCTGACAGTCACTCTGCCCATTAACTGGCGTTCATCCCAGTTCAATCATCTCTGCAGGTACAGGACACATTTTCTCAGGCTTTCATGACAAACAGAGCGACAGGAGGTTTTCTGAATAAAGCTCGGTCAATAACACCCACATGGATCATTTGTATACCCAAACTGTCACATCTGTGATTATACTGAGAGTTGTCTCTCGCCTTACATCAGTGCCAAGTGTATTTGCAGTCAGTGCATGCAGGTATTGTGATAACACACTGTGTGGCTTTCAGTTACATAAAGCTCTTTCAAATATCCAGGTTCCTTTGTACTGCTCTCAGCTATATACTATGCAAACAAACAGGCACACAGAGAACTGTGCGATCCAGACAGGCTTCGATTGGATAACAGCTTACATAATCAGGCTGCCTGGGAAGAGCACAGCAGAGGGCATAAGGTAAAGGCAGCCTGTGTCATTCCAATGAGCTGCTTGGGGAACTAGTATTTCAGGAAGATTCAGCAGGCTACCTGGCTCCTGACAGGGCGACGGCTCATGTTACATCTTGTGTACCATGCACTGTTGTTGCTGGCTATTGTCTCACTAAGGACCTGCATTCAGCCCATTGTCAGAAATTCACAGTGATCTAGCTTATCAGAGACACTACCCAACACACATGTTGATTAGATGCTGATATGGCAGCTTGCACTAGTGTCGGCAACCAGGGAACAATACAATGTCAACATGAAAGCAGAGAGTTGGACATACTTAGGCTGCTACCAGCTCCATTTTTTATTTTTGTTTTAAATCATGACTTAAATTTTGCTCTGGGGATGATTTTTAAAGCGGCCATTTCAAACCAGTGCAATGCGAACATATACACAAAGAATCTCTACATGCAAACTCAAAATTTAAACAAAAAAAAAAAATGCTTCTGTTGAAAGAGGCAGATGGTGGTGGTGGTGGTGGTGGGGTGGGGGGGTTTAACAGTTAATTAGTACAATGATGATGGAAACAAATAATAAAGAAATTGTTTGGTGAAGCCAAACTATTTTGCAAATATGATTACATCAATCTGATGCTATTTAAGTCATAATTCTACTCTCTCAAATGCAAATAGTTGCATCATATCTTAAAATGTGACACAGCAGCGTTTGCTTCGCAAAACATTTCAAGACTAGAACATGAACAGCTGTTGTTGGAAAGGAGGCTGTAACGCACATCCTGCTTTGACCACATTAAACTTTTTTTTTATGCTAATTTAAATGGATCTACTGGTTGGGGAGTGTTTGACAAAATTAGTCAAACACTCTTACTGTGAATCTGTTCCAAGTATTTTGTTTGTTTTTGTTAACAATATAACCAAAGTGGCAGCAGATTGACGTTGCACCAGAACCAGACGTGGTTCTGAGACATCTGTTCTCAGTGAATAAAATAACACCATCTTCTCGCTTTTTGCAGCTCCATCTGAATAAAGTGTTGAAGATACTGTTGACATAATCTATATCCCAATTTAGAATAGGATTAATATTACAGGGGGAGATGGTCTTTGTAGGATAGGATATTCTGCAGGAAAACCATGTGACCTTCATTACCACTGAGCTTATCAAATTACTTAGTTTAATAAGATTAGTAGTTTTATTAAAAGATTTACTGGTATAATAATTATTTACTCAGACTGCAGCAAACTACTGTAAAACACTCTAAACACCTGGTATGATTTTACAGTAATAAAAGGAGTGGTGTCTGCAAGGTGACAGCGATAAAGGCCCTGATTCTCAACTACCTTCTTACTGTGACTGGCTCGCGTCTGAACACACCATTTTCTGCCAAAGTTAGAACAGTTTCGGTCATTTCACATGAAAGATTTGTTTTGTACTTGAGGATAGTTGGTAAGTGGGAGTGGGAAGGATGGACCAGCATGCAGGCGTTGATTTTTCAGATTTAAAAAAAGAAAAGTATTCATTCTGGCCGCAAAAAGGAGAAACAAAAACAATTTAATTAGGTTTATCACTTAGGGTCCTGTGCAGATAACTAGTGGGGGAAAAAATCTTCACAGTACAGGTTTGCTGGCTTCCAAAACCTTTTATACCCTGTCACCTGCTGTCTGTGGCCAATCAGGGAGGCTCTCTGGAAGCGGTGCCACTTTGACCCAGGTGGCATCAGTCTCCCCTCATTTGGAGCTACATGGTAGTGAGTTGTACTAATGTAAAACATTAATCAAATTTACACTGTCAAGAGGCAGAATCAAAACATACATATTGTTAGTAAGTTTATAATCAAGTAAACATCCCCTTCTTTAGAATTGACTAACATTACAGCAGAAAGAAAGAAGTAGAACTACGCTCCTTTTTCTTAAAGGTCAGGGCAGGTCAGGGAATTATATTGCATTCATGTGGTGTCGGAATAATCAGAAAGATGAGTTCCCGACTGGGAAAATTCACGTGTAAGCCCTCTCAAGTCAGAACAACAACTCAGAAAGATGGCAAAAATGTTGGTACATGACTTACAGAAAGCTGACGTCACGAAAGCAAATGTTTGGTTGATTGTAAGAAACTTTTTATTAATTCACATTATGCATATTAATTTTTTGCTCATATGTAATCTGTAATATGGTATTAGTTTAACCATTAGTTGCTGTCCACGTAGAGTGACCTAGATCAGTTAAAAAAGTTATTTACTAGCATCAACCCTGATAACAAGTCAGGTAAAGCAATATTTTAGTGGTTTTAGGGAATGCACTGCTGCAGCAACACGTCTGGGTCAAAATCACTTTGTAATATAAAGCTTCAAACTGTTTCAGCATCACATCTTCTTGGTAGTGGCCATGTTGTTTCCACATTACGACTTAAAAGCTCATGAACACACCGAAGCCAGAAGAACGACTTCCCAACTTGAGAAATGGAACCATCCGAGGAGCACGTGAATGCAGCATTTAAGTCCCCTCTACCGCAAACCTGTG
Organism: Macquaria australasica; assembly: GCA_005408345.1. Taxonomy (NCBI): domain Eukaryota; kingdom Metazoa; phylum Chordata; class Actinopteri; order Centrarchiformes; family Percichthyidae; genus Macquaria; species Macquaria australasica. The sequence goes on along the minus strand of SEMN01000377.1, from coordinate 131,372 downwards.
TGAGCAGAAGACTAAACACAAGTGAACAAGCATTTCTCAACCATCACAAGTTCCCGGATCATTATAAATGTTGATCAGATGAGCGAAAGGAATGTGCACCTTCCTCTCAGCATACATACCAACAGTGACTCAAGGAAATGACATATTTTGGGAATGGAGCAAGTAGGCTGGAGGACAATTTGTGTTTTTATTGGGACTTTTCTCACTGGAATTGAAATGGGCGAGGCTCAGCTGGAAAAAGGTGATGTCATGTATTTCCGTGCACCAATCAGGGTTTCAGAAACATTTGAATCAAAACAGTCCACAGATTAGCTGAGTTTTTGAGTATTTAACTCTTGTAAATAATGGCTTAGAAAGATTTTTATCCAAACTTTAACTTTAATTGTTTGTCATTTGTCATTTAGACAGGAATATTTAATGTTATAGAGAAATACTTTTTTTAGAGGCTTTAAAGTTGTAATACTTGAGATTTCTGTCCTGGGTGATTTGGCGATATCTGTGGTTACCATGGTAACAGCAAGTGCGGTTCAAAACTACAACAAACGCTTGTTCAGCAGCTACTTTGTCAGAAACACAGAGGAGTGAGTGGTGTACCTGCTTACTCTGCAGCCAAACAAACTCATGTTGTTTTAATAAAGACGTCAGTTGATAATAAGTATAATAATATAATAATAATATAATAAGCAGCCTGTCGCCTGCAGGTCATCATATAAAGGCCAGTTCACAAGATTCGCGACGAGACAAAACCGTTTTAGAACCTTCCACTCAAAAGTTGCAGCAGTGTGAACTGGCCCGTCTCAGCTCGACTCAAGCAGGCTGATGGCGTCGCCTGCCAGCGGCTGGTTTTAGAAGGTAAGGCACGTCACCTGTTTCAACAGCCAATCAGCTCGTAGAGAAGTCAGCTGGTCATCTCGACCCTCTTGTTTTTTTTTTATGTTTTCGCCGTTTGATCAATACTAGAAATGTAACTGTAGCAAGTAACTCACTATCACTATCCTCATTCATATTTTAAGATTTATTTTAAGAAAATCATATCCAGCTACAAAAAAAGCCTGAAAAGCCGGCAGATTAAACGGAAGTACAGAGAGCCGTTGCTATGGAAACGATACACTGTCTCGTCTAGTCGCATTGGTGTAAACTGGCAGGTTTCAGTACGTTGCAGACCGGCGCATTGCAAGTAGTTGCAAGTTTCAACTTGTCTCTGTGCAAATCTTTAGTCTGAACTGGGCTTAAGAGCTCACTGTGGCTGCTCCTCACTGTTTCATTTCTCCTTTGCAAAAGAATTTAAATGATCCGTTGGCAAAAATTGTTATTTTCTTGTTTTGTAGCTGCATTTTTGATTGCAGAAACTGAACGCTGTCATAGGCAGCGCTATTAAGAGGCTAGTGGAAGCTTAGCTTCCCCAAAATTAGCACATTTAAAAAAAAAATTAACCTTTAACAAAATTATGTTTTTTTGAGGCAGTATACTACTGGCAAACATTAAAACTCACTACTAATTTTAAAATATTATTTATTTATTTTTAATAATGATATATGGTAATTTAGGCTGCCTGCTGCGTCCTTTCCTTTACACAGCGCTATTAGTGCGCAAAAGCTGAAGCTAGCTCTAACCTCTTGAGCCTAGTGCACTGTCACTGAAAAGGCACACAATGAAAAGAAAATATGAACCCCTTGGTAGGGTTGAACGTTCTTGTTATGAATTTTACTTCTGCTCGTTCTCTTACAACAATACGGGCTTACACTTGCTCGCATAGTTTATTTCATGCTTGTTTTGTTTCGTATCTGGTGTACTGTCTGCTATAATACTTTTAATAATTAATACTGTAGTTGCTGTGGTGGAAAAGCTATGGTTATTTTCAACTCGCTATGAAGTATGTCTAATGTGTTTGTTTGTAAAATAAAAAAATCCTCTGCCTACCAGCCACAGCTTGTAGATGCTCGCAAACATTGATTGTAATTTTGAGTCAAATGCTCACAGCTGAATAAGGTTTATTGAATCGCATTTTAGCAAGATGAGGACTTTCTTATTTGTAAGTGCCAGTCTAGCTGTTGGGTTAAGAGTCGGACTGGCCATCGGGCGCACTGGTGGATCGGGACTTTGATTGCCCCCCCCCCAAATTTAGCTTCCCCATACCTGATTCCCTAGCACCGCCTATGAACGCTGTGACAAATAGATTGCTTTGAATGTGAACCAGCAGCAGTAGGATGTTCCTTTAGCATTAGCAGTAACTCCATACAGCTCTGATACAGTGTACAGAGAGTGAACAGTGAGGCTGATTAAATTAAAACCAGCAGTGCTGCATTACATCCATGCCTCGTTTCCTGTTAACCCCTTGTGCGTGGGTTGGCAATGTCAATCAAGCGTGGGACTGGCGGACTCCACCACTAACAATAAAAAACAATACATGAAGAGGGAATTAGAGAATGTAAATACATTTAAAGGCTATTGCAGAAAAATAGTAAAAACAAAATAATACTGTAGACCATAAATAGTGTCAAAAATGTGGTTTGATTTCTAGAAAATCTAATGAATTATAATTTTAAATACATGTAGCTCATAATAAAGGCAAACTAGAAAAGACAGAATCATTTGTAACATGAAATTACAGCAGCCCATTTGATGATCTTAAGGTCTGGCTCTTGTAATGTTCTTTTTTTTTCTTCTTTCATTGTACAAGTTGATTGAATGTTGGTGTTAACCAGCTGGCATCTATCATAGTAACATAATTCATTTCTGTTTCAAATGTCACACAAAAATCAAAGTGTGCGCTCAGCTGATGAAATTCAGGAAACCCAGCTCTATGCACAAAAACTTTTAAAATCATCTCTCCACTTTTACAATGCAAAGCGTCTCTCTGAATGGGACTTATGGGAGGACCAACAAGTGTGTCAAAAACAGTAGGTAATTGGGGCTGTGATTTTGTAGCCTGGGAACCAGACAAATCTGCAAGCTCATGTTTTATTTGCTCTGGCAGATGCGTCTGGTCCTCCTCCCATTCAGGCAGATTTCCAGCTGACCTGGCCCGGGTCGGGCCAATCACAACCGTTTATCTAATATGGGGCGGGTTTGATACGATGACTGTACAGAGGAGCGTCGTTGAGGTATTTTCGTAAACAACCAAGATGGCTGCCGCTGATGTGGAACAAACAGCTGCACTTAAAGCTTTTGTTGATAAGAAGGATGTGTTTGCTGTACTTCCTACAGGATTCGCTCAGCGCTAAATCGAAAATGAACTGAAAGGTTCCAGATTAACTTGTGTTTGTGAATTGGTCATTGCCAGACTAGTGAGTTGGGGGTAGGGGCTGAAAAATCACAAACAGGGGATTTATATAAAAACAGTGTTATGTAATAAAATACAATGCTGTCAGACTGACAGCTGGTAAAGCAGTGTGGTAAAGCATGACAAAGAGATGACAGAGTAACAATAGATTCTCAAGTTTTATTCAATTTCTCCTCACTCCAGAACATTCTTTGTATCTCTCCGAGCTTCTGAAACTGGAGCTGACAGCTACTTTCAGTAATCACAGACGCATTGTTTGCATGTTTGTGCTTGATTCCTTGCTAGTGAACATGACATGCATCTGAAGGATTTTATTTGTATTGGTTGAGTCCTTCTTGGTGGTCCTGACTTGTTTTCGGCAGACTGTTCTGCACTAGTGTGCAACCTTTCATTACATACCATGGATAAATAAAGAAATGTTGAAATATTCTACATGGGTATTTGAGCAGGCTGTGAAAAGGCTTTTAGTATATTAATGTTGATCAATCAGTTGGTCTGTCCATCCATCCACCACTTTGGCTCAGAGCAAATCTCAGCTACTGACCAGATTACCCTGAACTTTAGATGTTCACAGTCACCAGAGGATTGTAGTTTAAGTGGCTCCCTGACCTTTCTTGTAGCGCTGCCATCAGTTCAAAAAATGCCTAGCATCCACACCACTCCAGCATTTTCCAACCCCTGAACGGACACTTTTTAAAACGCTGCTGACCCTGTTTTAGTTTGAAAACTCCGGGGTTGTGTTTTAGTGAGGACGGACGGAAACTGAGACGTTTTAAAACGATGACACAGACACCAATGTTCGCTTCCTGATTGGGTCTTATCAGTCATGACGTGTCCTTCCCTGATTCGTCACGCCCCTATCACATGACCCTTTCCCAGAAGAAAACAACATCAGCCTTGACTACCAGCGGTTAATTCAACATGGATAACAAATTACAACTCTTACTTTCAGTAACAGTTCCACCTGGTCGTCGGTCCAAGCAGAGAAATCTCTGCTCTGACTTTTCTCTATTGCTGTTCTTTGTTCGTAGTATTTCCTGCAACTAAGCAACCAACCACAGAGCAGACAATCTGCTTCCTGTTTACACCAACACGGGCATGCCCAGTGTACGTGAATGGTCATGTGATTTGCGTTTCCAGGCGTGCAGTATGGATGGAAATTATTTCTGAAATGGTGATAAAATGCATGTGTATATAGAGATTGTTTTCGTTTTAAAACACTGTTTTAAAACGAAAACGTAATAGTGTGGACGTAGCCTGAAATATCTTGACAACTCTTGGATGGATTGCATTTGCAGACATTCATGGTCCCCAGAAGATTAATTCTATTGACTTTGGTGATCCCCTGACTTCTCCTCTAGCGCCACCAGCAGGTTGACATTTGTGGTTCAGAGTGAAATCTTGACAGCTATTGGATGGATTGCCATTTGCTACAGATATTCAAGGCCCACTGAGGATAAATTCATTAAGTGACAATTTAATTTGTCCAATACTTTGGTTTATGACCAAATACCAGCAAAACTAATGACATTCCCATCAGCCTCAGCTGTACTTTGTGTCTAGTGCTAATTAGCAAATGTTAGCATGCTAACACACTACATTAAATGGTGAACATGGTAAACATTATACCTGCTAATCATCAACATGCTATTATCACTGAGTATTAGTGTTAGTATTCTGTGTTTTTACCTAACAATTAATTTATCTTGTCTTATCTCTTTTTAATTTAACTTATTTAAATTATTTTATTGTACTGTTTTATTGTAAATGTTATGATTGGGAGAAGAAGGGAAGAGAAGGGACTGATTCACTGGACTGTATCTATAACTTTTTTGTCGGGGGAACCGTCCAAATAATACAAAAAGTAGCCCAAATTCTCACAAGCTGCCCAAATAATTTTTTGCCACACAATTACTAGAAAACCCAATCTGGCAACACTGCTTTACTCTAATAGTATGTCCAGACTTTTCTTTTTCTTTCTATCTTTTTTTTTCTCCCTGGGGGAGGTTAAAAAATTGTAAAGAAACTTCTGCGATATATATTTTTATGATACTAAATGCAGAGAGGCAGCAAGAAACTAAAAGAGTAGAAGCACATGAAGGCAGTGTACTTTCCTGTGCCCCTTCACTGATCACAGGAGGAATTTTAGGTATCATACGATAGGTGATGCGGACAAGGTCAGGCTGCTTATCAGTAGACGTTTTCCTGTTTCTCTTGTGGGGGTGTCATTTGCCAATTACGCCAGTTTTAGTCTACATGATGTTTTAGTACAATGATATATTTTGTGAAAAATCTTTTATAAAAAGCTTTAGAAACATTAGGTCATCATAGGGACATGGATAAGTGGAAGTAGTCAAATTAGCTCCACTTCAACATGATCATTTGCTCAATAAAGGCTTTGCCTGTGTCACCAGAGAAAAGCCCTGCTGAGATTTCTGTGAAGGCCCAAACCCATGCTAATGACTGAAACAATCATCTGCAGTCAGATGGTGTTGTCTTTGTCCCCTCTCTGACACTTCTCCCTCTGTCCTCCTCCACTCGGCCCCACCCATCATCTCAATCCCTCTTTGTGTTCCTTAACCACTCGCAGTTTGTACTGTGTGTGTTGAAGAGACCTTCTGTCTGTGTGAAAAAGGAGGGGGCAAATAGAGACACATCAATACAGTGTGACAAATTACAAGGAAATGCAGAAATATGAGGAAAAATTAACTAAAACCAGCTGCACTGTCTTTTAGCCATGTCTAGGTGACGTAAATATGTCATTGCCATAACACATGGCCATATGTCTGGAGGCATCTACAGCTGATAAAAAAATCTGTCAACTTTGGTAACTTCTGAGCATCAGTTATGTGCTTGACACCCATGAAGTGTGTCACCCAATCTCCTGAAACATATCTTTATATACTGTACCACCAATTTGATTCGCCAAATACTTTTTAGTGGAAATTTAATTGCTGCCTGGATTACAGTAGCTTCAGTGTGGCAATGTCTTTTTGCGAAATCAGGAAGTATGACATCTTTATACTGTACAGAAGTCAGTAGAAGAGGTCGGGGTGGATGGTGGGTGTACAAACCACATGATTCTGACACCATCTGATCTGTTCTATGTCCCATGTGTTGTTAGGTTTAGGATAAAAAAATTGGTTAGTAACAGCATGTTTCAAGTGAGTGTTGACGATCTTCCCCTAACCTTAACCAAGTGCTATGAGTATCCAAAACAAGTGCAAAAGGGCCAAAAACATCAATTATGGAGCAAGGAAGGCTCTGCACACTTATGTGCAATTCCAGTATCTAACAATGAAGCCGACGTTTCAGTCATTTCAACAGGGCAAATGCTTGAGAAAAAGGAATGTCTAAGCATATAAGGGCTTTTGTAAATACAAGTACACCTGGGAAATGCAGTTCACAATAGTAGTTCTAAATGTCCACATACATAGGAAGCTCCACAGATACATTTGACAAAATCAATACAGAAAGCGACCAGGAAATCAAAATCATGGAAGTACTTATCAGAGGTAATAAAAGGGAATGACCAAATGGCCAAAATCTTAGTTTGAATACAAACTACAAAGTGTGCAGAGCCTTCCTTTGTCCATAGTTGCCTAACTATAGAAGGGTTAATCAGGCGTTAGTTGCCAGGAGCAGATACTGTTAGGTAAACCAGTGAAATACATAAAAACAAATTGTGAACATTCAGTAGTTATGTTCAGTATGTGCATTTTGTGTTGGTAGTGAACACTTTTTTACAAGGGCACCCTGTGGCTTAGGGGTTAAGACGCTGACCATATTGAATTGGACATATTGGATTTTTGATCTGTTTATGGGGCTAGATGAAATGTTAAAGAGTAATTCTGAAATTTTTAAACCTGGGCCCTGTTTTTAGATAATTTGGGGTCTAAATGGTACAAAACGTTTTGGAATTGGTACAGTAGATCGCCTCTGCCGGCAGCCGCAAACGGGCTGCAATGGCGACAATGTAATCCTTGTGGGTAACTGCTCCCATCAAAGTCTGTCCACTAAAAGTGCTTGTTTTTGCCACTGACAGGCTCAGACTATTATTCGAAGTGTCTGACAACATTATGGAAAGGATCCCTACAGAGACAGACCGTTTGTTAAAGAGTAAGATCCTTTTTGTTTAACCAGAAACACTGTCGTCTTCCTGCAACAACTCACCTCTCACGAGATTTCGGAGTGAGACTCCTCCTTGAGCGAGACTTCTGTTTCTGGTTTCATTCATCCTTGAATGTCTTAACATAATTCCATGGAAATCCATGAGATATTTCTATGTGGACTGATACATCCATCAAGTGGTGGTGGATCGACAGAAAGAGACGGGAAAATCAATTTCCATTACAAAACCACAACTTCCTGCATTTACCTTCAAAAAGGTGGGATAAGCAGTTCTTTCAATGATTCATATGTGGTAGATATACTGTATTTCCCATATGACATGAACATTTGGGAAGCATAATAAGATTTAAGCAGCCTTTTCAAGAAATCTACGTAGGTTTTTTCATAATGTTCTTTAAGGATTATTTAGTTAGCATTTAATTAAATTATGTATCCAGTGTAGGCATTGCTTGTATACCCAACTAAGGTCAGGATTTTGTCAATAAATTAGCCTTGCTTTTTGATTTGATCAACAAGCATAATGTCTACTGTACTGCAGAGAAAACATTGCTGCATACTGTTACCCAAAGCTCCAAATGAGGACACTGAAGCTAACTGTGCCTGGGGCTTACAAGACAGCAGGCAGATAATCACAGAAGTACTGTACAGGATGTCCAAAAAGAGACTTAACGATACTCTCTTTTTGTGCTCATACTAGCTGTCAGGATGGTCCAGTGGGTTCAGGTGCCAGGGGCTTTTGGATCTGAGTGGAGATTCTTGTGACTACCACTTTTGATACTTCCACGTGTCCACAATTTTTAGACATCTATATCCCTGTACTCTCACTTGTCCTGCTCTCCATTCTTGTTATCAAATATTCTGGGTCACTTCAGACACAAGCTGCTCGTTATTTTCCACAGCAGAGTGGGAGCCAGTGGCCAGTCACGTCCTGTTATCTGTGACACAGGCCCATCACAGCACCCTGACACTGCTTTAGACATGGCCGGTCTGGCTGGTCATGGGAAGACAGCTCAGCTCCTGTCGACACAACAGCGGGCTTTGTACAAAAAACATGGATCAGCTATGAGGAACCTATCTCTGTGAATCGGCTCCTGTGTCCACTATATAAGGGATTGATTCAGCGTGGGTATTCTTTCAACAAAGCCTTTGACAGTGTGGAAGACCCCTGGCTGTTTGGAGCGGCGGAACACAGCCGTACAGACTGGGAGGGGAATACCGCTCGGTTTGTACAGCACAGAGCAGCGGGTCTAAATATATCTGTTTGATTCAGGGCTACAAAGGAAAAGGACTTGGGCTTTCTCCTATCTAACTCTGGCTTGAGAGTGATAGGCCTTCTGTCTTTATCATGACTGACTACTGAATGTATACAGTGGTTGGAAAAAAATAATAGAAATACCACATTAAAAAGGCTTGAACTTTGAAGTATGTAAATAAATTAAAAACTACAAAGGCACAGCTGCACAGGCCAGTCATATGACTATGATTAACAGTATTTGTCAGCTTCAGAGATGTGTCGGTAATTGCTTTTATATGTTTTCAAAGTAATGAGCAGTGTCAGTATGCACATTTTGTATGAGAAAGGTAAGTATGTATACAACGTTGATTGGAAATTGTAAGGGTGGAGCAGATGGTCCCTAAACAGTCTAAACTGTCCTATACTTCTTTGTGCCATGTTGTTTCCATAGCAACAACACGAGGGACATAACAGCTGAAACAACAGCAGCCCACGTTAGCAAATAAAAGATTTCAATAATATCTTCAATAATTTCATGATAATTCCACATCGTGTAAGAGGGGAAAAATGATTCCACGTCATTGTAATTCAAGACAATTCAAGATGCCAGCTGCCAGTCTATGTCCCTTAGCTTTTCACACATTACTGGACATTAGCTATGTTACAGTCTGACGCCCTACTTTCAGTTGTCTTGTCTTTTGATCCCAGAACAGACCAATATCTATAGTACACACCAGCAAAATAGAAAAAGAAACTCAAGCATTAGCTACAAATCTTAAAGCTGCATAACTGATTTTTTTTTGGCCACTTGGGGGCAGAAAACCAAGCTGAAAACACATTTCCCACCTTATCACAGAACAGCAAATAACTTAACTTTCATTTGACAAATGCAAGTCCAATATTCAGTCTCCTTTTAGCTCTGATTGGTATTTCCCAAGTCCCGAGAGAAATATTGGGCTCTGTAGCAGCTAAATGTTCCACTATGTTCACCAGCTAGTCGCTAATATGTAAACAGTGGTGAGACTGAACCACAACATTAAAGCTAAAAAAGGCTAAAAAGCTCTGTTAAGTTGAAGATAACTGCAGAGCTGGGTGTTAATTTTCAGTGGGTTCATCACGACAAGCGACTCCTTTCACATTACACAAAGTTGTTTAATTCATTGTTAATATAAAAATATTGATAAGTGCAGCTTTAAAAGCATTTAAAAATATTACTTCCTAGCTAATAAATGATTTGCAATCAAAACACCCGAGTAATAACAAGTCAAATTTGAACAAAGACTGTGTATTGTTACTAATCTAACCTTGAGCTACAGTTGTATGACTGCAGAGTTGGTCATGTGAGGGTTAAAAATATATTGCATGGTTGATGGAGCACTATATCCATTAAATTAGCATTTAATTACCTTGAACAATAGAATTTGGCTGATGTGAGGCATCCATGTTTGTTTGACTTTTCAGGCACTTTCAAGTTTGGTATTGGAGCTTTCAGAAGAGTATCCCAGTTGTATTTACAAGTTGGAAAGTGGTAATCATGGTAACTCACAAATGAACGCAGCATAAAACAGCTAGCTAACTAGCTAGCTTTGGAAAAATAGCTAAATATCAAAGTTCTTCTCTTCAGCCTGAATGTGAAAGTGAATATACATATTCATACATACTGAGCTGTTTGCCTGGTAGTACGTAGAGTAATATTAAATAACCAAAGTGTGTACAATGTAGCTACTGAAAATTCAAACACAGCTAACGTTGCTAACTGTTCCCCCTCCATGGTGTCACTCTATTTGGAGCTACAAGTGGAAGAAGTTTGAATATCACTTTTGAAAACATCCAGTAAGCATTCTGTCGAAACTACGCTTTACAATAGTGTAACTTTAGCAAAGTTGTGATTTACTTTAAAAGTAAAAGCAACTCCCGTTTTCAGCTATAAAGCACATTTCAAATCCAACATGCACACCATGTAAAAACACCAGTCAATCTCTCTTGTGTATGGTAAGTATATAAATGCCTGAAAATTAAGATGGTAATGATTTTTCAACGTGAAAATGCTACACATACTGTAGCACCTGTAATTTGGCGAGATGAACAGCATGGAGAGTGACAACATATGCCAAACACAATCTGCACACACACTTATCAGTGTGGTTGATTAGCTTCTGGATATTCAAGTGCCAGATGTTTACATATAGAGCTAGCTGTTTCATATTTTCATCCACCCCCTGAATGTTCACAGTGACAGATCTGGCAGAAATGGTAATATGGCTCCTCTCATGCATCTGTGGTAATGAGATGAGCTGGGATTTGCTACAGTCTGCGGCTTCTGCTGCTGCCATGATCGTTTGTGTCACCAGCTAAGCCTCCCATTGATTAAGGCCGTGAACAAGCCCAGCCAAGCTGCTTCACTCGCTCCGGCTGGCATATGTCAATCCTTGTGTGACTATGCATGAGACTGTGTTTTTTGTTGTTGTCAGTGCTCAATATAGAGGCTTCAGTAATTATGTAGCAGACATGAAGGGAACAGTCCAAATCAAAGCTTGTTTTTTAAATAAACAGAGACACTGTCAGATGAATAAATGGCTCTTTTGCTGCATTCGAGGGCTGATTGATAGAACGCAGTAATGATTCAGCCTCTAAAATTTGCTTTTCTAAATGCTCTGCGTCTGCTGGGTCTTTCAGAGAGAGAGGCCAGGATTGATATGGCGTTACCCCCCCCCCCCCCCCCACAAATTTAAAGTCTGTTGCCAAACTACATTCAAATCAATTCTATGAATGTGTTATTGTTGTCAGGGCCCTCCTTTAAAAAGACATCTTGATTTCAGTTAAACTACCTGATTAAAGAGAGGATGAATAAAACATGAGTTACAGAGAATGAATGAGTGAAAGAGCTGTCATTCAGTGTCGGCTGTAATCCCTGTGAATCCAACTTTTTTTTGTTCTCTAGCCCTTCACAACCCACATTCCTCAGCCAGGCCCAATTTGAAACACAAAAAGTCTGACCCCTCCTCCACTTAACACACTCACACACACACTGCATACACATGCTCTGACAAATCTAGTCATCACGCTCATTTGCAGAGTTGTGTAAGGGTATTAATGAATATTGATTTCTTCCTTCTCCTGATGGTTAAGTAATAATCTGTGCCATTTTTTAGTCTAATTTTGCTAAGGGTCTACGCAGAAAACCTGTGGTGTAAACACTTAGTGTGTGGCAGGTTTTTTACTCAGGAAAAATCCCAATGAAGCCAAACTGTAGCCACGTTTGCCAATGGTTCATTATAGTTACAAAATAAAATACTTTTCTAGTTAGCCCTATACTGGTAAATATCCATACAGATAGTTTTGGTCAGTGGTGTAGAAATATTCAGATGCTTTACTTAAGTAAAAGTATCAATACTATGATTTAAAAATACTCTGTTACAAGTAAAAACCCTGCATTAAAAACATTACTTGCGTAAGAGTACATACGTTTTATCAGAGAAATATGCCTCTAAAGAACTTATTACCGTGTGTTCACACAGAACACAAATTTTAGAGGTGGCAAGATTGCACACAAAGTCAATGGAAAGGGGCACGAATTGAAACACCGATGCATCAGCGTGAATTGAAAATGTTACAAAATTTGTGTATATCCCGGGGCTTTCTGAATCTGCTTCATAGATGAGAAGAAAAAGGAAAGAGACTGGAGGGAAAAGAACTGGAGAAAGAACTGGAGTTTCTGGTGAGTTCTGAAATCTGAATAAACACAAATGGTCCAGCAGTCACTAAATGACACGTGGCGAAAATTTGCTTTACTTTCTGTCTGAACACACATTTAGGCACAGTGGACCCTGCCAGTGTTACATATTTATATATTATTGATTTGTTACTACTAATGCATTACATTTTAAGCAGCTTTTTAATGTTGTAGCTGGGTTAGGATGAGCAAATTCCAACAACTGTTCGGTGGCAATCAATAATAATGCATTATATTTATAAAGCGATTAGAACTGATTAGACCTCTTCTCAGGGCTGTGTGGGTGTGTACAAACTGTGCTTGATTGACATCTCTCCCTCACCCCTCTGTTGGTTACCTTGTACCTGTTAGGACAGGACAATTTGCTGTTATCATTCTTATCATTAAATAGAGTTTGGTGACATCACATAATTCCCAGCATAGCTCCACCATACTTACGCCAGACTAGCGGTCTAATCAGCCTGGGTAACTGAAAGCACCTGTGTGGGTGTGCAGTGCCATTCATTTGCAAAGCAACTATAGCTATCAAATACCTGGCAGAGTAAAAAGTACAATATTTCCTTTTGGAATGCAGTGGAGTAGAAGTATAAAGTTGGATGGAGATTCTTAAGTAAAGCACAAGTATCTCACAGTTGTGCTAAAGTACAGCACTTGAGTAAATGTACTTGGTTACATTCCACCACTGGTTTTGGTTTTATCTGCCCAGGTTTTTAGGTCTCTGCCTCTGATCCATCTCTCAGTATGCTTCACACAAAGGGCTTGCCATCTTGCCACCCCACATCTTTCTGACGTTGGAATTAGTGGGTGTCACTCCCACTTCATGCAGCAATTAGCAAGGTGCGCCGAAGTGTGAAAGTATGCAGGATTTGAACCTGTCTCTCATCATCAATCTTTAAATTCTTCACACAACTACTCCTGTCACTTTTCGTGCGTGCGATCAAGTGCACAACACTATGAAAGCTTTTGAGGAGAGACTGTGTGTGCTATTATCCCCATTTGCACAATTTATATCCCTCTCTATGATGGCAGGCCATTCGGAACAAGTATAAACCATAGACTGTATACACCGATTAGCCATAACATTATGACCACCTGCCTGTAGGTCCCTCTTTTGCCGCCAAAACAGCCCTGACCCGTCGAGGCATGGACTCCACTAGACCTCTGAAGGTGTGCTGTGGTATCTGGCACCAAGACGTTAGCAGCAGATCCTTTAAGTCCTGTAAGTTGCGAGGTGGGGTCTCCATGGATTGGACTTGTTTGTCCAGCACATCCCACAGATGCTCGATTGGATTGAGATCTGGGGAATTTGGAGGCCAAGTCAACACCTTGAAGTCGTTGTCGTGTTCCTCAAACCATTCCTGAACCATTTCTGCAGTGTGGCAGGGCGCATTATCCTGCTGAAAGAGGCTACGCAGCCCCATACGCAATAAACTGCGATGCACTGTGTGTTCTGACACCTTTCTATCAGAACCAGCATTAACTTTTTCAGCAATTTGAGCTACAGTAGCTCTTCTGTTGGATCGGACCACACGGGCCAGCCTTTCCTCCCCACGCACATCAGTGAGCCTTGGCCGCCCATGACCCTGTTGCCGGTTCACCGGTTTTCCTTCCTTGGACCACTTTTGGTAGGTACTGACCACTATAAAGATGGACGTGGCAGTTCCCCAAAAGTGAAGCCAAAACATCTTGATCGCCCCCTGGTGGCTGGCTGCAGTATAGGTCATAAACCCTCCATGTTAGCGGATGGTACATGGGCCAAACTGTACAGTACATGTCAAATAAATTTTTCCGAAAGATGCTTTCTGTCATTTTAGGTAGTTCTTATCACGCTGATGTTTGTTCAAGTGTTCATTTTTCTGATAAGTTTGGTTTTAATTAGTTATATGATGCTATAAAAACGGGGTGTCACATCATGATTGACAACTGTGAGTGTACTCGCAATTAGTTCAGGCGGGTGTATAGGCGGGAACTCGATACCGCGGCTCCACCGCGGATCACTACTGCACAGACTCTGGCTCCAAATGACGTCAAAAGCGCAAGACGGCAGCTCCCATAAGCGGGGTATTTTGGCTTAATTTTTTACAATGGGAGGAAGACGCGTCGTCCAAAGTCCAAAGTCTATGGTATAAATACGTATGTGTTCAGACAACACTTTGTTTGATATATACTGAGACCTTGAGATTTGTACCTCCATCCCAATATTATGGAAGTGAATGGAATACAATTTTTGGTGCTCACAGCATTAAAAGTATATATTTAAAAAAGTCAACAGCAATGTGTCTTTCCAGAAACAATGACCCTGTTACTCTGGAAAATCCACAGACCTCTCTGTAAACAGTTTTCATTGGAACTACCACAGAAACAATCCCTGTTAATAATTCCACATAACCAATGTGTTCCAATCAGTGCTCTACCACAGTTGTGTGCCAGCTGTAATTTAGAGTGAGAGTGAAAAGTGACCTAATGGATCATTCATACTGTGCTGTGTTCATCTTAGCAGTGGTCCTGTTTGGTTTCAGTACATTAACCACAGTACTCAAATTTCCTGTTTGTCGAAGTTACATTGTGCTGTGTGTGCTGCACTGTCACTGTCCTTCATTAGACCTACGTTATGAAGGACTGATCAAAGCAGAGAAAGTCTAGTATTAAACACAGCAACATATGGAAGTCAACCTTTATATACAGCTATTTTTAACTATTTGGTACAAAACACAAACCTGGCCGGAACATTCACTGCCAACGCAGGAAGTGGTGTGATGTTCATATAGTGCAGTGAAAAGTAAGTGTGTGGAGGCTGAGGTAGCCCTGATGTAGCCCAGCTGTCCTTCGCTGACGACATCGCTGCAACAACCCGCTCCTGCAGATTCATCCTCCACATCAGGAGGATCTGTCTGTTCCTCGCCCAGGAGGTGACGCAGGTCCTGGTCTACGCTCTTGTCATCTCTCGCCTAGACTACTGCAACTCGCTCCTGGCTCATGTGCCTGCCATGTGCCATCCGACCTCTGCAGCTCATCCAGAACACAGCAGCCCGGATGGTCTTCAACCTACAGTATCCAAGTTCTCCCACACCACACCGCTCCTCCGCACCCTGCCCTGGCTACCAGTCGCTGCTCGAATCCATTTCAAGACACTGGTACTTGCCTACTATGCTGCAAATGGCTCAGGCCCATCCTACATCCAGGACATGGTCAAACCATACACCCCAGCCTGTCCACTACGCTCTGCTACTGCCAATCGGCTTGCTACTCCCTCACTACTGTTTGCAGTCCTGGCTCCACAATAGCAGAACTCGCCATCGACATCAGGACAGCAGAAACTCTACACACCTTCCATCGAAAACTCATCTGTTCAGACTGCACCTTGGCCCAAAAAAAAAAAAAAAACTGTTTCTAAATGTAGCACTTGAAGTTGATGTACTTGTATGATTCTTGCAGTTTTTGGGTTGTATCCACATGGTGGAATGCACTTATTGTAAGTCGCTTTGGATAAAAGCATCAGCTAAATAAATGTAATGTAAAATGATTTGTACATGAATTACCGGGTACTAGGAAAAAAGGTGTCAAACTACATGAAAATGTGGACAGTATTATTTGTTTAACACTAACAGCTAGAAATTCCAGAATAGCATAGCAGCTTGTGGCTGCCTGACACAGCCAGCCTATCCACGTGTAAACCAATCATATGTGTTATCCAAACTGCATGTTAGTGTGTGTTTGATGACGTGAGTGCCCGTATTGCCATCAGTGGTGCATTGTTTGTCATTGCAGCAGCATGTTGCTTCCGTCTGTCTAATTCACTGAATTAGTTCTACTCTATTAACCTGCCTGTGAAAGTCATAACACACCAGTGTTAGACCAAATGCATGAGCTGACGTTGAGCTGACTGACGGACATTACTTTTTATTCCTTGCAAGGCTATAATGTCATAGTGAGTGGTGCGTAGGACCATGACCATGGAGATTGAAAAACAAAAATATCCAGTGACTAATCACTTGTACTCAGTTTAATAAATGCTGTTTTGGTTAATACTGTACACTCTATAAGAAGACCTGACCTCTGTTGACCCAAATATTTCCCAATAACGTCTTGATCCCTCATTTTCCACTGAAACACACCTTAGCTTATGGTAAGAGTTAGAAAGACATGATAAATATATATATTTCTGATGTACTTTTTGCAACACTTCACTGAAGCTATATGATGTGTACAGTGTGAAATATTTAACAGTGTGTTTTTATGGCCATTACATCAAATTAAAAATGATGCCTTGTGGATCAATTTGTTCAGATTTACCCAAAATTCCATCTTGACGTATTTGGAAGAATTAATAACTTTGGGATCGCCACTGGAAATGAAAATAATGTTTTATTTTCCATTTAAACAACATCAAGGGGCCCAAATGTCCCAGACTTCAAGGTCAAATGTGTAAAGTTCAATTATGACAAAAGTGGACAGATTTTGCATCTTGTTCATGACTGGACCAAATGGTGTCTGTGTCATTAGACGAGAGAAACATATATTTGCAGCTGCTGTTGGGATCAGAATTAGTCATAGCCTTTTGCAGTCAAAAGTCATGGCAAAGTGATTTACTAAAGCTCACTCATAGCCTCCAGTCATCTGCTTGTAGAGGCAAGGTGCAGGCCTTGAGTGGGGATTATGATTGGAAGTCGTGCAGCTTGAGATTTATCAAAAGGTCGTGCTAGAATGTAACTATGTGATGTTCAGTGTAGTTTGTTTCTCTGTTAGTATTGGTCGTCACGCTGCTGGTCTGGGTGTGATCTAAATTAGTTAAAGGGACCAAAAGGAAAAACATTGTTTTTTTAAATATGCCTGGATGTAGCCTAAGTCCATGTCTGTTTTTATAGACAAGTGCAATATTGACTGTCACTGTTTTTTCCAACAAGTCCTCCAACCTAAACGACATATATAGGCGTACCGGACCTTTGTCGTCATGGTAATAATAATAAACACGTGGTTAATATTATGAAGCGGTCGCAGTCTGGTTAGGTTTAAGCACCCAAACTACTTGTTTAGGTTTAGGAAAAGATCATGGTTTGGGTTAAAATAACTATGTTAGTAAGTTAAGTTACGTCACGTGACTTACTACTTAAACTTAAAATAAGTCAAGGCTGACTTTTGGATTCACACAGGACACGAACAGCGGTCTCCTGGGTTAAAGTCCTGTGTTGTTCCCATGCATCCTCCACCCTACATGGACTTTGTCGCACTTTATACTACCTCACCGGACTTCCTCCTTTGCTCTCGTCATACTGTGGCCACTAGAGGTCACCGTACATACAAACATAAATATGGGTCGAAATAAGCTGCTGCACAGCAACCTATACGGACGTATTTTTGGGGAGGACAGTCTTGTTTTTCCCCATGAGTTTGGTTAGAGTAGTAGTAGTTGTGTTGAATTTGTTTTTCTTTCTTGTTTTCTTTGTTCTTTTCTTTTTGGGTATTTATTCAAATTGGTCATGGTGCAATATTGTTGTTAATATTGACAAGCACTGTGCAATCCTTGAGCTGTAGCTTAATCATCTGGGAGTTATAGACGCCATATATATAAATTTAGGGACTCCCTTTTGTCTGCTCATAATCGGTTGCACGGTGTTAATCCACCTATTATTCCTTGTGTACACGATTAGTGATTCTTACAGTGTGCAGTGGTATTTTGCCCTGTGGGATCTTGCATGTGTTGGGTCCTAAAATATATCAGTAGCCTTTCATTTCTTCCTGTGCATCTTTGCTATTTATATCAAACGATTGTGTCAGTGCCTAGCTTATGGCACACTCCTAAAATTGCTACTGTGTTGCTTTAGGCTTGCTCAGTTGCCCTCTTCTTTTTAATAATTTTTTTATCGTGGAAAATCCTGTGAATAAATTGTCTATCTTTTGAGCCATTGGCCTCTCGTCCTGTTTATTCAGGACACGTACATGTGTGTGTGATGAACCAGATTGGGAACTAACAACTAAATCAGCCCTTTACTCAATTTTCATCGTTACATAATCTTAATAATATCCTGTAAAACATGAGTTTGGCACATACTATTGAACAGGGCTTGCAGCAGCCATTTCGACAACACACCGTCATATTTGAGTTCACATCCGTAGCCAGTTTAAACAATTTAAAGATGTTTTTTGTCTTTTTTTCACTCTGATTCCTGATCTTTATCACCTTCACTCTGCCAAACGTTGCTCTGATAACTCCACAGCAACTGTCGCCTCTCTGAGTCTCCATCTGTTTTAGTCCCTGCAGGCTCAGTACCTGCTGGAACAAATCATTCTGCTTAGATAAAATACTGCCCGACTACACGGTTTACTGTGTGTCATTGTTTGGCTGGCTGAGTGGTTTGGAGCTGCATAACTGCTGCCCTACATTGCCTAAGTGTTTTGAAATTGGAGGTAGAAGTGGGTCATAACACAAACAGCTAGCAGGGACGTTGCCTGTGGATAATCAAGACAGTTCATTGCTGTGGAAAACAATTAATCAAACAGTATGCGTCTCCTTCTTAATGATTTGCTATTTAACCCTTTTGGAAGCATGTTCTACCTAACTGGTGCATGATAAAAGAAGTTTAGCTCATGTATTTACTATCTGCCTAATAAGAAAACTATGTTTCTTTCTTTTGTTGTTTTGTAGCTTCAGACGAGCAATTGTGCGTCTATGTCTGAAAACCTAACAGCTAAATGTGAATGAACAATGCGAATAACCATAGCCGCAAAAAACCTGCACATACATCACTCAATGCAAAGCCTGGAATGTATAAAAAGCAATTTGATGTGTGAATGTGAGCCCCGCTGCACATTCACTTTGCCTTGCAGCCTCATGCAAGGACTTATACTAATAATACTTGAGGAATAATAAAAAAAGGAATATGAAAAGAAAAACAAGCGGTAAAAGCATCTAAAATGCTATAAATCACACTGCATTTCCCATCATGTGTATGCCAGTGAAGGTGGGAAATATGACTTCATAGTGTATGTGTTTCTGAACCTTTAGGTACCAACGCATACAAAGGCTAATTTCCACGGGGTCCACGCCGTGGGGACATGTCACCTCCATTTTTCAAAACTAACTCGATATTGTCATATTCTGCTTTTTGCATAAGTCATCTAACATTAAGAAGACTAAAGGTGGGGGCATGCTCGAAACAGAGCAGTTTGTATGCCATGTCATTCGATCACGTCAGAAGGCAAAAGTGTTTATTCCGAACAGCCACATTTGAAAGGTGAAAAGCCGGCTTTCGTAGAGAGACGCGAGACATCATAAATCATAAAACGGGGATAGCGGCGCACACTTTTGGACAACCTTTTCTGGAGGGCATTGATAGTGTTGCACTTGTTTGTATACACGCAAAATGACATAAGTATTTGTGTAAGGAATGAAAGAGAGATGTGAGAGAGAAGTTCAAACCCTGCCTGCTTTCTCACCTCCGCACAGCTGGCCAATCACTGTGTAAAGTGGGCGGGAATGCCGGATTGTCGGTTTCAGGAAAGTTACAGAAATTGTCGGATGCATCCCCCCCCCCAATTCTGACATCAGAAAGGTGTGTGGGGAGGGGGTTTCAGAATCTGTTGGATAATCCAGCAAGCACTTTGGAGCCTATTGACGCTCTACAGCCATGCTAGCATCTCTGTGAGGCTGTACTTAAGTAGGATATTTCATGCAGAACTTTTACTTGCAATGAAGTATTTCCACATTGCTGTATTGGTACTCGCACTTAAGTAAAGGATCTATGTACTTCTTCCACCACTGGAGGGAATGTCATTAGTTTCGCGGGTATTCGGTTATAAACCAAAAATGTGGACATTAAGATATTTCAGTCTGGACAAACCAATCGGCACACCGCTAGCATGGCCAAAAACAGTAAAACATAACAATCACAGTCGTATCACTCCCTGCAAATGACTAAAAAGTCGTGAGTAACAGAGTAACAGCATTACTGTAAGATGAGACTATTAAAATGCTGTGCAACTAGGTTGTGCAACAGCCAATCAACTGCTTATGTCATGTCACATGGCCGTCACTTGGGTACAACCAGCTGATACTTAGTACAGTAAGATCAGGTGATAGCATAAGCAAGAACAAAGCATGACAAACAGCTTGTGACATGCAACTCAAGATAAACAACTGACCATGATTACAGTTGTTTTGTAGACTAACAATACACATATAAAAACTTTTTTTTTTAAAAGAGCAAACTCAATATGCTGATGAAGACTCTGTGATACAGTCAAAATCTCTGAAACCAGCAAGTAAGAGGATTTTGAGTACAGATAGAGTTTTGTCACCTTCTGTTTCCAAGGTCAAAAATGAACTGTCACAAACAAAAAAAAAGAAAGAAAAAGAAAATATTATTCCAGGTAGTTTGAATAATTCCTGTTAACTTGGCAATGACCTTTGGCTGTACTTTGCTTAACCAGTGGCATGATGGCTGGTACGTAAATTTGATTCTATTTGCTATAAGCAGAAATCCCAAGTCTGGAAATAACCTTTACTGTCACCTCCCATATAGCGAAAAGTATTGTTTTATGTCATTTTGATAGAGTTTGTGAAAGTTCACCGAACAGTCAATTTGCATAAACCTTCATGCAGCCTTCAGCTCACTAACACAACCAGGTCAGACGTATAGCTTCAGCTTGTAATGCGGGGCTTAGAAATGTAAACATTCAAACTAATCTACCTCACTGCAATCAATATAAAAGCCAGACTGTTGACCTCCCTGCTGTGATCTATGTATTTTGGTTGTGTGTGATACCTGCATGTCTAATGAGAGGTGACTTCTCTGCCTCTGTTGGATGACAACAGTGAGCAGAGTGTATTTAGAAGTCAAGTAGATTTTCTCGGCTTTCATTATGTGCAACCAGACCTTTGCTTTATTACTGTCAGCATCACTTCTGTGAATCTGAGGTTTTTATGTTCTGCTGCCATGGTACGCAGGACATGGGAGTATCTGTGTAGGTGAATATTTTAAATATATGTTGAATGTGTTGTGCTAAACTTCTATTGGTTTAACTTATCACCTGGCTGCAGTGATGTACAGGAGCCAGGTGAGAAGTTAGTTAATAGAGGTCAGCAAAGACAAGATTTTCTGGGGGTGCTGAGTTGCTCTTTAAAGTCCTTCTCTGGCCGTCGAGCCAGATGATTTCCTGTGGCTTCATGCACACATGAACAGCGCGAAAATAATTTACTAATACGGCTCTTCAAGACTTAATTCAGAGTTTTATAGCTGTTTCTTCTGTAATCATTACGTACGGGAAAAAGTCAGGCCAGTGGGTGTCGTGTGACATGCAATTCCGACTGTGGCCACTATGCTAAAATCGCCTCCCAGCCCAGTGCTGTTCCTGGGAGCTTAGTTGTACTGTAGTTGTATAAAGTTAGATGGTCCCTCAAAGGTCAGCACTTTCAAGATGGTTTGCTATTGGTCAGTTTGCATGTCAGAATTGAAACTCTGAGCATCTGCCAGCCAATCCAACTAATGCTGGTGTGACCGGGCCCTTGGTCACAATCTTGTGAACATGAACAATAGAAGCTTGTACACATGTACAGCACTGGCATCTTGCAGCATACTTTTGCATATTAATGAGTGAAAAAGGTTCTACCACTCCTTAATGCTTTACAGTTACATTGGCCACATGTTGTGAGGAAACATGCTATTATCTATTATTGTTATATATTAATATATTATTATTAATTTTTCACACAAATCACCCTTGTGTCTGCTTGACCTGATGCTAAAGTGCCTTGTGTTTTCATTTGAATTGTAATTAGACTGTTCCTCTGCACAATATACCTTCTGAGGACCAAAACACACTTAAGTTAATTTGTTCCTCTTTCAATCTCTCTTTTCAAGGCTTTTTACCTGCACGAGTAGCCCCACCCCCTCTCAACCATGATTAGTCAATTCTGCCCAGCCTTCATAAAGTAAACAGCCATTGGTTTTGAAGCCTGAGTAATGTAGCTTTCCCACAGGTATCTGCAGGTGTAAATGCAGCTATCTGATACCAGAGATAATCAGTGTACATATGACGGAAGAAATGCAAACAAATGTATCTGAAATGAAGGTCTTTCATGTATCGGCTTTATAGATGCAAGTGAAATGTTCACTCTGTACAGAAACAAATGAACAAGTGCTAAGTGGACAGATGTGTCTTGTTAACTAAACACTTGTAAATTTTGGGTAATGTTTTTTACTGCTTTTAAATGGACTAGGAGTGCTCTTCACTGACTGGATTGCCAAACTGAAATTGCACATGAGGAGCTGATAACTCACCTAATAGAATTTTATGAGTTTGAGTGGATTGTGATTCATAATTTTTGACATAAAAATGTTCATTTAAAGATACTGAATGTCAGCTTTTAGAAGCTTTGTTCCAAAACCATTTGCTATCAGCCTGTAGTTGAAGCTGCACTGTGCACAGCATCGACCAGAGAGCCCAGGAGCTTTGCGACAATGATTCTCTGAAAGAGCAAAGTTTGAAATAAAGCCAGCTGAAGGATGACCAGTATGTGCCAGCAAGTCTCGTGTCATCAGCATCAATAGCCAATCTGCAGACCTTCAAACATCCCAGCCGGGTGGCTCATGACCTTTCCCCAGGGATCACCATGGTGACAGTGTGCTGAAGCAGCAGGGCAGACTCCCACTGCCCTGGGAATTTAAAGTTTGTGTTATTATCTACATATAAGATCTACAAGGTCTGTAGTTTGAGATATAACACAAGATATGCCTGTCCAACTGTCTCTGTTGGATAAGATCAATTGTGTTCTATACAAATGTCCTTGTACGTTATGTATAGGCTTGTTAATGTGAATATACCATATGTTTTGGATGTTAAGTCACTTTTAGCTTTATATTTCAGTATGTCTTCTCGCTGTTATGTAAGGCATTCGTACAGGTGTATTTTTGTAAAAAAAAAAAAGAAAAAAAAGAAAAGGAAGTGCTTATCTACGGAGCCCCGGAGGGGCCATAGAGAGGAAAAAATATATATATCGAGGCCACGCAACTCATTCAACAC
The DNA here is from genome assembly GCA_005408345.1 of Macquaria australasica. Taxonomy (NCBI): domain Eukaryota; kingdom Metazoa; phylum Chordata; class Actinopteri; order Centrarchiformes; family Percichthyidae; genus Macquaria; species Macquaria australasica. Next base: position 107,972 of record SEMN01000377.1, on the reverse strand, counting down.
TGTTAGCTATCCCCTAAATAAAAAAGAGCTATGTGCCAGCTGATTTTATATTTTTTTATTTTTTTTCTAAAACATTCAGTAACTCCATTGTCTATGGGTTTGCTCTCTTACATTCTAAATGAATGATGTTCATGCATTAACTGTGGAGCTTTACTCTAATATTTGCATTGTTTTTAACTAGCCCTAATATGCCTTCAGGGCAGAAGGTTGGAATAAGCTATGATTGTCTGGCAAGTCAGAAAACAGACTGAGGTTTTTCAGCAAACTCGTATGTGTGCCACGTTACGGATACAAGTGCCTTACGCACGCTCCTCCAGGAACAAGCGGTACCCGTACACCAAATACCAGACACTTGAGCTGGAGAAGGAGTTCCTGTTAAACATGTACCTCACGTGGGACCGCTTAACCTGACGGAGCGGCAGATCACCAACAGATCACAGCAATTTTATTCATCTTAATAAATAAAATCATATCAGCACTCTTTTCATTATAAATCTAAGAATCGGGCCATTTGTATTTGAAGTGAGTTCATGTATGGGGTTCACCTTAAAATGTCTTGGTCATAATCCAGCTAACTGTCAATAAGCCTGCACTTTTACAGGTTTGGGTTTAAGGACTTGTTGCTGTGACAACAGTTCCAGGTTAATTTTAAAAGCTTTGAAGAACCAAAAGATCTAAGCTGTGTCTCAACTTGCGTTCTTCCGTACTTACACTTGCTATTTTGAGTGCATAAGTGCATTCACACTGACAAATATGGCAAAATGTAGTGCACTATGAGTACACCATATGGGAAAAGTTGAGTGTGGAACGCTGTACACTTCTTAATGGTCGCCATCTTGGCAACGTAGCGGAAGGGGAGGGACCACCAACCTATGAAAATGGCGGCCGCATTTGCAATTGCATTTGCAATTGTTACAGTGAACACCGCACTAAAAGTAATAGCATGTTCATTTTTAATAAAAATTAATTGAAGTAAAGTGAGCAAACAAGCCGGCAGATATTTTGGCGGTCAAATGTTGCCGATAATTCTCCTCCCGGTTTCAATTCGCCATTAAAAGAAAAGAAGAAGAAGCGGTCAAATTTCCGTAATTTCCCATAAGTGCACAACGGCCATGTTTGATTTGAGACAACACTACCCTGTCAAAATTCATGCACTACGTAAGTAAGTACATAGTGTGTCCACTGTACTGCATGGATGTGTACTAACGGAAGTATCCGAATTCAGACACAGCACTAGACTCATATCACATCGTCTACATTCTAATCTGGATAACTCAGTTATCCACGTATTAAGAACGGGGCTCAGGTTTACTCAAAGGGATCAAACTGTCATATTGTCTTTAAGTGTATATATGGATGCATTATGATTTATGTTGCCTGGACACACAGATGTGTTCAGAATGACGTCGTCTTTTTGAGTGTGCACGCTGATTCATTATCCGTGTGACACAGCTCTGGTGCTTCGGGTGGCTTTGAGAAACACTCTGCCACAGATCCCTGGTGTGGAGGTTGAACATTGGACTCCTCCTCTGCCTGGACTTGTTTATTTGTCATCCCACAATGCAGTGGGAAATAGGAGACAGGAGGGGGGCGGAGGGGTTGTTTAGAAGAACAACAGCAGGGATCCTTCAGCCAAATGGACATGTGTTTACTTTGGGATATTTCCCCATCAGTCACTGTAATGAGAACAACGTAAAAAAAATAGGCAGTTTTCTTCAGGGGCCTCTATTCAGCAAGCAATCAAACTCTGCTTCTATAATCTGACATATTCTCCTAATGTCCGGGGACAGAGTGGAGCAGTGGATGATGACTGACAAGTTATTACTCTCTATTAAATGATAAATTATTAGTCTGTTAGTCTGTTTAGAGGGAACAGTGGTCCTGAATACTCCCTGATGTGACTTCCAATTTGATTTCAGCACTTTCTGCTTCATCTTTGCTCTGGTTTATAATCATAAAAGCTACAAGATTCTATACGAACTCAGTTAGGCTCAATGATACAATACCCAGCTGACATTAATGGTTTGTATTTAGTTTAAATTAATTTGAATAATCTTTTTTTTTTTTTAAATAACTCAGCTAGACTTAGATTCTTTAAATGCCTATTGATCCCAGACATTACAACCATTTATACTCAGTTGTAATTGACCAAAACAAAGCAACCAAAGTAATCGCAGGCAGCTTGTGAAAACCTCCCATAGAACTGTCAACTTCCGTTTTGACTGTGTGAGACTGAGCCCCCAAAGGAAATGTGTGTATTAATAACTCCTGTTCCTCATCATTATCGCCCCGGTGAAAACAAGAGCAGCAACAGCGTCATGAAAATAAGCCCTTCAGGATGATTCATTCACACACTAATTGTGGAACAAAGCCAGCAAACAAGGAGAGCAAGGGGTATTTTCTCAGTACTGTTGTCATGTTGGAAGCATGGTGTGAAAACAAGAATGTCCAGGAGGACTGTATGTGAGCAGTGTAGCACCACAAGCCCCATCCCTTTGGTGGTGGCCTTGGTTTTCTAAATAAACACAGATACAGCATTTAAAGCTGCACTAATCAGTATTTTATATTAACAATCAATCAAATGACTATCTATAATGTGAAAGGTGTCACTAGTTAGGATGAATCCACAGATAATTATCACCAACTCTATAGTCCTCTCTAAACCATTGTTTTGGTTTTACAACAAGCGACTTTACTGTTTTGGTTCAGTCTCACCTCTCTCATCAAGATCATTTCCAGCCACACCAGGCAGCTTCTTCAGAAAAAGCTCTGATAAACGAATTCTATGCAACCTAACCAGCACCAAACGACAGAAAGACAAAGTTAGCTACTAGCTAAGTAGCTGGTGAACATCAAGGAGCATTTAGCTGCTAAAGATCCAAATGTTTTTCTGTGGGGTGGCTGGACTAGGGCGCCACGAAGATCCATTTAACCACCAAAGTAGCACATTTTTAAATAAATGTATTTTATCGGTAATCGGATATTATATTATACAAATGCTAAATATCGGAGCTGATAAGCAGCCGGGCCAGCTGAACAAAAAATGGCAACCCCCTGGTGGGACTAGAGGAAAAGTACAGTGATCACCAACGTCCTTAGAATACATTGTCTGGGATCCATGAGTGTCTGTACACAATTTGGTGCTAATCCATCAAGCGAATGTTGAAATATTTCACAGAATAAGTGAAAACGTTGACCTGCTGGTGGTGCTAAACAAAATTTCATGGAGACCCATCCAGTAGTTGTTGAGATATTTCAGTCTGGACCAAAGTGGTGGACAGACTGACTGACAGTCACACTGAGACTGAGTCAGTCCAGAGCCATGGTGCTAGAGCATGGCTAAAAAATGGATAGATATTGTGGAAAGAATAATAGTTTACTGACACCAGACAAGTCATGTACGTACACTTCAACAGGGGATTGATAGTGCATCCAAAGAAACATAAATCATGTTCACAACTTTAGACTGGCTCCTTAATCATTATACTTGTGATGGATTATTTCTTTAGGCCATCTCTTGATATTATGTATATTCCAGAGCTCATCAAGTATCTGCTTCCTTCTGTGTCGTTACCCCTGGAGGTGTGCTCCTCAATGAATCTTTAACATGCTCCAGTATAACAATTCATAAAATATGGATTTAACTTAATCAATTCAAATCTGTGTATGTTTTTCTCCAGAGCTTGTAAGCATCATCACTGTAAATGTCTTTTAGTGCTTCATATATGCTAAACCACAAATTGTCATTTTTACACTTTGGTTTCTGTACGATTAAACAAAAGTCATATAACGTGTTAATTAGTGAGCTTAAGAGGTGTTGGTAGGTGGAGTTTGTTACCTTCGGACAGAGCCTTCGGACTAGCTGTTTCCCTGTTTCCAGTGTTTGTGCTAAGCTAAGTTAAGCTAACCGGCTGTGGCTGTAGTCTTTTAACTAACAGGCAGATATGAGAGTGGTAGCAATCTTCTCATCTAACTCTCTCAATTAATTCAGTTAAAACATGTAGCGGCTCAGGCTAAAAAAAGGAATCTTAAATCAAATCTTTTTTTTTTCATTAAAAATTCTCATAAACTGTCCTGTAAAATAGTACTACTGACTGTATCCCAACTTATTCTAAAAATATCAATATATGCCATGCCTAGCTAAGCTTAAATATTTATCTATACTGTATGGATCGCTGGCTCTGGGTGGAGACGGGACTTGGTTCCCTCATATCTCCAGCTGTGCCTGTCTAAACAGCTGTAAAACGAGTCTGTGTTTGGCAGTAATATGTATAGCACCTACATTTTGTGTGTATAAATGTACATGCTCTGAAGAGAGGAATGTTGGAGTGTACAGAGGCATTTGGAGGACTGCAGCTGTGCTCACAGAACCACAGTTACAATATGTAATCTTGTAGTGTAAGTTACTGTTTATACTGCCACACCTTTAGGTAAGCCACTTCTGACACTGTGGAGGTATTCTAATGGCTGAACATGGACTTTATGTTTCCATTACGGGTAGGTTGAGCATTGAGACAGTCTTCATAAACCTTATCAGTAGGAAGCAGATTATATAATGTGTCCACTTCGACATTTTTTATTCTGTTGATCTGACGGGATCAGCCGTGCAGGTGGCTGTCTGATGTAGTTTGCATGTTCTCCCTGTGTTTGTGTAGGTCTCCAGTGGGTGCTCCGATTTCCTCTCACAATCCAAACACATACAGGTCAAGTCAAGTCAAGTCAAGTGGAGACTGTAAATTTCCCACAGGTGTGAATAGACAAGGTATTTCCCTACCTGTCACCAAATGCATGCTGGGATGGGCTCCTTGAAATACAACCCCGTGTCCATTGGTTTACAAGTGAGAAGGGAAACTGACAAAAGTGTTTAGGTTTGGTTGATTTATTCCCATCAAACTTTGGCACAAAATAATGACTCCCACCTTACAAAAAGTATCAAGCACAGCACCATCTCATCCAACAACAAGAATTTAAAAGCCTAGAAAATCCAACCAGGAAGACACAGAATTTAGAGAATGTCAGTGTTGGCAGTTGCTGCTATAATCTTTGGCAAACATGCAGACACAAACACTACGATCTCAAACTTGGAGCTGTTTCTCATTAATATAAATATTGATTATTGTTTAGTACTGTATAATCCATGCTCTCAAACCTATAATTGTTTGTAGTAATGAAAATGGTAGTCTGTTTTGAATCCGTGAGGATAAGGAATTATTAAACCAAACAATTCACCACCTCATGGTTTGTAGGCATAAACTGCCATGCTACGTGCTTTTGCCACTGTGTTTGTGATAAACAGTCACGGCAATAAAAGCCAGTGGATTGAACTGCAAGTCAGGGAGCGTCTCAGGTCGCTTGGCATGTAGCACTATGCTGAGGCGTGGATACCGGGGGTGGGGGGAGGGGAGCCCGGCTCTAACTATCTCTGCCATGTTGAAGCTCTCACTAAAAAGAGGAAGCAGAGGGAACGCAAACAAAGACGCAGCCCAACGGCTCTCTCACCGCATTGCCAGGAAACCGGGTTAGATTTAGATAGAGGGGGGAGGGGAGCCGAGGAGGAGGAGGAAAGGGAGAAGGAGACCAAAACCCAGCAGGTGTGCTCCGGCAGCATGTAACGTGTCAGCATGGCTCAGTGCCGAACACACTGGAGCCTCTTGCAGCACAGAAATATACAGTGAATTTTCAACAAGGTTACAGTGATGTTGATTTATCTTTCACCTTGCTGAGCAGGGCTGTTAATTTGCTCAACCCTAGGCTTTGGCAGAGTCCCTGTATCTAATATCATTTGCTTCCAAAAATTCTACACCCACTCATATAAATGATCTAAATTTGTCAGTGTGACAAATGATTACACAGAGGTCACACAACTATCTGTTTAGAGGAGAAATTGGTCCAGAATGCTCCTCTAATATGATTTTCAATTCAAGTTTAACTTCATCTTTGTTCTCTACTGATCTTATTAATGTGGTTGCCATAACATTAGTTAGCCAGGACATCAGTTCTACCCAGAGGACTGGCAGTATTTGAGGACTTAAGGTTCATCTAACAGTTGTTAAATTAGCTAGCTAATCTTAGGACCAACTACACCTGCTGGAGTTTAGCAGGAAATTAAGTTAAATGCTCTTTTCTGAACCCTGGGGATACAAAAAACCCAAGGCTCGCTTAGCCTCGCCACACTAGCATTCACTAACACTGGGATAACAGTTAGCCTCATGTTACTTGAAAATCATCACAAGGCTTTATATTTTGAGGATGCTTGTAAGATGCAACTTGTTGATATTAGCCGGACAACAAGTGTTAGATTGCCACTGGTGAAACCCAAATACACACTAGTAAGCTAATCTTAACCCTGTGTTTTGGGATATCCCTAAAAGGTCAGGGGTAATTCAGCTCTCAAGGGGGGTTAGGTTCGCCCCAGGCAAAGTGTGGGATATCCCACATTCCAAGTTGTAAGGGTGAAACAACTATTAGCTCAGGGTTAAACAAAAATAAACCCTCCAATTGGCTAACTAGTGTATGCTTCCGCTGTTCCGTCTGGCCTCTGGTGCTGTTTAAAAAAAAAGAAAAACAAAAAAGAACATGTGGCCGAAAATTTTAATTGTTTGTGCAATCTTTATTTAGAAGTTCATAACTAATATATCAGCCTGCATGTCATTCATTCTTTCAAATAAGTATTTCAGAGGATTAGCATTTGTGAAATGCTTTTTTGTTTGAATCCTGTTCTTTATATAATGTACAAATTCATACAACAGAGTAGGACAAAGTTGAAAACACTGAAGCCATCAGGTATTAAAGCCTAGGATACTGATAAACAGTTTTCTTCTTAGTGAATCTTTGCTTCACTAAGTTATGGATGACCAAACACAAGTAACACCCATAGTTTTGATTCAGATATGTTGAAGTAAAACCTTTCACTTTCTACACAGAAAGTTCTGGAGGTAAAGCTGAAAGTGAGCGCAACCAAAATGTCGGTAAACTGACAGGTCAGGACCAAAGCTATCATTGGGGTCACGTCCTCGGAATTTTTATCTGAGAAATTGGTGGTTTTAGCCGTAGTTTTAGACTGGAAATATTTAATTTTGACTACTTTTAGACCAACAAAAAGTATTCTTAGTCCTGGCAATGTGGAAAAGGCTTTGACACAGCATTTTTAGTGGTTTCCTTTTTGGTGTCTAGGGCTATGCATTGGGGGGATTTGGACTCATGACCTCAATATCTCTAAAATCCTGGCTACGGCCCTGCAGCAGGTCAAAGTTGAACCTGGAAAGTAAGTCCATAAGCTGTGCTGGATGTCTACAACAGACAGTTTGGATAATAAGTTTACAGTTTAACTTTTTTATTTTCTCTTCTGAATAAGTTGGGCTAACTTGGTTTTATTCCAGCAATTAACTTGCTAAATACAATGTTGTTATTACAAATAGCAATGATGGCCGAAACTACAGTATGTAAATAAGTTGTAATGAACCGGAATGATCCTTTAAAGACAAAGGTATTGTGGGCCAGTTCTCTGTTATAATGATAAAATACTGGGCTCTGGGTTTTCTCACATGATATATCTTATCATTCACCATAAACGAGAAGTTATTTGCAACAACAATGGAGCTGTCACATGGGTCCAGTGCTGTTGTTGCCTCCTGTTGTAGAGGTGCCTGTTTTCCCCTTGGACAGCCTCCCTCCCCTCCCCCTCCCTCCAGCCATCACTCCGCTCCCTCCTCCCCCGTCCACGTGCTCTTGCTCATCTGGATGGGTATGAGCAGGGCTACTTCAAACACGTGCTCTATGCCACCCTGCCCCCCTCCCTCTCACCCTTCCACAACCTCCACCACCACCACCACCACCTCTCTCCCTATCAGCCTATTTTCCTTTGTCCAGCCCATCTTGCTCTGTGCTGTGTGATTTACTCAAGCCTGGGAGACATGTGATCACTCTGCTGGATACCAGGAACTCCAGGAAGCCAGTGTTTTTGGAGGAGGAGGAAAGAAGGAACAAGGAAAACAATCTGACACAACCGGCCAACTATCAGGACATTGTGTACGACCTGAGAACATGTAGATTCTGCCAGAAGACACTGATTACACTTAACAGCAATGAGTCTCAATCTAAATGTTCAACTACAGTAGGTGCTTCCCTCGGCCTTGGAAGGTTGCCGCCGTTGATGCCACTGTTTAGCTGAAGATGCAACTCACTTTACAACTCACAAAGTTTGCATTTAAAACATTTCCTAATTAAGTTGTTATATGATAAACGATAAAAGACTGTGGGTAAAAAAAGGATACATGTAAGTGTTATACCAAGCCACGTCTGCATTGGTTGGCCCTGATTTAGTTTTATGACTTAATTGACAAAGTTTTTAGCCACATTACGGGTGGTGCCCTAGAGTTGGAAATGTTGGTCAGTCAGTCGTTCGGGCCAGACTAAAATATGTTAACAATATGTTTTGTACATACATTGATGGTCCCCAGAGGATGAATCCTAATGGCTTTGGTGATTCCTTGACTTTTCCTCTAGTGCCGCCAGCAGGACAAAGTTTTGACTTATCCAGGGAAATATCTCAATATCTACTCAACAGATTGACAAAAAAACATTTTGCAGACATTCATGGTTTCCAGATGAGTTGCGACGTGGGTATGGAATGGAAGGTAAAAATGGATGGTGAAAATGAACTGCAACTCCCAAGGTGCATTTTGGTAAGAAACATACACTTGCCAAGGCTGAAATTCTGCTGTATGTGCCACTAATCGAGTGGTGCAGGAATGAGTCTTAAAACCCGGAATGTTTCTGAATGGGTTTTTCGGTTAGATACCTGAAATAAGGTCTGTGGTTAACACAAGCTTAAGAGATTTTCACCTTTTGTTCTACGACATAAAATATATCAGTAAATACCCCACTCGTGAATTTTGAAGCTTTTACGTGTCTTTAAAAAAGCGGTTGCTAACAAGTGGCTAAATGAGACTACAGAGGTTGTCGGGGGCAAAAAACGTCATCACACCAAACACAGAAACTCATCTACTCACTCGTCCACCTTTACAGCCTCGTTGTGTTATGCTTCAAAAATCATAAAAGTGGTGTTCATTTATGAAGATTATCTTGCTGAACAAAACGTGCAAGTATCAACTGTTATTTGCCACATAACATAGCTTATTTTCTGCAATAATCCAAAATCCAATGGAGAAATCCCATTGGCTTTTTGTCCAGGGACCCGGGGAGATGCTAACTTCCGGGTTGGACTACAAAAATATATCATCCCTGCAGCACTCTATGGTGGGCAGGCGCTCAAAAACAAGGAAAGTTAAAAACGTAAGGTGAAAGTTAACTCCCAAGGTGCATTTTGGTAAGAAACATACACTCGCCAAGCCTGAAATTCTGCTCTATGTGCCACTAATGGTGGGCAGAAGCTAAAGATAACAGTATAGCTAAAGATGCCAGTTTATTAGGTACACCTAGCTAAAATGAATGCAGTCTAGTACAACAGTCCTGCAATAAATCCTACTTTCATGAAGGTAATAATCATTATAGGTTTTGGTTTAAACTGTTTTACAGAGGTGATGATTCAACTGTATGATCTCTTTGGAGGTTGCAGTTTGTGGTGCTGTTGAATTGTATTGTGTTATACTAACAGGTGTTTCTATTATTTTGTCCACCCCATTTTTATTTGGGGGTAGGCTAAATAACAGACACGCCTCTCTGTATATTGCAGACAGGTTATTCCCCTAAAGGACAACTATGTGATTTCACATTCCAAAAGCCAGGAACCATTTGAGTGACTAGAGACAGACTTTCAAGACACGCAACAACAGATAACAAGTTGATGTTAACATGTAAATGTGCCAGTGCCAGCTGTTTTAAATAAACTATGGAAATGTAAATTAAACAGCCCCCTCTACCCTAGAACCTGCCTTAATTTGAAAAGGCTTTTGATGAGTGTGTTTCAAGAATTGTGTAAGTTGTCTTGTACTGTAGTGTCAGCTGATGTTCAACTTATCTCATATAATCATCTGCTCACACATAATGCTCAACTACTCCCTAGGCTACAGAGCATGTCATTATTGACTAATTTCCGTCTTCAAAAAGTGATCTCTCATCAAGCATTTTTGCAATACTGTATCAAAAAAAGAAAGTCTATTTTAAATTTATTTAGCAGAATTTGAAAACTAAATCAATTCTATCCTCAAAAACAGGACTTGTCTGTGAGTACTGCAAATGTTTAAAGAGGACACAGTGTATTACATGCACTCCTCACAATATCCAGGGATTTCCTATATAAGTAACCACCAGACCGCTTGTTATGCACCCTATCATGACTCTTCTTCTCCACAACAGTTCGACAGCGCGTCACAGGCCTCGGGGGCTGGTTGTTATCCTCACTAAGAGCAGCCAGGCCAAACACAAGTTCCCTAACATGACCAAAGTGAAGAGAGAGAGCAAACAAAATAACAGGGCGGAGAAACAGCATTCCAAGAGTGCTAAGAATAGCAAACTGGACCCTGTGCTCCCAGCACTAAGTTCACAACTAGTCTTAGGCAACAGGCAGAGTGAGCCTGAGCACGTTGCCAAAACTTTGCCAGGTCGATGTCTGTGCTGAGCTTTTGTAACTGGAGATCCAGACCAACTTCATTTAAAGGTACAGATAACAGTTAGAGGTGTAAATGATAAGTAAAATACAGGCCACAACTCCCCAATAATGGCTCATTAATGCCTAGAAATGACTATTTAATGTAACAATTCCTTACAACATATTGTAATCCATATTTAAAAAGCTTCCTTTAGCAGTAATTGTGTTGCCATTTTGAAAAATTGTGCAGCTGCTGGAGGTGAAAGATAAACCAGATAAAAGAAGAATTTTCCACACACCGTCTTCACTGATTTATCTTCCACACAGGGAGAGACCTTCGTCACAGAACATGACTCCACAGAGCATGTAAAGAGGGCTTCTGGCTTTAGTTTCTGCAGAAGGGTCTGTCCTGAGTTTCACTGACTTGTTGTCTTGAAAATTGCATCCCCCGCACTTTGATCAAAAACTGGCCAAAGCGGACGTATCAGTACTCAGATAAATTGTACTAGGTTAGTCATTCTCCTTTTCCATGCAGTGTCATATGATCTAAACAAGTTTTAGCCCACATTTCCATGGTTTGAACTTTAAGTGTACACTGCAACTGTAGCCAATGTTCTGCTTTTTATAATTGGCATGACAGCTGACATAAGAAATAGACCTCGGAGTCCGACCTCCACATCCTTACTATGTTATATAAATGTCACAATATTTAAAGAATTGTCACTGAATGTTGGTACTGGACGTAACTTCTGTGCTGCAGAATCGTCTAATATAAAGAAAATTCCTAAGGGGGACTGAGCTGCTTTATAAGCTAGACAAAACGTGAAGAAACAATCAACTTTTTTTAAATTAGGTTTTCATTTCTTTACTGTTGCAAGTCAATGCTAAAATAGAAGTAATGTACTATTCTGGATTTGTGTATGTTCTACATTGGAAACAAGAAAAAAAAAAAAAAAAAAGAAGCAGGTGTTATCATAAGTGATGATTTTTCCTGTATCTAATGTATTTGATGGAAAGCTGAGTAATTTTGTCTATCTTTATTCTTAACATCTTGACATCATAGGCTTTCTTACTTTAAGATAAGATACTAATAAAAATAAGGTAAATGAATTTTACCATGTTGTTTTTATCAGCTCATCATAACCATTTTCTTATCTTATCAATTGAATTGGTGAAAATGTCAGGTCCTATTCATGAAATTATCATTTCATCTAATTTGTGGCGAAGGAACATCATTTTCACATACTAAGACCCCATTCAGACCGACACAGGGACAAGGCAGGGTTAAACCTGCAGAGTGGTTAAATCAGTCAGTTAATGTGTCTGTGTCAACCCTCCACACCTCAACCTTTCCATTATGTTAATGTTTTTATTAGGGATTGGAATTTTAATTTAATGTTATTGACATTTAAACATGTTACCAAGTACCCAATCTATCTTAAAAAGAACAGGACAAAATAGAAAGAGAGAGAATGCAAAGGTAGAGAAAGCAAATGTGTGGAGAAGACAGAAACTGAAACTAATGTAATTCTGTGCAATTCTATGGTTTTGCAGTAACAGGAGGTTAACCTTTGACATTAGTGTCATATGAATGGGTCAGACAGAAGCTTAACTGACGTTCATTAAACCTGCATCATACATTATGTGCATATGTGACAACAACGTCATCCCAGTCTCTGTTGGAAACAAGTATTTCAACAGAGGAGACCATGCAGCAGTGACTCATAGGGCATTAGCACAGCTCAGTATGAACAGACAGTCTTGATGGCTGTGTACAAACAGGCACATAGTGCCACTATTACTCATTACACTGTAAAAAATGTCCATCTCAGCAAGTCATTCAGGCTGTATTTACACTGAAACTGCAAAAGTCCGACTTCCTGTTTTGTTTTCCCTTTTGTGTTAAGGACTAGTCACACCAGCATTTAATTCGACGAAATTTTGTAGTGGATTCACTCATGGGGGCAAGAACATTTGCACACATTTTTTTAACTTTAACCTGCAAATTTACACCACAGACCAATCACAAGCCATCCTGACGGTGCTGACCCATAAGGGGAAGGAGAGCTGGAGAGTTCAAAATGGAGGACGCTATCATAGCTTATTAGCTGTGCTGTTATATTCACTTTTCTTCAACCTGTTGGTGTATTAACTGGTGTAATAATGGCAGTTATGAGACACGTGTAGATAATACAAAAATTTACTTTGAATAAACTGTGTGAATGTATTGACCTGCTAGTGACCGAGCTAAGCAAACGAGCTAGTGAGTTTGCTAACTGGACGTTAGCAAGCTTGTTAGTTCATAGAGCTTAATCTTACCCAGTGTTGCCAACTCTCACGCTCCTGGCGTGTGACACACGCTTTCACGTTCAGTCTCACGCCAAACACTGCGACAGCAACAGAGATGAACAGGCGCGCGTACGTACTGTTGGTTACGTACTGTAACCCCCATTCTATGAGTATGGGCTCTTAAATTACTCTCTGTTTGGTCCGCGAAACGTGCGCGATGCTTATTGCCATATTGACAGCTGTTCTGGCAGAAAACCCTGCGCTGGAGCGCATAAGGCATTCAAGCAAGCTAGTGAGTGAGTGTGTGTGTGTGTGTATTCATATTTGGCTGAGTGAGTGAAAGAGTGTGTGTTCATGTGTACATTTGTGTGTGTGTGTGTGTGTGTGTGTGTGTGTGTGTGTTCATGTACTGGCTATGTGTGTGGAGTATGATAGGTTCTTTTGTTTCTTTTTGTTTATTTCTGGTTCGTGCTACTTGTGAACATTGAATAAAACGGTGTAGTTTTGATAGTGGAAACAACACGTCTTTCATTAGTGAATGAACCTGTGTCCTTTATTGGGTTAGTGTTTGTCTAATATTGTGAAATTGTGAGTATTTCCCAGGGTGGTGTAGTCAGGCTATATCCTTAAATCTTACAATATAAGGTCCCACTCTCGCTACATGTGTAAGGTGCATACTTTTTTAAACCCTGATGGTGAATTGAGTCCAAATATGTGCACGTGATAAAGTGCGCATGCGCGTATGCATGATTAAGCCCAGGGGCCATGGCATCAAAATCTCACTCCAGCCAGGTACCCAAAGATGGCAACCCTGATTTTACCTCTCAACTTTTTATTGAAGGAAATGGTGAATAGAAAGCCAGGGGGAGTAAACAAAACAGCAGAGAGAAAATAGTGAGAATCTCCGGGAGCTATTGTGACTAGCACTAACCCCGGCTGATTAGCTACACCAACTAGCTTTGCGAGTGTAGTCACTACATCACCAACCATCTAGAACTACAAATACTTTGCAAAGACGCACTTGTAAACTTTGCTGGAACACTTTCTGGTGTGACCAGGCCTTTTTACAGATCTTATATTTTTATAACCAGGATGAAAATACTGCAGTGTCACATTTGCAATTCCAGTCTGGTCTACAAGAATGTGTACTTCAAAATGATCCAGAGGCATATTACTTGTATTTGAAAGCTCCATTTGGAATTTGTCAGTATTGCCATGACAATAAATCATCATTCATTTCACACTTTGGCGGTTTGGCTGAGCCAGCATCAGCATGGAAGAGTACCAAATCCAATGATGGAAAGAAAGCCAAACAGTTGATATGATTGGTATGTGGGCTACTTTAAATCAGTCAATAGCTACTCTTAACCAGATCGTTTTTTTTAAACATGCAGGAGAAGCTTAGTTTAGGTACAAAAACGAATGTGACATCTTTTACTCTTACTCTGATGCTGACAGCAAGGTCGAACAGACCTTGCTGCTCATATTGGTATCAGATATGGGTTGTGTCCTAGAATAGATTTGAATAGTCATCCAAAAGAATCAGACAGAAGCAGTAAAGGCCTGCAGTGGCAAAGGAGCCACAGGCAGTTATCAGTGTTGAAACAGTATTTTTCTACAAACAAGTGAAAATACAAGTGCTAGTAGGGATGTGATCTCAACAAGTCTTCTTACCAAATAAATCATTTTCCACAATGACCCACATGACTGTTCCAGAACTCTTACATTAAGCCGGAAGACCTCAAAATTAACGCAATGTACCTTATTTGTTTAATCCATACACAAAAGGAAATGGAAAAGGACACTTTGTGCTTCTAAGGGGAGTTACATGCTGTAGTCTAGTCTAACTATTTCTTGACAAACAACTGCTAATCGCCTTCTTGTACATGAGAGTGGTATCAATCTTCTGATCTAAATCTTGAATAGAAAGCAAATAAGCGTATTTCCCAAAATGTCAAACTATTTCTTTAAGGGTTAAAAGAAACCAATGTGTACTGTTGGTAGGAGATGCACTGAAACCCTGGTCTCTGGTGTTGCCATCACATCTTTTGTACCCCCAACCATCCACCCTAACCTCATTCCTATGACGTTTGGTGGCAGTATAACAACACCACGCTACTTCTACCTTTGTTTCTGAGGAAGGTCAGTCATTACGTGCATGACTGCAAAAGGAGGCTTGTCAGGAAAACGTAAACACAGGTAATTTTAAGGTTTTGAACAGAGGACAGGCTCATAATTTGTTTGCCTGCTGTTCTACTTGTTTCAGCATTTTTCTGGCCACTATCTTAAAGGATCGGCCCACCAAAATGACATAAAACATATTTTACAACTTAGCTGAAGTGGCATCTAGCTATGCAGATAGCTTTTGTTTGTTTTTTTGTCTGGATGTTGTGATATCCTTCTTCAGCATTTAAAAATTACATCCCTTTTTTGGCATATCCAGATTGTATCCTGATTGATTTTAGAAAGTCCAGACTAAGCCACATGAAATGCGATTTTGCAAATCGTACCAAGCTACATTTTGAGGTGGTTTGAAATGTGATTCCAATCAGATTTCCACAGATGCGTCTCAATCCAGACCCTCTGGCCGCTCAAATCGGATTTCAAAGTGTCTTTTGCATCACTCGCAATGCGACACACGACGTCAAATTGGAAGTGCATCAGAGCGACTGTGTCGCTGAGTTTGTCTGGTGTGACAGAGGAGTTCTGCATCGCAACTTAAACAGCACAATTGTTTGGAGGGCGAGACGATGGATCTCCATTTCCATGCTTTCGTGTTGGAAAGCAGCATCACCAGCGTACGTAGTTACTGACTCCTACATTGTTACCACAGCAACCCATGCAGATAGGTTGGTGATGTCTGGACACACAATTCCAATCTGATCACTTGCAAATAACAGTGTGGACAGTCTTTCTTAAAGATCTGATTTGAGAAACTAATCTGACTTACCTGCAGTATGAACAAAGCCTTAGTATCACAAGAAACCAGGTTAGTCTGAAAAATGGGGTTCAGCGACAACACGTTTCCTTACAGCACAAATGTGTCTGAATGTTACAAACAGTCAGGTGTTCTGTTGTGGGAACTTACTTATTTAGACTTTTTAGGTGCTACTTTGTGTCAGTTTCAGTATTTTGAATGGCTATGTGATGTAATGATTTTTCCTTTTATCCTACCGCTCTGCAGCCATACTTTTCCTGTCTGAAGTCCTTAAAAAGCCAATTACAAACTTAATTACACATACAAATGGCTAAGAAATGGGCTGAAAAATCATGTTTCTCTAATCCCCTATTCCAAATACCTAAACCACTTTTCTGGTATACATGACTTTTCACCAAATTTACTCATTTTGACATATTTCACTAATTAAAACAAAGGTCATACTTGTGACCCACGCATGAGCATGTGAGAGCCCTGTTGGACTTTGTGTGCAAATGTATCTGCAATTGACGCCGTCACCATTCTCCAATGGCGCTTTTGTGAATCTGGCCTGAAGCTACTGCAGAAAGCTAACTGTAACCCAATTACTTATGTGTGTGTAAACATACTGAGTGTCCTGGTTATCTAGGATGGATATCTCAAAACCAATTTTATCCACAATATCTGATAAAATAACTTGTCAAGATGGAGATGTCTCAGTATGTCTCTTACTCTGAAAAGGGAAGTCATTTGAGAGTAACCACTATTACACCAGTTTCCTGTTGCAGCTTTGTGTTCAGTTGCATTGTGTAATTGCCAGTCACATGTATGTTAGCTACAACCTCTTTGTTTATCTGCAGCTTCAGTGTGTGAGGAGATAATAAGCAAAGAGTTAACAGGATCAGACCTGATCTTGGCAGGCGGTGCTCGTAAAGGTTGTCTAATGGGGGATGGAGGGGTTGGAGGGGTGGGGGGTGTTGTTGGCCAAATGGAACTGCTGGAGCACAACACAGCTCACACCAAGAGACCCAGGAATCTGAGAGCTGACCCTCCCCCTCCCCCTCCCATGCAAACACAGACATTAACGGAGAAACAGCACCTCGAGCGCGCATGCATGAACGGAGGTGGTTGCACACACACAAACACAGACTAATAAAACAACATATGCTCTTGTTTCTACTACCTGGAGCAGCAGGTGGGACGCCCCTCCCTACTGAGTAGTATAAGAGGGGGGAAAGAAGAGAGCCCCCTGTATTGTTGGACACACAACGAGGAAATGAACATTGTGGTTAGATATGTGAGGCTCATATTGTCATTTGTCATTTATTATATACATTGAGGAATTGATCAGTATTACCTCAGTTCATATCCAGAAGCCCAAAACTTCACTCATTTTCATGCAACATTTTGATCAAATCAAATACATGCTACTATGCAACTGTACCTAAGAATACTTTTTTTTTTAGTAAAGATTATGTGTACCAATCTAAATGTTTAAACATGTTTAAAGAGCTTTCCTTGGGCAAGAACAACAACAACACTAGATAGGAAAAAGGCACATTTAAAAATACTGTTACATTTAAGCTAGTGTTAGCCTTGTTTAGTTGACCACAGTAATGTTTTTTAGAGGGTTTGGTTGATACTATTGTGAGCAGTTTCTGACTTGTAAATCATGTCAACATCCATTGTAATTATGACTGGGTAACTCCGAATTTGACGACTTGGTGCTTGATCAAGCAAACACAAATGCCATTTAATATATATTGTTATATTGTCACTTCACAATTATTGTTCACTGTTTTTAATACTTTTGCACTCACACAACTGTCTTGAACCGTTTTTGCTTCAAAACGCATAACTTTTGTTATGTTTAAGCCTTGCATTCACACTACTCCAGTGTTTTGGAACCCCTAAAATGGAGACCTTTTAAAACGCTGCTGACCCCATTTTAGTTTGAAAACTCCGGGATTGCGTTTTAGTGAGGACGGTTTTAAACCGATGGTGCAGACACCCACGTTTGCTTCCTGATTTCATCTTATCAGCCACGAAGTGTCATTCCCTGATTCGTCACGCCCCTATCATGTGACCCTTTTCCAGAAGAAAACAAACAACATGAGCCTTGACTACCACTTAAAAAGTTTTAAAATGAAAACGTATTAGTGTGGATGTAGCCAGACTCCCATATAACATTGACGTGGGATAGGATGTGGGGATTAGGGTTAGATTTTGTGAGGTGTTGCACAAAGCAGGGTTGTTGCTTTTTTCAACATTATTAAAAAAAGATCCCCTTTCAAACAGCATCCTAGCCTATAACTCACAAAATTAATTTAAGTAGAATTCCAGTGGCAGCTGAACCCAAGCCAACACTAACTAATTAGTGCCAAGTGCCTCACATTCACTGTTGTGTGGCCCTATAGAATAAAATAATAAAATATGTCCTTACAGATGTACTTGAACAGTTCCTACTGTATAAACGAGTGTGAAAACAGCCGTAATCTTCTTATTTATCATAAATATCGTAAACAGACTGTCTAATGAATATGCCACTCATACGTCTCAGTGATTTGAGAGGCAGTTTCTGTCACTGGAGGACACATAGAAACACATTTTACTGTACCTAAAAGGCAATTTATTCCAATGACCTTTTTACAAATCTATTTGGCGGTGCTCTCTGTCTGGATGAGGGCTAGTGGCAGAGCGGGAGCTGCATCTCGAGCAGTGGTCTGTTGTGATTACATCGTGTGTGGCTCTGCCCTTCTGCTGGCAATAATTGCCTTTTGCAAAAACTGCATTAATCATGTTGTGACAATACATAAAGCCCTTATTGGAATAAGCATACAAAGGAGAGACAGTCAGTGTGAATGGACAGGGGTGGGGGTTGGAGGGTGTGCTGGGGCAGAAAGAAGAAGCAGTGAGTAATATGAAACCTGGACGTATACAGTGTAAGGAAGGGGAACAAGAAAACAAGTAGCCTTGATAGAAAGAAGGAGAGACAAACAGACAGAGAGAACGTGAATCAGTGCTGTTGTCTTTGTTCTAGGAGTTGCATATAAACAAATTACATCCAATCCGTCCTCCTACCTTTGCATAGAAGCTGTAGTCCTTACATAATATGGAACGCGGTCCAAAGACACAATAAGATTGGCTCAAGGCTGCAAAAGATTAGTATGCTGGACCACTGAGTCATGATATAGATGGGGCGCAGCCTATGAGTAATGATCAATAACCAAGAGTAACTGTTTCATTGGTTAACTGTCAGAACACATTTTCTATCTCATTTGGACCAACAAGTCATTCTTAGACAAGCAGATAAGGTCAAATAAGCAGAGTCGTCTGAAGGGTGGTTACATTATTACATGCAGCCATGTCTAACAGCACTTGACAGCGTTCAACAAAGCAGAGCGGATATGAGTGATGTGTTGTCCTATGACATGTAGGAAAAGACATTTCATCCCTGGAACAAAGTCTCAATCTGCAGTGTATTCAGATGCTTGTCTTAAATAGAAGTAGCAACACTGCACTATAAAAGTAGCCTACGTTGCAAATGAAAGTCCTGCATTATAAAATTAAACGAAAAGTTTGACTTTTTCAAGAAATATGCTTACTCGCAGTCTTACAGAGAGACACTGACCAAACAATTCTCACGCCAAAACACTGTGACAGTAACAAAGAATTGCGAACATACGTACCATTGGTTACGTACTGTAACCCCCATCCTATGAGTACAGGCTCTTAAATTACTCTTTGATCGGTGTGTGACAGTGCGCGATGCTTATGTGGTGACAGCTGTTCTGGCAGAAAACCCTGCGCTGGAGCGCAGAAGGCGTTCAAGCAAGCTAGTGAGTGAGTGAGTGTTCATATTTGGCTGAGTGAGTATGTGTGGTCATGTGTAGATGTGTGTGTGTGTGTGTTAATCGATTGGCTATGTGCGTGGAGTATGATAGGTTCTTTTGTTTCTTTTTGTTTATTTCTGGTTCGTGCTACTTGTGAACATTGAATAAAACGGTGTAGTTTTGATAGTGGAAACAACACGTCTTTCATTAGTGAATGAACCTGTGTCCTTTATTGGGTTAGTGTTTGTCTAATATTGTGAAATTGTGAGTATTTCCCAGGGTGGTGTAGTCAGGCTATATCCTTAAATCTTACAATATAAGGTCCCACTCTCGCTACATGTGTAAGGTGCATACTTTTTTAAACCCTGATGGTGAATTGAGTCCAGTTGGCAACCCTGATCTAACCCCCGGCAAGCAAGCAAATTTGCTTATTTCCCCAAATGTCAGTAAACTTAATGACCTTCCAACATTATATTATTATTACTACATGTTAATTATTAACATGTAAGCAGTATTTTAATGTTGTAGTTGCTTGTGGTGGAGCTAATTCCAGTAGTTGGACATTTTGAGAAATGCACTTATTCACTGTCTTGCTGAGAGTTAGATGAGAAGGTTGATGTCACTCTCATGTCTGTATGCTAAATAAGAAGCTACAGCCAGCAGCCAGTTAGCTTTTTACCGAGCCAGGCTAGCTGCTTCCCTTTGTTTCTAGTCCTTATCTTAAACTAAGCTAATCTCCAAAGCTAAAAAATACACATACTAAGGACAATTTGTGGTTCCAGGGGGCTAAGCTAAGCTAACCAGCTGCTAGATATAGCTTCAAATTTACTATATAGACACGGAAGTGGTGTCAATCTTCACATATATCTTTAGGCAATTAAGCCAATAAACATATTTAATTTAGTAGTTAACAATGCATCATATTTTATAAACTGATCATATGTTTTGTATGTAAAATGTAGGCTAACTATGGCTTATAAATGAATGTAGTTGAATACAAAGGACAATAATTCCCTCTGAAATGTAATGGAGAAGAAGTATAAAGTAGCATAAAAAGGAAATACTCAATTTAAGTACAAGTACCTGAAAAGTGTCCTTGAAAAATCAAGTCTAGCTGTATTTGGCAGAATATAAGCCTGTACTCGTCACTACTGAGACTAACTGCTCCTTGTAAATAAATGGAGGAGGTTGCAGCTGCAGATCAAAATACACAACATACTCCCAAAAGAGTAAAAAAAAAACACAGTGGTCAAGTGAATCGAGCATTAGAAAGAGGCTGGAAGTCTGGCTGACTTTAGGGGCCCCAAAAATAGGACACATTCCTTTGTAGCAGAGGGTGTGTGTGTATGTCAACAGGAATACATACCAAGCTCCTGCTGAGGGGGCTTGACTTTCTCCACACAGGGAGGGAGGCAGGCCAAAACAAAAGGACTGGCTGGTGTGTGCTCGCTCTGGAGCTGGATGGAGGTGGTTTGATTTCCATCATGCTGCAAAGAGAAAGGTATCATGTTTCTAACACGTTTCAGTGGAGTGTACTATAGCTTTGGCATTGAAAGATAACCCGATTATACCTTGTAGTTTTGACCAACGTGAATGAGGTCAAAGATAATAAATAAATAATTGACTACATCACAGGCAAACACTGAACTGACTCCTGTGATGTCAAGTAAGACCAACAACTGCCACATACAGTAGACTCAGACTGATCTCATGGGAAATATCATGCAGTGGGCTCTGCATCTGCCCGTTTGGGTGGACTTGGTAATTTAGTCTTTTAAATACATTTTTACTACTACATTAATACTACTACAAACTACTACACAATGGAATGAAAACAAAAATCTCGTGCATAGGTGCGCGTGTGTGTGTGTGCGTGACGAAACAGGAGGATAGACATATACCGGACATTAGCTTGTATTTTGTTTTTTTGATTTCATGCTTTCTTCCTTGCACCTGGTGCCTACATTACCCACAAAGCAACTCGACTGCCAACAGTTCGGTTGAAGAATCAGGTGTGTCATGCTAGTAGCAGCTAATGTAGCCTCAAGCAGAGATGAGAAGCGGACTACAGAGGTCTGGAACGCTCACTTCTTTCTAACTCCAGACTCCCGCATTTTTTTTCATTTTCAAGTTTGTAGTCTTCAGTTCTGACCAACGCCGACATTACTTGAGACAGTTTATCCGATTTCATATATATGCAGTAATAGTCCCCAACACCTGTAAGCACACTTTGATGTGTTAAATTGCTTGAGTTCCCCATTTAGGGGGGCTGGATACAGTGCGGCAATTTAGTCTTGTTGCCAGTTTGTCCGAGTGGCCAAAAATCCCACAGACTACCATTATAAAAGAGACGTCTGTAAAACTGTTGACAGGACACCTTCACCTGCAAACAGGGTCAATTATCATTCTTTGTAGTATGAATTTTTAAACCATTCAGGTTTAATATATGTACTGTGTACTGAATTGAGCAAGGGACATTGTATTGCTTATGAATTCAACTTTTTATATGTAGGAGGACGATTATGTTATTCTTTCTTTCAAAAGTTACATAATCTTGCTTTAAACCCCTGAAAATGAACTAAGATAATGAAAAATTGACATTTTGGTACAAGTTAGAAAAATCCCATAGTGTGTTCTTAATATTATTTCATTTTTATTAATATATTGAATTTTAAATCATCATCAGGGACACAGTCTTCATGAGTACGCTCATAGAAAACAGGATTCTTCTAAGGTTAGTTGCACCCCACAGAAGCACAGTTTAATATGTTATATTTACTGGTATCCAGTTAAAGTAGATTGTGGCACATCAGGATAAAGAACCCAGCGTGGTGTTAAAAATAACATGAAAGCACCATTTTGATGTTGTCTTGCCTTTGGAGTTTTACATATTTCACTGACACATGAACCATTGATGTTAGCAAACATCAATGTGTCATGTCAATGTGTCAAGCAAACAGATAAGTTATTGAAAAGTGTACAAATATGCTGTGTATATAATCTTGAGCTGTTGTAAATTGTAGTTTCTGTAAAAATCACCAGGACATAATCAGGATTTCTTCTTGGAAAAAGTTGGGTTTTCTCCCATGTTGTCCGAGTAGTATTGACCAGTCATGTTTGAGCAAAAGAGGCAGAACCCATTGGCTGAAATGCAATCTCGGAATGCACTGGCTGTTGTCTGACAAAAATGTAGCTTTTTATCAATCTTGGAACCCTATTGATTAACTTTTTATTAGCTTTTTTAAAATGTAGCTGCATTCAAATCGTCATCAGATGATAGCCGATGTGTTCCGAGATTGCACATACTCATAACACCCTTCAGAGAACCCAGTCTTATGGCCTTTACACACCCGGGATGTAACGAATAAACAACACGAAATGTGAAATGCTTGCTTGCAAATATTTACTCTACTACATCCAAAAGTAAACTAATCTACTCACTATTCTGCATCCGGTGGTGCTGCTCCATACGTTGTCCTTGAGTTCATTGTCTTTATAATTTTTGTGTCCTTTGTCATATAATACAGGCTGATGAGAAACACAAACAATCAACAGGTCCGGAGTTGTGATGTGACGTCTGTTCTGCACGATTGGTTGACGCCTTTATTTGCCATGTGAAAGCTCTGAAAAATCGACCTCGTTCTGAAAATTCCGCGTAACATTTGCTTTCTGTGTGAAAGTACTCATGACAAAAACAACAGTTCGAAAAAATATAGTGACATGCATATTAACTGCACGAAAAAAAAATCCCCCGGTGTGTGAAGGTCTTGTGGCTACAAAAACACTGTTTAAAGCTGCACTTATCAATATTTTATTTTACCAATGGATCAAATGACTATGTGTAATGTGAAAGGAGTCGCTCGTAGTAACGAACCCACAGAGAATCATCACCAACTCTGCAGTTCCGCTCAGCTCTTTAGCCTCGTTCTGCTTATTGTTTTGGTTTTACCCCCCACTGATTCCAGTAACAGCAGGCAGCT
Organism: Macquaria australasica; assembly: GCA_005408345.1. Classification (NCBI taxonomy): domain Eukaryota; kingdom Metazoa; phylum Chordata; class Actinopteri; order Centrarchiformes; family Percichthyidae; genus Macquaria; species Macquaria australasica. Next base: position 84,404 of record SEMN01000377.1, on the reverse strand, counting down.
TTATTCAGCGGAAAAGCTCTGATAAACCAGGAGATAAAGCTGGGCATGTAAATAAGCTGTATTTTCCTTCACCATCACCATAACAACTTAACAGTATGTCAGGTATTGTTAGCTGCCCCCAAGTGGCCAAAAAGCAGTTGATGCAGCTTTAAGTTTAGTGAAAGATTTGATTTTGGTCAAATCTATTTTACCAAGACCACAATCTTTCCCTAACCTCAAGTGCTTTGAGTTACCTAAACATAACCATAAAAATGTCCATTACGCTTTACCACCAGCAGATATTGCAAGGAAAACAAATGAAATATGTTAACAGTGAATGATTTGCAGCTCTGCAGATACTTTTATTAAAAGTTTTTCATGTTGATGAAAAAAAATGGAATTGTAACTTGATGTTTGTACGTACTTCTACCAGTAGTTTAAGTAAGGTATGTCATATTTTGGAGACAAGGTGGGCTTGAGGTGATGACATTTTGGTTTTAATGGCAAATTCTACATTTTGTCATCTATTATTGATTAAATGATCATCTCTAATCCCTCTGATCCGCACAGCACCACATATTCTATTCAGATCCACTCCGGTGTAATGCTGTAAAACACCTTGTTAAAATGATCTTTCTCAGTGGCAGAAGTGCCTGCAAGCCTGAAGAATCCTTCCCTGCTGCTCTTTAAACAGAAAGCTTTCAGTTCATTACGGATAGAGGGTAATGAAGGCAGGCGGCAGTGAAAACTTTCCAGGATATACACACAGCGCGGCTCGGCTGAGCGGTGCTCTGCTGCTCCGGCGGATCTGTGGAGGTAGTTAGTGAATGTTTCTTTGCACAGTGATTAAGGGGGGGGGGGGGGGACCAATAGCAACAAAGGAGACGGAGAGGACGGTAGCTCCTCCTCTCCCTATCTCTCTCTCTCTCTCCCTCTCTCTCCGTGCTTTATAGATGCATATAATCCCTGAGTTGACCCAGAAAACAAACTCCTCTGACTGCCGAGACGCCACAGAGTTTGAATCCGCCGCAGGGCTGCATGTAGCCGGAGCATCAGCTGGAGAAACAACCCCGGCACTGATCCAACTTCTCCGTACGGATTCCACATTAATACATCGGGTAGGTGTCGTCTTCTTTTACTCCCTAAACAGGTAGAGAGGCAGCACTTTCCTTTGTGCTGCTGATTATTCCATAATGTCTCTACAGAATAAAAGCAGGCTGATTAGATCTGGCTGCGAAATCAGCCCTATTTCACCTTGTCTCTTTGTTTACTTGCAGCGTTATTGCCTATTATATTTGTTGCGGTTTTGTGGAATCGAATAATGTCAAATAGCCCGCATGCACAGTCCTCGAGCATAAATAAGGTTTCATGCTTGTGTAATAACGCCAGCAATTATTATCCTCCCTCAGACTATCTATTTACAAAGTGGCATTTGGCTGAATGATAATCCAGATCTGCAAAGAAGCTCCACAGATAGGGTATAATTAAGCAACACAAGAGCAGAATATTCTAAGGAGGATTAAGGCTATTGAGGAAAGTGTCTTGTTTTATCAGCACTAAAAGGCTTGAATTGCTACAAGCAGCCAGGGGCACCACCAGAGTTCATCTTTTGAGGGGGATTTAAAAGCCTGAAATGTCTTTTGTTTTTCACAGACAAGAAGCAGGCATTCATTGCATTGCTCGCTCTGGATGTGTTTTTATGATCATCCCATTTAGAGGCAAGTTATAAAATAATGTCATTAATTTGAACAAGCCAATCACATTGACGGCAAATTAGAGTATCAGCATCAGCAGGATCGGTTTGTCGTGTGGGTTATCTTAATTGAAGATCTTTTATAGTGACTGTGTGAAGACAGAGGCAGTGTTTTGTGTGCTGAGGAAGAGGGAAGAGGTGTGTGTGGTCTGGAGAAGCATTCCTCTGCGTCCTTTTGACTGCAAGGGTATTGCTGCCCTCCCTTGTCGGTGTGATATCCAGTGGTAATTCACTGATGGTGTAATTCTGGAGGTTTGAGATAGGTTTTTACAGGGACACTTCTGATTTGATGTTCAAATAAAGAAAGAGAAGCTGTGGAGGAGAGGGAGAGTAGTTTCAACAGAGAGACAGGGCTTGTTCTCACAAGAGTGAAGGTTTTGTATTTGTATTTTATTGTTTTAAAGGGGCACTCCAGCAAGTAGTAGTAGTATTGCACTTCTATAAAATTGGTGCACTCACAAGAGACAGATTAAAAAAGAATTGTTTAAATAGAAGCAGCAGAGGTGAGATATCCTGACTTTTAGTCTAGTATGGGTCAAAATCCAAAAACACTAGATCCTACATTTCCCATAATGCAATTGGATAGCTTTTATTTAGCTAGTAGACCCTCCCTGCCTCGTAAATGCTCACATCTTTTAACCCCACACCTCCAGTTTGTAATGATGACAAAGTGTAAAAAATGTTTTACACACACAAAACAATGTGTCTGTGTAAAACCAAGACAACCCTGATGACATCATCAGGGTAGGGCTCATTTGAATTCATTTAAATTTTTGTTTTTGCACAATGTGCAAAATGTATACATTGTGAAACTCAAATCACTTTTAGTGGATGATAGCTGGATAATTTAGCTGTCTTGAGTAACAACAGTCCTGTAGGTGGCTAGCTTGTTCTGGCTATCTCATAGCTGCATCTATGAGAGGGACATACTGAAAAGTGTCTCCGTACAGTGATCTGCGCTCTCGGCTTGTGTTTGTTGATGATTACGAGAGATGAAACCATGGGAGTTGACGGAACAGTGTGTGGATTCTACTTTGTTCAGTTTGTCTCTACCTGCCAGGTAGCTAACACTAGCTAGCTAGCTGACTGTAAATATCAGGCTAATGCTCAAGAAACACAAACAACAAGAGCAGATGAAGTGACCCTTTGAATTGTGGATATTTTAAGGTTGTTTAGGTTGTAGTGACGATGGTTGTATAAAAAAATCTAATTTGATGTCATAATCTGTTTTACAGGGTGACAGAGCAGCCATGGCTGAACACATGATGATGCCCATGACCCACAGCTTCAGGATGGGCATGAACGGACCTCCGCAGCACAACGGCCAGCCCGGCATGCGCAGTCTGCCAAACGGCCAGGTGATGCACTACGGCAGGAACCCTCAGAACAACATGGAGGCTGCCATGAGACAGCGGCCGGGCATGGTGGGACCCGGAGGGATGGCCGGCCCCGTGAACGGAGCCCCCATGGCCAACCACCACCACCATATGATGTCTGGGAACATGATGTACAATGGCCAGGCTCCGCAGCAGCAGCACCACCACATGCACCCCCAGCAGCAGCAGCAGCAGCAGCAGCAGCAGCAGGGTGGACACCCGCAGCAGTACCTCCCTGGTAACCTCACCTCTCAGCAGCTCATGGCCAGCATGCACCTGCAGAAACTCAACACTCAGTACCACGGACACCCGCTGGGCTCAGCCAACGGCCACCACCTGCCCAACGGCGCTCAGTACCGGGTGGGTCCGGCTCAGCTCTCAGGCATGCAGCACATCGGCGGCCCTTTGGGGCTAAATGGCATGGACATGGATCTGATTGACGAGGAAGTTCTGACTTCACTGGTGCTGGAGTTTGGGTTGGATCGCGTTCAGGAGCTGCCTGAGCTCTTCCTGGGACAGAATGAGTTTGACTTCATATCGGACTTTGTGTGCAAACAGCAGCCGAGCACGGTGAGCTGCTGAGCGAAGCGGCCCGGAAGCTGGTTTGGTTTGTTTGGACTGGACACCCCAAAGAATGACTGAGCGGTCACAGTAGCACAGCAAGAGGAGACAATCTCTCTGTTCTGTTTGGGTGTTTCTGTGTCTGTGTATTTTACAGTGTCTAGTACGCCGTCACACTGACCTGCCTGCGAGTTGATGAAGAATTGTAATGAGAGGAAAATGCAGCAACGGCACCAGGTTGCTCTTCTTTGAGCCGGTGCCAGAAAGATCTGTCGTCTTTGGCCAAATTGAGGCATCCTGATGCAGCGGGCTCTGTCTGTACCCATCTGGCCCTCAGCACATGTGCCTGCAGTGCCAAGGCGTTGGGATAATTGTAAACTTAACAAACACAACGGGGAAGACTACTGAAAAGACTACCCACCTGGGTCTGCTAGATTCTGTGGCATCTCTAAATGTATTTTATCTCTGATGACACCTTCAAATAGTAGCAGACGTTTTACAAATTTATAAAAAGGTAGTCCTCTGAATTTGTTTATACAAGGATGAAGGGATTAAGAACAGATTTTCTTTCTGACAATTTGTGTGCATATTGAAGGCTGGCTCTTCAAAACGTCTTTAAAAAGATTACACATTTCCTTAAAGAGCAGGAGAGTGAGGATGTGCAGCATTCCTGGGTGACGTAATGGGGTTTATCTGGGACTGGGTCGGGTGAAACGTGCTACATTGATTCTTTCAGTGTCATTTACCTGACTCCCGGTAAAATCTGCAATCATTAAATGTATCGCATCTGTTCACTGCTAATTAAGTGTGATTGCATCATCGGCAAAGTAGCGCATCGCTAAGAGTGTTGGCTCACACAAAAGCATTCATCTGTAGAAACTGGCTTGGAAGTCTCTCTGCTACAAGTCAGACATTTAGGTGCCAAGCTAATCTTGGGTTACCGCTTAGCAGAATTTGGGAGGGACAAACATGCTAGTGTATGAGAGAAACACCAGAACTGTGGCCTGTTGCAAGACTAAAGAAAAGCCAAACAAAAATAGCAGCCGTCAGAGGGTGAAGGTGTTGGTCACAAATCTGAGGTGGGATTTTTTTTTTTCTAAAACAAAAAAAGAAGTGGGTGATTGCAGAATTCACATCTGTGTGTCATTTGTGTACGTCTGTGTGTGGTCAGTACAGTGAGGCATTTCACACCCATCGAATGGCGTCCTCCTCCCGTAAACATCGTGTGCTGAAGGTGATTGGAGGCTGCGTGGGGAGAGAGATTTTGATGTGCTTTGCGGACACAATGTGTGGACACAGCACTCCCCGGCAGCACTTAGTTTAATCATTATTTAAAGCTGCCGCTACCTGTGGCATTGATTTAATTGGGCAGGCAGCACAAAGCGTGCAAAGTTGTTGTTTTCGCCATAGATTAGCTTACTCTGCTGCTTTGCTACTGATTAGATTTAAATTACATGTTCTCACACGCTTGTCTTAATTGAGGTTGGCTTGCACATTCTCCAATGACTCAATAAATATAAAACGGACATGTTCTGTGGCGCTTTTCTTTTTTTTGCGCAGTTGGTAATTAGGTTTGCTGCTTTGCCGCTGCAGGCTGGTCGGTCGAGGGAGAACTTCCCGCACTCATGAGGCTATTTGTGGAGCTGTGAGAGAGGTCAGGGCTATGCTGGTGTACTGTGTCAATCTGTTCCAATATACATCTGTGCTGCTGTACCCGTCTCTCTGGAGATCTGCCATCCTCCAAGCTCTGGAGTCAAACAATGGGCACTGAAATGCTGCCGTAAAGGCGGTAAAAGTGCTGGCGAGTTAAGTTCCAAACAGCAGCCAGACAAACTCACAACCTCACTGTTGAAATGGAAATACTTCTGGCCTTAGTGAAACGGTGGCCTCTGATTACTGCTATATCAATAAGCGCAGCCTTCTTGTGTATTGTATCTTTGTACTGTAGACTAGAGGTGAAGTTGATCTAGACACATTTAAGGTACTTTCAGAAAAAAAAACCATTGTCAGATGTAAATGTAAATCAGTGGCTCATTTTGATGTGTTGACAAAGAAAACTATATCCTACATTGTTACAAATGAGTGTGTAGATACAGAATGAGGCGTACCAGTGGGGTTTTTTTTTGGGTGCAGAAGCCTGAAGCTTTAAAACCAAGTCGATGTGCGTGTTGAAGCGAGCGCGAGGGGATGCCACCACTCTCCCACAGAGCAGCCGAGAATGTACAGTACAACACATTGTGGGAATTTGTCTTAAGATGGTAGATAAACGTGTGAGATTGTACTCTCTTGTTCCAAAATTACACATAATTCATTTGGGTAAACCCCTCCTACCCTCCCCTCTCCCCTCCCTCCTACTCCTTTCCCACTTCCCCCCAAAGCTTTTGTAATGTTATTGATTCTATTTTAAGAAAATGTATTTATTTTCAAATAAAATATTTATTTAAAGAAATGTTTTCCTTGTATGTCAGTGATTGCTTTATCTGCCGTCAAAAAGAGCCCAACATGACACATGGCCTTGATAAATGGATAATACCATGTTGCGACATACACCAAGCTGTCACTCACTCACCAGAGAGGCTTTCAGTTGCTGTTGATTCATCTGATTTGCCTGAGTTTTATTCTCTTGTTGGTTTTAGACACCTCTCCACCCACGAGAAGTGATGAGCAAACACAACAGCAAAGTACAAACTACATATCCTGAACAGCGGTAAGTCAGCGCTCTGTCAACACAGAGCTGGACCCGCCAACATTTTTCTTTTTAAAGTTAATTGTGTGTTATATAATTTGGAAAAATAGAACTTTAAAAGCCAAAAAACCCTGCAAAGTGCTGATTTGTAACAAATACACAGTGGCTGTATTTTAACTATTTATTGTATTGAAACATGCATGCATCTGTACTGTTATGCTTTAGTAAGCCTGTTTTTTCAAAATCTATTCCAAGCAGCTCACAGACCCATTGACTGAAGTAATCAGTCATTTGAAATGATATGTCTTTTTTCTTATAAGACCTTTATACGGCCGTCATTTTACCTCTCTCACTGCACATCTCCAGCTAGAAGTTTTGTTTCACCATCTTGCTGCCATTAGAAGAAGGTTTCTGTGAGGATTCATGGAAAAAATATGTAAAAATAGTCTCATTAAAATTCTAATTAGCTGTGCAGTAAAGTCATATTAAGGAGACCTGAAATACTCATGCTGCTCTACATGATGTTAGTCCAAGCAGTGTTTTGTCCTTGAGCTGTTTTTAATGGATTTTTGAAAACTATCGTAGCCGGAGCACAGTCGGAGTGTCTAAACATGGCAAATATTAATGGGATCGGTCACAGCTTGCAGGCGGTCATTTAGAGGGGTAAGTAACGCTAGCCAAAATGCTGTGCACCCCTGACAAAAGTACAAAATGATTCAGTTATGTCCACAGGAAATCAAAGGGTTTCCCTCAAAAAAGTTCAAGGCACACTGCTTTTGAACGTACAAAAGTAAAAAAATACAAAAACATTATTATAGTGGCTACATGAATAAAAACAAGATTGACTCCACCCAGGTCTTTCTCAGGGTCACAACATCACACACTAGTGAATGCTAGAAGTACAGACCACTTCATGAATAAATATGAGAGAGAAAATCACGTGGATGAGGCTGCAGCAAAACCCTAAAACCAGGCATTATAAAAACCAGCAACTGATAAAAAAAAAGTTCAAACTTTTTACTAGGATATAGGCTATATGTGTGGTGGGAAAGGGGATTCACTTTGTTTCATCTTATGTTTTAGCCCATTATTAGATTCCTTGTGACCCGCAGCAGGTCGGGGCTTTTCTATCGCGCGTGACCACATTGAGTTTTTGTGTTTTAGAGGTTCAGTATAAGCACAAGTGTCCCACTGAATAACCCATTAACCTGATCTCACGCCCTCTTCCTCTCCTTGCAGTCCTCATGCTTTAGCTCAGTGTTGTTGCCTGTGTAGCTGCTGTGGCTGCTTTCACATGCAGCATGCTGGTGTTCAGGTCTGTAAAACGCTCTACAACTGTTGTAAATTGTTGTTAATACCTATAATATCTAAATTATCCCGGCCATTCAAATTAAAGCAAAAACTATAAATATCGGCCAGCATTCAGTATGACGTCATTATATATGAGTTTCTATCAGCAACCCAACTCAAAAAAACAAGAAAAGGGAAAAAGGAAAAAATAAAAGTAAAGAATATAATAATAATGAATATTCATCAAAATGTGGTTTCTATCCTGACTGTAATTAAAGTCGTGGAGTGCTTCTATAGCATATCACACCTGTTTCCTGCTGTGAGTGAAATGCACCACTTACTGTATCAACACTTGCAAGTTCAGTGCACCTTGCAGTTATGCAGCCTGCTATAGATATAAGGAGAAAAAACACAACAACACCTGTAAATCAACAAGGAGAAGGAGAGGGAACAGTAGTAGCGGACGTTACAAACAAGCATTAGCGCACAGCAGCCAACGGGATGTCTTTATTTGAACCCACCCTTGGGAAAGATCCAGAATTATAAAAACATACTGATACCTTAAAAAAATGCAAGATGCAGTATACGAGTCACAGCCATACAAAATGAGTTGAGTAGAAAAGTTGGTGATATATTAACTCAGGAAGTCATACTTGAAATTGTTGAGGTCCCAGTACCATACTAAAGTAGTTGGCACACATGACCCCACTGGATTGGAAAACATTTTCGGTTGACGACTGAGCATGGCAGGTTGATGCACAGACACTGGCCAACACAATCTTGTCCGCTACAAAGAATTTGATTTGAACCGAGTCTATGATGGTGTGTCAGTCATGACTTATGTCAGGGAGATATAAGAATGTCCAAGACAAGCTGAACAGAGAGACAGCAAAGATCCACTGTTATAACCAACAGTTACATCTACTGACGACTGTGACTGTTTATTCGAAAACAACAATGGCGCCTCCTAAAGAGGTTAGCATAGATGCTGCTATACCATCAGTTATATCAGAACTGGAGAGTATTTCTTCATTGAAAGAAGAGCAAAGAACGGCACTGAAGGCTTTTCTCGATGGAAAAGATGTTTTCGCTCTTCTCCCAACTGGCTTCGGCTCTTCTACCAGGCCATGTCGTTCGTTGATCTGATTGGTTGAAGTTAACCCGTGATAGATGTGATAGACAGATGGTTCATCCAATCACCTGCCAAGTATTTTTTGAAAGTGCCTTCCCTTTTCCAAGGATGACTTCTCAGATGGTTCTGTGGAACAAACATCTGGTGGATGAAAAAAACAGTAGCACACTATAACAGTGTATAATGAGTATGCCAGTAGAGCAACTGGAGAAGAGTCATAATGTTAGCAAACCAATGTCAGTTACACAGCAATATCTAACTTAAGTTTGCTAACACTATCAAACATTAGCTGCCATAAACTACTGGTAATACCAAACCAGGTAAAAGCAGCAAAACCTCTGGGTGTTTTAAATTGAGCAGTGGTTTTACTGCTTGTTAATTCAACTTTTCATTTGTACAAGGAAGAAAGAGTTTTTTCTTCTGTAAAATGTTACATAGTCTATCTTTAAATATACTGTATGTAATGAAACACACTTAGTGAGGCACATGTCAACACACACACACACACACACACACACACACACACACACACACACACACACACACACAGATAGATTACACCAGTGTCCTCTTGTTCCTGCTATGGTCTGTAAGAGCTCCACAAATCTGTACAAAGAACGCTAGTCGAAGAGATGCTTATCTCCTCTAAATATAAACAGGAAACTGTATCATTGAGCCACTTCCTAAAGCAAGGCGGGGAGGTTAATGTCCACTCTCAGAATAGCCCTTCTGGCTCAAAGCATACCAAACATGAGAGCCCGCTGGGTCTCATATGGTAGCTCAAAGGCCCACTCAGAGCAGCCTATTATAGCAAGAGCACAGTCATGGGTGACTTCTTTTTTGGATTATTAGACTGGAAGCAATTGGAATATTTTCTCCAAGAATTGCTTTAATTCAAGGCACAACCAAAAATCAAAGTCAAATCAAAATCCTTCAATTTACATGTGTTATCTGTGGATGAAATACATGCTAAATCCTATTCAGCTCGGTTTCTGAAAAGCATATGCAATGCTTAACCTTGAACTGTCTAGCATTGATGGAACAGCACTTAATCCTATCTAACCCTTCTTCCCAATGCTCGTCTGATATCTTCCTGCCGATTGATCTCCTCTATGCCTCCTTAACGCGACTGGAGGAAGTGGTCTGTGTGGAAGGAGCAACGAACTGTGGCCCTAAATGTTTGGAGGTTTAGGGGCTGTCTTAAGATTTACTGTAATGTGTCAAGCTGATTCGCCAAAGTTCTTAGGCTGTGAGCATAGCCTCCTCATTTATTCCAATAAGACCACTGCGTCAACACAGGCTCTCTGTGGCCCTCCAGCAAAAAAACGTAGGGTCTCCAGCAAAAAAGTTGAACCTGGCTCAACTAAAAGTTGTCCAACACACTGCAATGGTAAATCATATATGTGCAACTGCACAATCCTTGTAAATGACTTTGTCACGTAAACACGCCATCACCGAACCTGCAGATAAAATTATTGTCACTGGGATAACTTTTCCAGAGCTATAGAATCCCATCTCAGAGTATTATAGGAGTGTTTTGGCAGCTGATAATCCTTCAAATTCATGGGTGTATCATTTAAACCAGCTGTCCTGGATCGTATTTAATTGTCTCTGTACCTGTAGCAACACACCCCTACCATTCAGGTTAAAGGCTGAAAACTGGTTTCTGCCTCGAACTCAGACCATTTTATACATTGTTCATCTCTCTATCTAGAGAAAGAGACTGTTACCAGAATACCATCATTCTTGCATTATAAGCCCAGTAGTAATGCTGACTGTTTTGTTGTTTTGTAGATGCATTTTGGAGCAGTGTGATCTTAATGTCTTTGGCGGCCATTGTGAACCAAATGTACTGTATATTACATGGGGTATAATATGAATACATCCCACATTTGACCATTCAGATTGTTGGCCACAAGTAAATAAAGCACACACAGCTGTTGTGTTCACTCTTGTTGGTTGACATGTACATCAACATGAAGCAGAAGGAGTGAAGTGATCACCTAGTGCGTTCTGGAGTTGATTTAACACTTTTAGCCTTCTTTCAGTTTTTGTTCGTTTCAACCATAGACTGTATATAAAGATAAACGACATGACAGCTCCCCAAAAGTGAAGCCACAACATCTGGATCGTCCCCTGGTGGCTGGCTGCAGTATAGGTCATAAACCCCGCCCCCTCCATGTTAGCAGATGGGACATGGACCAAACTGAAAAATCAAAACACACGTCAAATACATTTTTCCCAAAGATGGTTTCTGTCATTTAAGGTAGTTCTTATCACTGATGTTCGTTTGATGTTCGTGTTCGTTTTTCTGATACGTTTGGTTTTAATTAGTTATTTGATGCTATAAAAAGGGGGTGTGATGTCATGATTGACAACTGTGAGTGTGCTCACGAGTGGTTCGGGCTCCAAATGACGTCACCAGTGCAAGATGGCAGCACCCATATCAAGGATATTTTGGCTTCATTTTTATACAGTGGGAGGAAGTGGAGACATGTCGTCTACCTTTATAAACAGTCTATGGTTTCAACAAACGAGATACAACATGTTAATTAGTGAGCTTTAGAGGTGCTGGTAGGCAGATTTTGTTAGGTTTGGACGGAGCCAGGCTAGCTGTTCCCTCCCTCTGTTTCCAGTCTTGTGGTCTCCTGGCTGTGGCTTCATATTTACCATGCAGACATAAGATTAGTATCAACCTTTTCATGTAACTTTTGACAAGAAAGCAATTAAGTGTGAATGTAAATAAATAGCTATATTTATTGAAACTGACATGAAATTAACATTTAATGAGGCCAAATGCCAAAATCTGCGAAGAAGTAAAAGGAATGCTACAGTTTTCTTTTTGCTAACATTCAGTGTAGGATACACAGATGCAAAATATAGATAAGGCGGCGTTCTGTAGTACAGTAATTAAAATAAAGTCACAAAGTATCTATTAACACACTAATCATAATTTAGCTGCAAATGTGTTTTCAATAAACTGAAGAACTCACTGCTTTGTCTTTAGTTTTCTGTGGCACAAATGGTGTCTGTATTAACAACAGAATTTCATATGGATAAATAGGATGAATGTACCGTATGCTGTCTCAGTGAAAATGAATTATTCTGCTGGCTTGCAGCCCCATGTTGTGATTTGATAAGACAGGCGTACATTTACATAAAAATGATGTCTCCTGTAGCTGTATTCAAACTCTAAAATTGCATTTGCATGGTTTTTAAAATCTATGGTTGAATCTTGAGTTTACAATGGCAGTAATTGCATAAATCATCAATGCAATTTGAATGATTGGGCACAATTTATTGTACTGTATGTTTAATGAGTCACATTCTCTCCTCACTCAGTTGTGGGTGCTCCAATGAAACTACTCTGGTGGTTCTAGGCTGCTACCAGCAGTATGGGACTTTGGCTGCACAGGGCATAACAGTGTAAAAGACATTGTATTAAGCAATTAGAGTGGGGAATTTGTGAAAAACTCCTCCATAATACGGAAAGAACACCAAATTCTGAAGTGTTGCATTCAGCAAGTAGTTCTGGTGTGTTAAATAGTTAGAAATGACGTAGTGATATCAGATCTTCAATGTGAAACTACCCACACTGTTCCCCACAAAGGGAAACAGAAATTCACTAAGTGAACAGTCACACTTGGCTGTGTGCAGTATACACATGAATGTGTCATATGTTCCGTGGCAGTGTTTTATAAAAAATCATTCTGTCCCTTTGTCTTCTGACCAAACTAGTTCACTTCAAACAGTAAAGCATTAGTGTCAACTGCTTTGCACGTGCAACCATTTCTTAGCCCCAATCTCTTTGTTATGTCTGCCAGCCAAGTCTAATCCAGGACACAGAGCGGGGCTGGAACTGCCAAGTCCACCTGGTGGGACAGCAGGGTGGCTCTGCGTGCCACATCTGCTCTGACATGGTAATACTTTAAAGCACTGCTGACAGCAGGGCTTTCAGACCCATGACACACTGGGCTGCTGTAATGGAAGGGTACAGCAATCTAGGTTTTATAAAAGCGTTTTTTTTATTTTTGTGAGGATAGGTTTTGTGAATCATACAGAAGATAGAAGTTAGACTGATCCAAGGATAATGTGACACAGTCAGTTTGGCCTTTTCAGCAAAGGCAAGGGCACAGTTACAAGTCCAGGCGTGTCCAGGGTTACCTTGTCTTGTTTGGTTGTATACTAAACAAGAATACATCAACATACAATTGAAGTAGAATTAACTGTCAGTATACTCATCTTAAGTGCACTTGACTACTATTACTGTAATACTGAGTGTGAAACAATAGTTTAGTAGTTAAGTTTTGACAAAAAGAAAAATAAGGTCCACTTACTAGCTTTGCAGTTAAAAGCTCTGGAAAAGCTAGTAAATGGACCATGAGTGATTTATTTTTGTAATACAATGGTAATATTGTTTTAAAAAGATATTTTTTAAAGTGCAACAAAAGTGAATTTCCTAAGCTGTTTTTTAATACCCTGATAAGTATATGACAATCCACTTGAATTTTACTTTAAGTATTATTGCTCAATAGTATACGTTTATTTTAATTACACTATACTACCACAGAAATAATGGACCTTTAAGTAATACAATGAAACACAGTTTTAATATTTTTTTGGGAATTTACAGTTAGCACCAAAAATAGCAATGTGCTTTAGCTGTACTAATAATTTAAATTAAAGGGAATAAGTAAGTAAGGCAATAATGTAAGTCCAGTATCCACTCTCCTTTTAGCTCTGTTTTGGTCTCCACCAACTCCTGAAGGAAATATCCTGTTCTTTAGCTGCTAAATGCTCCACTATGTTCACCAGCTAGTCTCTTACTGTGCCTGTCTGCTGTTTGGTGCTGGGCAGGTAGTGTACACTGTATTATTACTGTGCTATTGTTTTTAGCTTTTTTGCTGAAAATGGCTGCCTGCTTACCTTGCAATTTTGCCAGGCTTCAAGTAATGGACTTGTGGCCGAACCACAGTGGTTCAAACCAATCAGCATCCTATGAAGAACTACTGGCAGCTACGGCTGTGGGTTAGGTGTGATGACTGCGACTGTTCATTCGAAAACAACAATGCCGGGTCACCTACTACATCATATGGTTCGTTGATCTGATTGGTTGAGGTTAGCCCGTGATAGATGATATAGACAGATGGTTCACTGGACAGATTGTATTTTTTGAAAGTGCCTGTCCTTTTCCAAACAGTTTCCAAGGACAACTTCTCAGATGGTTCTATGTAACAAACCATCTGCCGTGTCAGGTTAGCTGCCTGCTGCAGCTGAAAAAAAATGCTATGAGAGATGTGAGAATGAACCAAAACAGTAAAGTTGTGGGCCAGACAGATGAACAATAAGCTGAAACTCACTATAAAGTTCTGTAGAGCCGATGGGAGCTGCAGATTCAGGTGATAATTCTCTGTAGGTTCATCACTACGAGTGACCCCTTTCACGTTATTTTCACATTTTCATTTGATACATTGTTATTATATAAATATGAGTTATAGCCACTTTATAATATAGTATATTTAAGTTTTACTAGTAGAGCCAGGCGTTGTGTTGGAACTGGGGTTTTAAAGATGCTACTAGAAGCAAAGTTCAAGTGTAGCCACTGTTGGAATAGGGTCAAACAAAATGTTAATCCCAATCATACACACTGTTTGCTTCAGCCCAGTGCCTCCTTTCGTAACCACCAGTTAAATACCTGGTTAAACGGTGGACTAAAGCTCTTAAACACAGCTTTCTGTAGATTAATGATAGTTCAGTGTAACTTCTTTAAACACTTTGTTCCCCAGTGATACTGAACTGCTAAAAGTAAAAAATGAAATACAGGATTTCAGTGTTTGTAAAGGACAGTGTGATTCAAGAATGCCAGAGCATGAACCACGCCCTTCCCAAGCTCCAATGTCATCAGCTGCATGTTTCCCTATAAACAGTTTTGACAGTCAGGTAGATGTCATTCACTCTGCTGAATGCCTCTGCCTGAAGCAACAGTGACGCACACAAGCATTTCCCTCCTGTTTGCTCACGTCTGTTTTTCACTCCAATCCTGTGTCTCACCGTCTGAGAAAGTTGGCCATCACTACCTCGCACCTTTACTCACCGAATGACTCACCTCAACACTCTAGTGAAGGGGGTGCTTCAGGGTTGAAAACAAAAGAAAAGTGATGATGCGCAAGTATCCAAGGTATGTGCTACAAGGTCACTGAATACAGTGTCAAACCACATGAGAAAGTGTTCCAGTTTTTATTTCTTAGATTTTCTATTACACTGAGGAGACTCGAAACCTATAACTAACAGATTTTGTGCCCCAATACAGATGGTGATCAATTGGAAAGTCAGTCGCTCGGTTAGTTGATCTATTGGTCCATCCAGGACTTTGGTCCTAAGCAAAATATGTCAACAGCCACTGGCCGAATTGTCATGATATTTAGTATCATAGTGCCCAGAGGATGATTCTTGATGGTGTTGGTGATCCTTGACCTTTCACATTTGGTACTTGGGTCCAAGTTATCTTAACAACTACAGGCTAGATTTTTGATGTGGATATTTATAGTCCTGAAAGGAAGAATCTAGATGATTTCCTGATGTTTCCTCTAGTGCCATCATAAGCCTGGCAAGACCAGAAGAGTAGTGGCTCTGTAAGGCTGTACTTCCTGCTGGCTGCTAACATGCTCACAATGACAATGTTAACATGCTGATGTTAACCATGTACAGTGTTTACCATGGTCATGTCTTGGTTTACCATGTTTGCGAGCTAACATTTGCTAATTAGCACTAGACACAAAGTACAGCCAAAACTGATGCAGTCACATTAGTTTTGCAGGTATTTGGTTGCACAGGATAAGAGAAATGCTGGTGGCAGTAGATGAAAAGTCATTGGAGTGAACAAAAGGAAAATGATTCATCCTCTGGGGACCATGAATATCTGCACCAAATTTCATGGCAATCCAATCAATGCTTTTTGAGATATTTCAGTCTGGACAAAGTAGTGCACTGACCAACCAACATCCAAAAGGCCAGGTCAAAGTATAAGCTTTGTACACAAGATAACTAGAGGTTAACTGGGCAAACTGCCAGAATATTTTCTGAGGACATTGATGCTCTCAAGAGGTAAAACCATATCAATTGAAGGATCCATGCCCTTTTCTTGATCACCATGTCCCAGGACAAAGTTAACATTGATAGTGACTAGTGGTAAGTCGCTAAGCGCCCCAATATACTCCTAATGAAATCGAATTAGGCATGTCCTCAAAGGATTTTATACAGTACTCTCTAAGTTAGAGTGGTGTGAGTCTGTAGAAGAGATGACGGAGGCTTGTGTTTTGCCTGCTTCACATGAAACTACAATTATTTGTTGATAACTCAGTGCCTGTTCAGGTGCAGCCATGACTCAGACACAAACATAATTGCAGGGTTCTGTACACGCTAAACCTGTCTGCCAGAACACTTCCTAGGTAGGATGCCTGAATTGTGCAAATGTTTTGTAATAACTAAGTGGATGCAGAGGTAAAGCCATAATGAATCAGGTCAACATGACAAATACCTACCCACTTCACTGCTTGTTATGAATCTACTAAAATGCTTTTTAGATATAAATAAAATTGAAGCTTTGTGGAAATGACCAACATGGTCGATCCTTGTACATTCAGGGACCTAATGCAGGGCATGGATTTTCCAGGGCTCCACAAATTGATTTGTCTTGGGGTCACAATCAGTCCATTTAGCCAATGTGGAAATAAGGTGAGGATGGTGAGAATAAACAAGGGGTAAACTGGAAACATGCGCCCCAGACCAATGCGTAGCTAATCACATGATGCTGTAAACCAGTCGTAGGTGGTGATACATTTAGGGTTGGAGAACAACACTGTGTGCGGCAACTGAAGACAGATGTGGCACTGCTTTTTGGTCGCAAACCCAACATATTGTCTGTGTAAACACGCCAATTTGGATTTTGTTTTAGTATTCTGCCAGTTTCAAAAATTTTCAGCATGTTGCTTGTTCAGACACAACACACAACACATGTGGCTTAATGAATATTACAGACTGGAGAAGGTGCTAGCAACTGTGTCAATGTTAAATCAGGAAGAAACAACATTATTGACCCAGTGAGTCACTTGCATGAGCCCAGTTCTCTTATTAATACGTGTCTCCCATTGGGGAACGCACATGACTCCTCCTCATTAATATATTGTGCCTACATTGTGCATCTCACCCATTCAAAAATGGTTCACCTCATTATTGATTTATTTCATCAAGGACAAATATATACTCAAAGTTTTCTTTCTTCAACTGTTTTACCCATCACATGAGGAAACACTGACTCTTGGATTTCCAGGTGATTTCTAAAGACCTACCAGCCTGGGTGACTGAACATGCGGGAAATCTCTGATTCTCAGAATACACCATGCTGATCACCAAATACGGCCGATGATAGGTCTATGTATCTTGTCTAATAGAGAGACACAGAGATATGGCGTCTTCTTGTGAGAATTGTCCCTCAGTCACAGAAGTTCTGGAGGCTATTTGGGTCTTATTCTCTATGTTTAATAATAACATCTGAGATTTGGGATCACAGTAACATCGTTACAACAAAGTCCAAAGTGGCAAAAAACACGATCAGAAAGGTTGTAAACAAGCCAACATTTTATCCAGATTCTAAACCACTTTATGTGGAGGTTAAAACTGAAAAGTGCACCCATACTGTTGGTAATAGTCAAATTGGAAAAAAAGGAAAACTGTGTGTGCACAACTATGGTACGGTCAAAGTTGAACTCTTGGACTGTAAGCTGTGATGGACAGTTTGGGTAATACTTTTACTGTTTGTCTTCATTTTTTCTTCCAAATAGGTTCGGCTCACCTGTATGATCATTGGCTGCTTGTGTTTCTTGCCTTGTCTAACCTTTTCATGTGTCTGCATTTCCAGATCTCAGCAATTAACTTGGTTAGTATAATGTTAGGGTAAGGGATCAGAATGATGGCCAATATTACAAAATAATTAAAGTTGTAATAAGATAAAATTGTCCTTTTAAATACTATAATGGCCACTAGATGCTGGCTTCAAGAAAACTCAGCTGTGTTGAAGTGAATGGGAAATCCCCTTACGTCTTAGAGACAAAGTTAGAATAAATGTTTTCCACAAGATCCTATAAATCACAACAGTAATTTCACTTCTTCTAATGTGTGTCCTAGAGGTCATTTTTAAAGCTACTTTTTCATTACATTAGTTAATCCTTAAAGAGGGGTATTTTGGGCACAAAAATGCTTCATTGAAAGGTTTCTTAGCCTATCACAGTTGTGTCGGCCGCAGTTTGTTCACCCCACATGAGTGATCGATCTGGTCCCAGTAACTGAAAATGAAGGTAAACCCAAAGATTCAGGGAGACACATAGTGCATATTTTTGCAGTGTATATGTCACATAATAAGTGGTTCCTACCAAGAGAAAGAGAAAGTTAAAAGGCATAAAAACGGGAATGTCAAACTTTTCAAAGCCATTAAAAAATCACATACAATTTCATGTATGTGAAACCCTACTTGGCAATAAACCTGTTTCTGATTCTGACTAATTGTGGATTGAAACTTAAAACTGATTGAAACTGAACTTGAACATTATGAATAAGTACCAGGACAAGAACACTATTTTGATCATGTTTACATTTTCTTCTCTCCCTCAATGTCTCTTTAGTCCTTCAATAGCTTGAAATGATCAACATGCAGAATGGTGTCATTTAGACAACGACTGGGGCAACAAGCTGCAATTGTCTTCAATAACAGGTCATCAAATGTGGACTGGGCTAATCTGGTTGAAACAAGACATGGTCTGAGTGCTTTGAGACACCCCTAAGCTTGAAGAAATGTGATTTGTGCTTGTTGATGTGATTGCGTGCCAACACAGATCACAGAGTGTTATTCACACTGACTCAAACTCTCATTTTTCCTAAGATAATTGTAGAAAGCTAAACTGATTTAATATTAAAAAAGTGATGTTATGGAAATAAACGTCCATCTATTACTTTCAGATGATCTAGCATACAGTGGTTTGACTAATAACTACTTTATTGCTTTATAGAATTTTACATTTGCTGTTTTACACCACTGGCAGCTGTTAACTTTCTTAGATGAAGCTTGAATCACATTTACTTTGAAAGTATGTTTCCTTTTCCTGTAGTCACGTAGAATCATATTTAAGTCATTCTTGTTTAGGTATTTTGGCATTGGATTTCAGTTATGACTTAATTGTAATCAAGGAATTTAAGTAAGTTGCCATTCAGTTTCACAAATAAAAAATGAACGGCTTTCAAAATGTTCTTACTCACTGTATTTGTTTCTAATTTTAGAAAACAGTTTATGAAAATGTCAAGAAATCACGGGAAACTTCCTATATTTGGGAGAAATGTACCCTAAAGTGAAAAAACTATTGATACTTGCAAAAGGCCACTGCTGTCTGCAGGTTCTACCTGTAGGAGGTGCTGTGTCCTATATATTTTATGTATTGTTTAGAATAAATAAAAGGAGAATATGGTAGTTAGCATGAGAAGTGATAGCCACTGTGGCTCAAAAGACACTACAAATGTGAAGAAAAAAGTAGATTACAAAAAAGTAGTAGTGTAAAACATCAAAGTATTGTTGGCTGGATATCTGATCTCTAGGAAGCTTCCCGTAGAAACATCTAAGCTAGTCAGCAAAGATGGAAACTAACAAGGATCCCCCACTCGGTCTTAGCGGTTAAAGTGCGTTAAAGTGCGGTTAAAGAGACAGATTTAAAAAAGAGTCTACAGCCATGCTAGCGGCTCTGTGAGGCTGTATTTAGGCACAGTGGTGCCTGGAGCTAAATGCAAACATTAGCATGCTAACATGCTCACAATGACAATGCTAAAGTGATGATGCTAAGCACGTATAATGTTTACCATGTTCACCATGTTCTGTTAGCATGATAGCATGCCAACATTTTCTAATTATAGGGAATAGTTGAGATTTAGACCAGATGATGGCGCTAGATGAAAAGTCAGGGGATCTCTAAAGACTAAAATCTGTGTTGCGTGTTAGCATGCTAATATTTGCTAATTAGCACTAAACACAAAATACAGGAATATAATCAATTTTGCAAGTATTTCGTCATAAACAAAGTAGTGGACAAACATGGCCTGATGATGGTATTAGACAAAAAGTCACGGGATCACCAGTTATTACAATTCATCCCCTGGGAACCATGAATGTCTGTACCAAATTTCATGAAAATCCGTCCAGTAGGCTAGTTGTTGAGCTATTTCAGTCTGGACCAAAGTGGTGGATGTACAACTGTCCGACATTGCTATCCGTAAAGAGCCAAGCCACTGACACAGCAAATAAAATAAAAACTGAAGCAGCAAAGGCCGAGACATCTTGAATTTTAGTCTCTAAATGAGTTAAGCTCCAAAAATACCTACATTTCACATAATGTAGCTCTATAGTTTCTCTTCATTAGAGCCTTGATGCTTGGTAAACACCAACGCCATGCCCAAGTTGAGATAACCATGATGACATCACTACAACATCATCAGGGTTTTATTTTTCCAGACTTTTGAAAGCTTCCTCTTTAGCCACAGAAAACATTACACAACTGTTTTTACAGATTGTGTAATACTCCTCATGATGTGTAAACTAATCGTGGTAAATAAAAATGGTGGAGAGCCCTGTTAACACTGAAGAATTTTCCTGAGTTTCTGCTGATGGAACCAAGAGAAAACAAAGAATCATAGTATCTGGGTTGTGTTGTTAGATCTACAGTATTTCTTACCATGCCATACCCACATCAGTGGTTTCACAACATGATTTCATAACAGGTGACCTAAATGTATAAAACATTTTAGGCTTGAATTATCCATGAAGAAGCAGGGCGTTCTCAGCTATTGACGTGAACCAGTGCAGCCCTGTATGATGAAGGGGAATGATGTGTGAAAAAAGTAGCCTGCAGTTGGGAAACTTTCCCCATACACTGGCTTTAGTTACACACAGACTCGCCAGATCACCTTATACAATTTCAGGAATACGGCCATTGTGAAAGGTCCATATAGCCTCATTTAAAAGTATTTTAGAGTTCTTTGCAGCAAATATTAACTGCACTTTATTTAACATGTCACATAATTCAGATAAGTGCTCTATTACAGATGAGTTATGGATTTCTACATATAGGATGGTACTTATATAAACACAGTGTAATGTATATGGAGAAGAGTAAATTCAATAAACTGAAGTAAGTTACAGTGAATTGGGGTAATTTCTTAATACTTATATTATCATATATAATTAATAGGATAATTTATAGCCCACTTCCTCTCCTACAGTTGAAGTCAGTGGCAATGAAGACGCACTGTCTATGAGCCTTGAAGAATTTTCACACGCATAGTTAAACAAGTCAATATTTGACATGGTGCAGCTTCTGCAGCCTGGACTTCAAAGTCTGAATTGTCTGAAGCCACAGTGGTAACTCAGCACCTTATCCTCTATCAATATTCTGTATGATAAAAGTCTCTTCATTAATATCGTATACTTTGGAGTATTACAACTTTAAGTTACTATAGAACCTGCTGCACGTGAATCTGGGTGAAAGGGTTCACATGTGATTTGACTATCTAAATAATGTTAATGGACTCTCTCCAGGATGTTCTCTGCTTGATGTAGTGATGCTGAGAAGCTTCGACAGGCTGACACTCACTGTCATATCACTAACTGAAACATGTGCTCACACCTCTGCATAACAATCATGTAACCATGCATGTTACTGTTATGGCAAACTAAGGTCCTGCCTCTGAACGGGCATATAGCCAATCACAGTTTAGGATAATGGGATGGCACCTGGGGTGGCCATGGGGGAAATCTGATTGGTCACCCCAGGTGCCATCCCATTATCCTAAACTGTGATTGGCTATATGTCCGTTCAGAGGCAGGACCTTAGTTTGAACCAACTGTTTGATGAGTATTAATAAAGAGTAATGTGCATTGTTTTCTTTTGTATGTAGCCTACTTTTGGAGGACTTAAAGAATAAACTATGGAAGCTTTATATTACATTGGTATGGTGCCACTCTGTTGTGTTGTGATTGGTGGGTGTGTTTATCTTTTAAATATAACAATAACCACAATAAACACAAGAACCTATCCTACTCCAGAGACATAGCCAATACATGAACACACACACACACACACACAGACACACACAGATCCTGCAACAGCTCCACACATCCTCTTTGTGTGGATATCATAGAAAATAATTTAGGACACTTTACAAAATATCAAAGTTATACTTTCTTAATGCAGAGCTAGTCAGATGTAAAACATATCTGAATTGCTTCACAACTGTGGGCCTAAAGTGTTTGTAAGAATTTTAGTCAAAAATGGCCTATGGCACCAAATGTATTACCCTGTCATTTGCAAGTGCCTTCATCATTTCAACTGTTAATTGTAAAAAAAATTTTTTTTTATTATTTTGCCCTGCTGACAAAATGCAGTATCCACATACCTCAGTCCAAAATCTAAATAAAACTGGCTCGTTTTGACCCTTTATCATCCAGACTATTTTCTTCAGTCATCCTTCTTCCAAAATCAAATGTCACTAAATGTGAGGCTAACAGCTCTGCAGGTAGTTCTGGGTCTGTTCAGTCCGTTTTGTTTGACAGTGTTTTGGAAGCAGAATGCACATTGTACTCGCCACTTTT
Source organism: Macquaria australasica (assembly GCA_005408345.1). NCBI lineage: Eukaryota > Metazoa > Chordata > Actinopteri > Centrarchiformes > Percichthyidae > Macquaria > Macquaria australasica. The sequence continues at coordinate 61,943 of SEMN01000377.1, read as the reverse complement.
TCATTCCACTTTGTACTTTTGTGCTGTAGAAAAGCTGAGCACGGTGTCCTGTTATGTCCAAAACCCCCTTGAAAAGATGCTGCTCTTCACTTAAGTGGACAGCTCTCTGTGAAGCGCTGAGGAGTGCTGCCAAACAGCAAAAGAAAGAAATGCAAACTTGTTGTTTGAGCCTCCCCATTTCTTCACTTCATCTTTTGCCAGAAATCACCACGGTTCACCAGCCACAATTTGGACCAGGGCCATCTCCTTGGTTTCGTAGATTTGCATGGCTGTCCAGACATCAGCAACCCCACCCCCACCCCTCCACCGGCTCCTAAATGCGTCAGCAGTCCGTCCTCCCACCCCCCTCCTTCTCTTATCCACGCTGCCTCCCTGCAACACCTCAGCCAGACTACCACAGCACACTGTGTCCTTGAGGACTCACTACGTGTGCCCCTCCCCCAACCCATGCTCTCTCTTTCATTCTTATTCAGCGTGTTTACATGTGCGCTAATAATTCACCTATAATCACACTGATGCAATGCTCTGATTATTGCCACTGAACACATTAACCAAAGGTTATCTTTGTTCAAATAGGACTGAAATCAGAGAGAAATTAACAGGTGAGGATTACTTGTCAATCTTTCAAATTTCTCACCTCACGTCTGATGTTTCTATCCACACACAGCAGAATGTTAGCGGCGGTGGACAATGATTTAGTGAGTAATTCATTAGTATGAAAAACAATGAACACAAGTAGTTGGGGAGGAAAACCAACCCACGACGACAATAAATGGAACTAGAAAATAATATTTCAGGCTGTAAATCTCAGCTGTGACCTTTGACTCGCCTGAACATCCTCCATGCCGTGCAGCCCGTGCAGCAGCCTGTTGCCCATCCAGTCCCGGGTGAGCGGAGTGCAGCAGTATGTCGGGCCGCTGCACACCACTGTAGTCCCGACGTGGGTCCAGCCCAGACAGCTGAGGCAGCGAGGCCCGAGCCTGTCGCTGCCGCGTCCCCCAGTCTAAATCCATTATTGCCGTTAGCTTAACAGTCCTTCAGGGCTGCTACAACAAGCTAACTGTTGCGTTGGCTAATGCAAGTATCTAGCTACTGCTATTTGGAAATTATCATTGGACCAACATATTGTATTCTGGTTGCTGATTGGTTAGGGAGGACATCCTCCCTTGGAACTCATTCTAGGATTTTTGGACAACAACAGATTAGCATGAAAAATGCAAGCCTTCAAGTTAATTTAAAGCAAGACTATGTAACTTTTGCTATACAGCAGACACTGTGAGCACAAGTGACAGTTGATGATAGTGAGAAATAATAATAATGATAATGATAGTAGGTTTTAGTAGTAGTAGTAGGTACAGAAGAGTTATCAAGTCAGTGAAATGACTCAGAAACATCAGATAATATAGCAATATCTGTCTAAAGTTTGCAAACATTTACTACCATTAACCACCATAAGCTGCTGGTCATACCAGATCAAGAAAGGCTGGTGCAGCAAAACTCCTGTGTATTGAACTGAGCAAGAGTGTGTTTTATTGCTTGTCAATTCAACTTTTCATTTCAAGAGGAAGAATGTGTTATTTCTTCTTTTAGAAGTCTTGCTTTAACTAAACAATGTTAATTTTAAAAAACTTAGAACCTGTGTCTTTCTTATGTAGATTTGGCTCCACACGTGATCATAGTGGCCTTGTTGTTTCGCACAGGTGTTTTCAGTTATTCTGGCTGGTTAGACATCTGCTCAGGTTGAAGGTGGGTGGAGCTATGTTCAGAAATACATGATGACACCAAACTCTATGTAATGATTATGGTGTGACACATTTCTCATCTCAAGTCTAATCCAACATTCCAGGCTTTCTTCCCTAACTGTCTTTATCAGTGTGGGGTCCACCACTTGTCTTTCTTGCCGTCCCATGCTGAGCCCACCCTGCTGCTATATATAAAGGAGGGAAGGCTAATTAGTCTTTCTACAGCCACTGTCACAGGGAGAGCTGAAGTCTCCAGTGTGGCCTATATAATCAGTTTTTTCTCTAGGTTAGTGACTTAACTCAGTGTTTGTCAACCTTTTTTCCCCTGTACTTGTTCTTGATGTAAGTTAGACTCAAAAAGCTCAGTTTGCACAAAACACACACATGTCGTGGAGAAGGGTGGCACAATTGCAGTGCCACTACTTGAAACTATTGGGTACTCCTTCTCCAGTGATATCCAAAACATGTCCAAAGCCATGTCTTGAAATTTCATTTTTAATGTGTGATCTTCCCTGATCTATGCCAGTTGCTCCTGTGCCAGCAGTGGTGAGTCTTTTGAGCTTTCCAGTGCACATGAACTCCAAGGGTCATGGACCCAGTCAAACTGCCAAAAGACTCATCTCAACAACAAAAATCTTGCCCTATTGACATCATGCGACCTGCCCATTTTTTTCCAATTTAATCTTTGTTGAAGGTCTTGACTCTGATTTGACAACAATTATTAAAACTTTTCAGCCAAATACTGTATGTAATGTATAATATATGTTTTATAAACAATATCATTTGGATTAATCATCTTGCTACACAATAATAAGTTCATGTCATGGGAAATTAGACTGTGCAGTGTAATATTACAACTAAAATGAAATGAGTCTCCACTGTGACTCTGTGTTTTGCTTGAAGAAATATTGTATTAACACACAGTTTGAAAGGCCACACTCAGACTTCAGTTATGATATAATATTGTTATATTCACATAATAAAACACATTTACAAACACATTCTCACTTGTCACCATGACTATTATAACAGTAAGACCTGCTGATCTCTGTGCAAGAGAACTGATCTTTAGCGATGCTATGTAAATAGCGGTTGACATTTGTCAGACTGCATTTTCTTCCATCACTATCGGTCCTTCATGCTGCACGTGATAAAACAGGACATATATATTTACTATAATGTAGGCACAAGCAGCAGATGTCAATCTACACAATGTGACCCATCCCCATTTTTTTGTGTAGACAGGAAGTTCAAAGACAAACCAACAGAGTTGGAGCATTTCTTTGTTGCTGAATTGCATAAGGTCAATAGAGGTGTACGTGACAGAATTTCATCAAATGAGCCTCACGTGTCTGTTTGGTAGTTTATCTTTTGCCTTTCTACTATATGTGCACCTTGACTGTAAATCTATTAATCTACCACTTTTTCTCAGCCTCACCTCAGTCTAGGCTCTAACCAAACATATCCAGGCTGTCAGCTCCTGGTCAAAGTGCGTTGAACAAACATGGCATACAGTATGTGGCAAAAGTCTGGCATCCACTTGATTTGTTATGTGCAATGGAAATAAAAGCACTGATACTGTTTAATGTTTGGTCGAGTGGTAGGCACATAATGCTCTCAAATCACTCGATTTCCTTCCTCCTCTTTGGCTGACTGCAGATAGTGGAGATAGCAGATAGCAGATAGCTTATCCATTAGCTCAAGGGAGATCAGATGTATTTGATGCATTAATGCATTTAAGGAACACAATATACTTTATTTTAACAACACATACATGTAGACAAAACAGCTGTGACAGTAGCGGCATTGTTCACATACTTTATGTGCATGTGCAGGATTAAAATGTATGTCCACTTGGGAGCAGAGTAAGTTGAATCATCCCCACAGGAATATCTTCTGCAAGAACTTTTATCCAAACTACACATAACGATACTCCCCATATAGTCTCAACAATTATGTTGTTAAGTTTCATAATCATAAAAATGCAGGTAATTGCAGACAGGCTCTATTATTTTCTCTTCAAAACTTTCCTCCATTGTTGTTGAATGTTCAGTCTGCTGGTGACTACACATTGCTATCCGCTGTCCATGTCCTTAATTATGTGCTGTGCACAGGTGGCGTTAATTTGTGCGGACTCGAACAACTACCACGCTGACGGAATGCAGGATTCATGAGGTAGCAATCATGAAAACATGTGGTCAAAAGCAAGTATAAAGACATTTTGAACTGCTGTGTTGGACTGACCTTTGGAACATGCGTCCTGATTCTCTACCTGATTCTCAACCTTGTGGAGAACTGGTCAACTGACTTCAGGAGTGAGGGTAAAATTGTCACAGTCTGTCTTCCTGTCCCTCCTCTCCAGCCACATTTCTGTTTTCCCAGCTCTTCAGTGCTATTCTCCTCTAGTCCATCAGTTGCCCTCAGACTTTCCCTCCTTTCCCATCAGCTGACTGCCCCACCCAACTATACACCTGTTCTCACTTCCCTCTTCTCTGCAGTTACCAGAGCTGTGTCTCAAATCGCGTTCTCCCGTTAATACACTTACATGCAATATACTTACATACAGTATACTGTGTACACTATGTACTGACTTGTGTAGTGTGTTAATTTTGACAGGGTAGGGTCGTCCCAAATTGAATACTGCTGTTGTGCGCTTACTGGAAATGACGATCGCAACCTTTAACCGCGTCTTCTTCTTCTTTTTAAATGGTGGATTGCAACCGGGCGGAGCATTATCTCCAACATTGTACCGCGACTGCTGCACGCCAAAATATCTGCCAGCACGTCTGTTCATTTGACTTCAATTCAGTTATATTAAAAATTAATGAAAAATGAACGTGCTTTTACTTTTAGCCATAACAATCGCAACCGTGGCTGCCATTTTCATACGTTGGTGGTCCTCCCCTTCCGCTACGTGGCCAAGATGGCGACCGTTGGCTGTTTTGTGTACACCATCCGGGTACTTACAGTACACTGCATTTTGCCATACTTACCAGTGTGAACGCACTTATGCACTCAAAATACTAAGTTTGAGTACGCAAGTACGTGATTTGGGACACAGCGCAGGACTTCCCTGCCCACCTACTCACCTGCATCTTATTCCCTCATCCGCCTCTCCACATATACCAGCCCACATCTTTTGTTCCTTTGTCGGTTCAACCTAGTTGCTGTGTTTCTTGCTGCTATGTTGCTTTCTTGCCTGGTGTTTGCTTTTGAGCTTCTGCTACCCAACCTGCCTGCCTGTAAGCCACCTATTTAAAATAAATCTTTCAACTGCTCCAGTCTGCCTGTTTCGTCTATGTGGGTCCTTCCCCTGCTGCCTGCACTTCCCACTGTGGCAAAAATAGAGTGCGAGATCGACAGGCAGATTGGTGTGGCTTCGGCAGCAATGCGGGCGTTCTACCGGACCAGTCAATCTATGATCCAACCCTCACCTATGGTTATGAATTTTGGGTAGAGACCGAAAGAATGAGGTGGCGGATACAAGTGGCCAAAATGAGATTCCTCCGTAGGGTGGCTGGGCTCAGCCTTAGAGATAGGGTAAGTAGCTCAGACATCCAGAGGGAGCTCAGAGTAGAGTCGCTGCTCCTTTGTGTCAAAAGGAGCCAGTTGAGGTGGTTCGGGCATCTGATCAGGATGCCTCCGAGGCACCTCCCTTTGGAGGTTTTCTGGGCATGTCCAACTGGAAGAGCACACTGGAGAGATTATATATCTCATCTGGCTCTCCCAGGAGGAGCTGGAAGAGGTTGCTGGGGTAAAGGATGTGACTACTTTACTTAGCCTGTTGCCACCATGACTTGGCTCTGGATAAGCGGCGGAAAATTAATGGATAGATGTATGGATGGTCAGCCGACTAGATTGTTTTTCTTTGGACTGTTTTTAACAGAACATGAACGTAAATGATGTTTGGGCTGGGGGCTGGCAGTGCTAGTTGCGCCTACCACTGTCTTGAGGCAAACCAGCTTTCTTTCTCCAACAACCTACATGACTATGTTATTTGCACTAGAGCCGATAGCCTTTTATATTTGTGAAACATTGAGCAACAATCAAACTAAAAGAGAAAAAACTGGTTTCATCCAACAGCTCAGTGAGCAACAGCTCCCCAAACACCTTGGAGACCTGATTTCAGTAGTTGAGTCAAGCTCTCTTCCCTGCACCCAGTGTGCAAAGAACAACCTTTTATTGACACAGCTTGAAAAAAGACTTGTCAAAAAAGCGAGTGATGTGAACCAGTCAATCCAGCCTCTCTGCTCCCTCAGCTGAGAGGCCTGATTGTCTCATGAGCTCTGTTCTGTAAACAGGCGTCCCTGTAGAAGCCAGACAGCCAGGCGGCCAGCGTTGGAGCAAAAAAAAATAAAAATGAAGACAGGAAAAAGAGCATCCCTGTGAGAACGGCTGGCTAAAAATATATCCTCTCTGTGCCTCTTCAAGGTCACTCTGTCATTTTGATTTGATTGGAACACAGCAGTCACAGCCATCTTTCTCCTGAGCCTCGCTAACAAGCATGGCATTATTCTGCTCAAACATCTTCCATATCTGAAGGAGTTATTATCCTCTTAGGTTAATTTTGCTTCCTTGCCTGAGCCATAATGCACGTCATTTGTTAACCAGGTAAACCGGAGGGCAGAATTATTTGCAGAACACTGCAGACTTTATCCCCTTTTCAATTGAATATACTGTACATCTGTGTGAACAATTAGAGACCAACAGCTTTCTTGTTCCAGGACAACTGATGCTGTGAATTATTTGTGGAGTCCTCCAGACTTTATCCTCTTTTCAGTCTTATGTACATGTGTTTGATGAAATAGTGTTACAAGAGGACAGAATTTTAAGGGAACAAACATGCTTCCCTGTAGATATCCTTGATGGTTGTTTACCCTAGTGGCTGTTTGCCTTCTGATGATCATCAGCTGGAGGTCATAGTCTACCTAGAGTTTTATTGAACACATCAACTTGCAAATATATGACTGGTTTGCTCAGCTGACTCACTGTTGCCGTATGAAGATGTCTCTAACATTTAAAAACGATGACACTTCGGTGTAAATATTAGTAGAGAAAAGGCTGCACACACTGGGAGAAAAATAAGTTAGAGTTTCCAAAACTGAAATGCACTTTTGGAGCTTCTGTTGAAGACAACGCATTTAGTGTACATCTGCGGGGCCCATATGATGGTAAGATGGTAGCGGATAGCATGTGCTGCACAGTGAGTCAGACTCGCTGGCTTATGGAAGATGGGGTTTTCTCAGATATTTCTAGGAGGCGTGATACACATGTTGACTCAGGCATGTAAATTCAGGCCTCTGGTTCGAGGGAACAACCCCTTTTTTTTTTTTTTTTTTTATAGACAGGTCAGGTTATTCACGTGTGACATGCACAAAACCGGATACGATTTGGAAGGAGTGTACACACTAAACATATGCTTTATGCACATATGGCATGACTCCACATGTGTTACTCACTGCTGTGCAAGTCTGCATTTGTAGTTTAGGAGGTGGAGGGATCATGAGGTTCATTAGGAAGATTGCATGTTTAATCTATTACTGCCTAAGTACCTTTGAGCAAGATCCCATGTATATAATCCCCAGAGGTCCTGGAAAGTCTTTCACGTTTGCTGCAGTTACTGTGAGACGAAGCAAAAGGCAGTCATATCCCTTTTGTGTCTTCTCTATCCATGTAAAAGCTTCATTCAGATAGTACCTGTGGATCTTTAGATTGTATTTATGCATTTATGATTCCTCCTCTATTACGACGCCCGGCCGCAAGAACAACAAAACACAACGTGACGCTCTGTGAGTGGGCAGGCTGGGAGGAGGGAAGCAAAGTTTCTGCATGGTAAGAAGACTTAGTCAGCCACCCCCGTGCAGCTTAGCTGGCTGATCGACACTAACTCACAGCTGCTGCTGTTACTGCATGCGCGGTTATGCTTGAGCTAAGTCAACCGCACAAATAAAACATGTGAGATAAGAAGTGGAAAGAAAAAAACAACCTCCACAGATGTTTGTCGCAGGGCCGAAAGAAGAACAGAACCGGATATGTGACATGAAACTCAAATCAGAAAGGGGAAGCAGGCTATGAACTGTGTTGGATAGATTGAAAAAGTGAAACCAGGACTGCAAAGTTGAGTTTTGAATGTAAGATGTTTGCTAGACAAGACCTTTTTAAAATGGAGATTAAAGAACAAACAAGTATCAAAAATCAAATTGGAAGTCATAATCAAAAATAAACTAAAAACATAGCTTTTATCTACTAATGTTTGTCATAGACTACCCAGTTTGCCCCTTAAGTTTCACTATCTTATAATAACTCCTCTATTTGTCCTCATAAAATATTGTTGGCGAATACAATTCAATGCAGAGACCTTGTTGATTTGACCCCCACCCTGAATAGAGAGTAGTCGCGCATGTTCTGAATGGATGTGTGCTGTGGATAAATGGACAGTCAGGGACCGTGGCAGGAGAACACAGAGCAGGCAGATTCATGGCCAGACAGTAGAAATCTGTCAGCCTCCTGGCAACGTGAGAGGACACCTGGAGGTAATGCAAGCAGCCCTCCCCAGCCCGCACCTCCTCTCCCTCTTTCTCCTTCTTTCTCTTTATCTCTCTGTCCCATCCCCCTCCCACCCCCACTTTGTGACTCATCACCAGATCCTTAATCACCAATGAGTGGGCACTGCCTCCCCTTCCACAAGGCAGAAGCGCTGATGTAAAAACTGTGCTGATACTCTGTTGCCCCCTGCTGGAAGCTGAGATACATTGCATTGACACCCACATGGCCAAGAGATTTGTGCTGGTTTTCACATGAACCAAGTAGCTGTAATGAGCTTCCTGTCTGCATTTATGCCCTTTTTAAAGGGGCACTCCACCAATTTTACACGTCAATTTACTAGTTACAGGGCTTACCATTTAGGCAGTAAAGCTTTATACTGTCTCTGGGTGAGCGTTGAAAAAGTAACCTTGATGATAACAGGCTTACTTTGTCAATTGTGACACAATGCCATCAAGGTTATCTTAGACTGGTGTTGATTTTAGCCAGCAATAAACAATGTAACGATAGCAAAGGTGTATAACTAACGATTGCTTTCTACTAGCCAAGAGGGCAATGCAGGGATGGCAAACTAGCTAATTGTAATCTAAGCTAAGCTAAGGTCAGCCAGCTAGCTGTAACTTCATGCTACACTGCATGGATCTGGCGGTGGTTGCTTTGTAACGTTAGCTGATAAAGTAATTTGTAAACAGCAAGCTAGTTAGTAAAATAGAGCCAATGGTCCAAATAAAATATAGGAACATTACAGATCTAAATATGATTCTAAATATGATTGTAAATCACTTTCTAAATTCTCTACTGTGTTGACCAGCTAACCACAATCTCAGCTAGTTGCTAAGTCCAATATTCACTGGGCTAGCTATTCAGTGTTGCCTCTGTTCCCCTCACCTCTCTAACTCAATGCAATCTCTCGTTCAGCATTTCTTTCATCTGTCTTGAAAAATAAAAACTGAAATATTTACTACACAATGATATTGGATTGGGTTTGAAACGATTGCTGTACAGAGGAGCGCCATTGAGGCATTTTCATAAACAACCAAGATGGCTGCCGTTGATGTGGAACGTTCTGAATCTATCACATCAGTATTAACAACTAGATGGTATATTTTCTCTAAAAGAACAAATAACTGCACTTAAAGCATATGTTGATAAGAAAGATGTGTTTGCTGTACTTCCGACAGGATTCGCTCAGCGCTACGTCACACGTTTCGTTGCTCTGATTGGTTGTAGGTCTATCCAGTTGCGTCCAGAGGCATTTTGGTCTGTGCCCGTTTATAACGCTCCTTGGAAACTGAAAAATCGCAGAATAACCAGACTAACTCGCATTTGCAAATTGGTCTGGCGATGTCATGCTAATGAAAGACATACTCAATGAGAATTTGCATTGAGTTACAGAAGCTAGTGGAACAGTGGCTAACCAGCAAGTGACATCAGGATTTTGGGTCTCCATTCAGCTATGTTTTAGTCTTAAACAACTTCTCAAAAATATATGTAGCACTTGGTCCTCCATTGTGTTCACCTGCTAGTCACTAACTTTGTCTGCCTGGGTGATGGATAGGTAGGCTAGCATACTGTAGTGGGTTTATCAGACCTTTTTCTTTTTGTTTTTTTACTGATAACAGCTGCCTGCTGCTGCTGAAAACAAGCCAGAAAACCAAAACAATGAGCTAAAACAGGCTAAAAAGCTCTGTTAAACTGAGGGGAACTGTAGAGTTGGTGATAATTCTCTGTGGCTTCTTCACTATGAGCGACACCTTTCACATTATACATAGTCATTTGATCTATTGTTCATATAGAATATTGATTAGTGCAGCTTTAAGTAAAGCGTTACTGAGACATGAGAGTGTAATTGAGAGAAGAGTAACAACTCTTAGAAAAAGACTATGCTTTTGTTGAGTTTATTTTGCTTCAAACTTCACAGCCAGACGAATCCACATCTAGCTGTGTTCTGGAGATGGAGGGCATTCCAGTGCCAAATCCAGGGCTCCGGTGTTGTGAGCTGGCCTGGCATCTGGAGTTCCCACAGGAGGCGTGGAAGCGTTGGCTTGTGAGTTTTTTCTTGATTTCTTGTGCCCCCGCCCCCTGGATGGAACAGTGTTCTTCTGTGGCTGTAGTGATAATATGATCCGATGCAGTGGACTGATGGACTGGAGGAGCCCATGGACCTGCCCGGCTAAGAACCACGTCTCAGAAGTCGCTTCACGCGCGTACTGCTCCAGCTGCCGCACCTTACCAGTCCACATCTGGAACACACACACAGCATGTCAGCACTTGAATTTTATTTACATATAAACATGTATTTTTGATAAGAAGAATTAGAATAATAATGGATTTTCTCACCTGCCTGGACCACTCTATGATGAAGGAGATACCCAAGGGCCCCTCCACACTCCCATCCCTCCTAATGTACACCTTCCCCTGGTCAGTCTGAAAGAGGGTTGGTTCAGTGAAGGCTGGAGGCGCTCTGAAGGTGAGGCACAGTACTTTGAGGTGGTGTTCCTCATCCCCAGGCTTTACCACAGGCAGGAAGTGCAGGCTGTAGTTGTAGGGTAGGAGAGGAGGATGGAATTGCTTCACAATCATGTCCACCTTCAGACGGGTCTCATCCTCATTTTTATGGCTGAAGTGTACACCACAAACTGCCCCATTGTCATCGACCCCAACCAGCAGACTACCTCCCCCACTGTTCAGGAAGGCACAGCCATAGATGCAAACATGTTCGCAAAAATTCTTCTGCATATAACATCCTGAAGGAAATCAAAGAAATGAGACACACTTGTAAACCTTCAGTTGGACTTCATATTTATGATATGGAGGGTGGTCACTGAAACTGACCAAAATGATCAACTACAAAATACAGCAGTAAATACATATATACAGAAAGCCAATGATAATTCAAAAATATAAACATACAAGACAATATCAATCAGTAAAATTCATGTTGCTGATTTGTAACTCTCTCTCCTACACTAACTATTTTGTATTGCCAAATATTTTTTGAGAGAAACTGCAATTGCTGCCTGGATTATGTTCCGTGGCAACGTTTTTTCACAAATAAACTTCCCATACAGAATTGTAGACATTTGTTGGACATGTTCAAACTATACACCCCAGCCAGTCCACTATTCTCTGGTACTGCCAATTGGTTTGCTACTCCCTCACAACGAGGGGGGTCCAGCTACCACTCAACAAAATCACAACTTTATGCTCTCCTGGCTCCACAATGGTGGAACATGCACCCCATCGACATCAGGACAGCAGGAACTCTACACACATTCCATTTTAGACTGAAAACTCATCTGCTCAGACTGCACCTTGGCCCATAAAAAAACCAAAAAAACTTATTGTTTCAAAATGTAGCACTTGAAGCAGTTCAGCACATTTGTTGTGTTGATGTACTTGCATAATTCTTAAAATTTTTGGAATGTATCCACATGGTTGAATGCATGTATTGTAAGTCGCTTTGGATAAAACTTTGGTTAGGGGAAATGTCGTGGTTTTGGTTAAATATTATGAGCATATTTCCTAAAATGTCAAACTACTCCTTTAAGCTAAAGCCAGACTCTGTCTGGGTCTTGTTGGCTTTTATCCATCCACACAGCAACATGAGACCAGTGTTTTCTAATGAATGCACTTTGAAATGCTTTTGAAAAGATCAGTTTTGGAACTGGAATGGAAGGCCAAAACTGAAAAAAAGATGTTATCTTAAAATTTCATAAATCCAAGCTAATACTGTAACAATTAGTCAATTAATCAATAATCATTAGTCAGTTGACAGAAAATGAAACTATTAGACGAAACAATTCATCGAAAATTTACCACCCAAAGCCACTGATATTTAACGGGGTATATTTTGTTAGCTGTAAATTGTGTTGTAACCTTACCTCCACCTTTTTTGAACTCGATGCTGCGTGTTTCATTGCTAATGTAAGCTCCATAGTAGAGCCACTGGCAGCTGGTGATGTCCAGTCCACTGATAGACTAGAAAGGGGATCAAGCACACTGGGTCAGTGAGATTAGGTCAGAGAAGTTACAGTTACATATTGTATTGTTGTATTGTCACATATTGTTTAAGTTACAAAAAAATAGGCTTTCACCATCATAATCTTATCTTAGTAGTAGTAGTATCAGTAAATTGCAACAAGAAATGTTTATGACAGTAACAGTAAATATTATTGAAATGTATTAAAAAAGAATAATTATGAACTCCATTGAATTTAAATTGAGAAAATGTGAATGCTGCCAATAAAAAATGTCTTGTTGCAATTTACTGCTTTTCAATGGTTTTGCATATAAGCCAACATACATGCTAATATTGATATATCTGTGGTATTGTGATATTATTGGCGTGTTAATGTAACAGTCAGTCGCTATTCATTGCTATCATTATAGACAATGTCACCATCATCAACTTCTGATCTCACGTTTGCTGGTGTTCCCTGGTTTTGACCAGTCTGGTTTTGGACTTTGGGTGTCTGTGGTTGAGGACTGGGGGTTGAATACTCGGCACGTCTCTTCCATTTTGCCCATTTGGAGCCTCCTCCTCTGGTTTTGCCTTTCGTACTAACACGTCTCCATCTCCAGGGATGATTGTAGCTATTCCCTTTGTGTTTCATAGCTGGACTGGCAATTGGTGGGCGAACACGAGTGGAGATGTTATATTGGTAGGATTGTGACCGAGTGGTGCCCGCATGAGCTGATGTGGATGGAATTGGGGAGGAAGATGGTCGCTTCAGACCTCCACAGGACCTTTTGCGATTGGTGATGCTGGATGCATCACACCTTCTCCCTGGGATCCTTCCCCTCCTCTTCATTTTCCTCTTCCAAGGTTCTGGGCCTTTGGGCCGATGATGCATTTAGCTGTGGATTACATTAGCTGCTTGAAAATGCGGCAAAACAATAACGTAGAAAGCTATGGATTTTCCAGGTCAACATGTGAGTTTTTACACATACAGTTAGTTGTCTGAAAGCTTATTGTGTGTGATTCAGCATAAGATACACAGTGTGAGATGATACTAAGGGGGCGTCAGTGTGCTAAATAGATAAATGAACACGAGGAGGCTTGATAAATCATAAAGTCAAGGCTGATCAAAACAATGATCAATCAAAGCCGTGAGGCATGGCGAGGGAGCACTGCTGCCACTACGCTGATGATGACAAAGCTTATGAGTGTGTGCAAATATACAGCAGTGAACTGAGCATCTTACCTTTTCCTGCTGTGCTGGTCAAAGTCAACCTGTTGGGGCTTTGAAAGTGTCTGTCCAAACTGTGGATTAACCTCAAGTGTACTTCAACACTGAGAACCTCTTTACGACATCGTTCCAAATTATGATGCATCACAGAATGGAATTCTCCTTATGTTAGCATTAGAATGCCCAGAGTGAATCTCCTGTTTGTCTCCAGGAGTGGAGTTAATACAGTCAAGTTACAAGGTTGGAGAGAAACCACATGCGATGTAATGAATCAAGCTTAAGCTCAAGCTTGGTTTAGACGTTTGACACTGACTCTACAAGAGTCCATTCCAAATGACCCAAACTGGCTGAACAAAGTAGGCAACTGCCACAGGGCTCAAGACCCCAGGGGGCCCCAGAAGCCCTTCTCTTAAAGTTGTGGGTTTGTTAAAGTTGGTTTATGATAATTTGAATAATTAACAGATCACAAGATCAACTGAAATTGACCTTATTTACCCAATGTTCTGTTTGGGGTTTGGGGAAAAATCTTTAAAAAAAAACATGCTTAACATTGTTTTATCAGCTCGATACTTTAGTACCTTTCCTAATTTTATGAGAATTTCTTATAAACATGATTTTGTAGTGTATTTAGATTTCTGTGATTGGAGTTTTATACCTCCAGAATTGACCCCCAAATGTAGGTAACGTCACCATGTAGGATAATACACATTTCTTTCTCTGTAAATGACTTTGGCACATGAAAGGAATATCTATAATAAGTAAAGGAGAAAATTTAGTTATGTATTTGTTCATGCATGGCCCATGTAACAAATAAAACATGAAATATTTTCTTATTTGGTGTAACAACAATGTTTTATGGTCATTTGTGTATTTTGTCTCCTTCATCAAATGTTCCAGCCCAGTTTGTGCCAAACAGAAGGCTTAGCATTGCAATACTTTCCTATGGGGTTTAAATAGGTCAGTAAGGAAAAATTATTCAAAAGACAAACATTACTTAATTTTGTAATTATTATTATTTTTTATTGTATTGTCTTCTGTCAACCCTCTCTCCTATAAATAGTTTTTAGTTCTTTTTTAAATTACTTTTGGAGCATCTTATGCCTTTATTAGATAGCATCACTAGAGAAACGACAGGAAACATTATGGGAGAGAGAGATGCAACAAAATGTCCCTGGCAGGACTCGAACCGTTGCAGTTCATGGTCAGCGCCTTAAACCTCTAAGCCACAGGGACACCCCAGAAATGATGTTTACATACTACTATGTGCAAATGGAATATGTTTTGTGAGAAATGTAAGGATTATGTTTGTTAATGAAAGTATCTGCAAAATGCTCAGTGACAACATTTATTTTCCTGCAATATCCTCTGTTAGCGACTAAGGCATGATATAACTCTTTAGGTTATGTTTAGGCACTCACAATACTTGGTTAAATAATGAAGTCTGCAGTGATTTGAAACATGACACAGGATGTATTTATTTCATTGATTCTTAACCAAAGTGCTTTTGTTGCCTAAACCTCACATGGGACTCACAAAGTCACGCTGTTTGTACGTATACCATCCACCCTGACCACCTCCCTATGGCGACAGTGCGATACAAAAATATAACGCTTCCTACATAAGAATAAAACGTTTCCAGGGGAACTCAGTCTAGGTAGAAATTCTCCTAGAAATGTAACTGGCAAACCAAGTTATTGTAGTGGTGTATATATGTAATTTGTAGGAGGCAGGGTTGCTTCTGTAGGACCACAGATGCTGATGAAGTACAGCCAGTGTCAACAAAACACAAGGGTTAAGGTGTGTCCTCTAGTCTCCCTTTATTATTTCACTTGCTTATAGAATTTAAATGCTGCATATTCCCTAGATTTGTGTGGATTTGTATATTCTAGGACAGGAGTACTGGTTGGTTTCTGTGGCTCAAGGCAAAATATGATTAACATACCATGTGTGTACAGTACTTGATGGGTACGATACATAATGCACATATAGTTGAAGGAGAGGGGGTCAGTAGGGGCCCTCATCTCATTTTTGCCCCAGGGCCTCCTGGCAGGTTAATCCATAAGTCTTATTTGCACACAAATAGAATTTAGCCTCATTTATTAAACCTCACCTCTTTTGTCCATGCCATTTACTAGCTAAATAGTGGAATGCACACAAGCACATGTTCACTGTCTGAGGAAGTGAAGCAGAACACTGAGCACAAACAGTTTGCTGTGCAGCTGTAACACTTTACCTGCAGTGGTGCTCATTCAGCATTGTAAAGCATCATACAAGCAGTATGAGCATGTTGTAAGTGCATGATAATGACTATAATCAGAGCATAATATCATGAAAACAATATGTAAGAGTGTTTGAAGTAGAGTTCTAGTCTATTTAATGAGTTGCTGTTAAACAACCACTTGAGGTCAGTGTTGTTCTAAGTTAAGAGCCATGATTCCTCCTGGTTGTGTCGTTGTGTCCTGAATCTGAGGTCAACACATGTGATCCAGTGACCTCAGTGGGGAGAGGCCGTATGCTGCTTCAGCCTCAGAGGAGCCATGACTGAGATGATAATATGATGAAGTGTAAGCACTGGCAATCTGATGATGCCTGAAACAAAGGCTCTCTGAAGCATGGAGCAATGCCAAGGCAATAGTTTCTATGCAACTGAAATACAATGGGTACCATTTCTTACAGTAAACCAGCAGTAATTGTAACATAAACATGAAACTGGATTTTAAAATGGACAGAATTCAGAGGAAACACTGTAGCAGAGAGTTGCTGGAGGGCAGAAATTGATTACACCAAATTGTTTCATGTCAGTTTTGTGTATTCATGTAAAGAGGATTTCAAGCCAAATCTTCCATATGTGAGGATTGGTTTTGTTTGCTTGAACATGGTGAGAATAAGAGCTCTGATTACACCATATTTTATTCTCTAATCAGGATGATTTCAAGTGAATGTCATCATAGGTAAGTTGATCTATTTTATATTGGAACCTCCTCAAGAAGACTCTTGTCACTGACTAATAGTATTTAACCCATACCTACTGTTAGGGCTGCAGCCTCAATTTCATAAATCCAAATCCTAAAAGTTGTTGCCCTGAATAGCCATAAAAAAAACCCCTCTTTCTGATCATTTCTTTTTTTCTTTTCTGATTATTAACCTATTGCTATCGCTAGTTACTGTTGCTTCACCTGTCAAGCTTTCTATTCTCACATTATCTCACATTATCTATTCTCACAGTGGCAGATTTACCACTTGAAATTTTAAGTAATTGAAACAATGGGGCCACAATTTAAGACTGGGGTGGACAAAAGCAGGACACAAAAAAACTGAGGCTAAAGCTACATGTCCCAGTTGCTAAGTCCTAGAATTCTGAGAATAAAATGTAATTGTAATCGTTTTATTTCATCATAACCCTATATGGCTGTTTGGCTTATTGTTCATGAATTCAAACAGTATGTTTCCCCCTAAAACGTTACAAGAGAAAAGGTTTTTAGGATGATGTCTAACCGATGTGTTAGGAAACGTATCGCTATTTTGAGTAACATTAGCTGGGGTTGCTGGAGTGTAAACTTGCCCAAATCCTACAAAGAGCAGGACAGAGCTAATGTCGTTAGCTAGTGATGGAAGTAACACCTGGTAACTACTGTATATAGTAAGCTAGATAGGCAGGGATGCTAATGTCAGCAGCTTACGTTAGAGCAGATAAAAACACTGTTTAATCAGTTCCTTACACTTTTGCTCTTGTGTTTTAAGTTGGGAAAGACTCAAAAAAAACAAAACAAGACATAACCTTCCAAACTCTCTAAATGCTGAGTCTTACTACAGCCCATCATATGGAGAAATCCAAAGTTTAACAGACCTGCCATGCCTAGTTACGGTTGCTATAAGATATTATTCGACAATTGCTGTTCAGGGGAGGCGTTTCAGGAACAGTCCGTTAATCTCTAGTTTAGTCTATAAAATGTCAGAGAATAGTGAACATCACAGTTTCCCAAAAGGTTAATATTCTGTCAATCGACTAATCAATGAATTGTTTCAGCACTACATCTGTTCCCAGCAATAGGAGCCTGGTCAAAGGGTTGTGTAGACATAAATAGCCACTTCACAGGGAACGTAAGGAGTGACTGTGAGGTCTTGGGACTCGGGTTGGTGAGTTAGCTGACTCGGTGTGCCCCGGAGAGGAGAGTCACTGACCCGTGGCCATTCTTCCTCCAACAGCACCTCGCATATTATCACCCAAGTGAGTCATCAACGGCACGTCAACATCGCTCAGGTTCTTCATGCCAATCTTCCTATTGCTTTTTTAATCCCCCATCGTGTCTCGTTTGAGCAATTGCCTCCCTCCCCCTCTCCTTTCTCTCTCACTCTCTTTTGCTTTATACCCCCCCACCTCCACACACCATCCCTCCCCTGTATGCTTCCATCGCATTCTGCTGAAAAATTTGGAGGTCTGCCAACAGTGTTACACTGCTGCTGTGTGTGAATGTGGCACGTGTGTTTGTGTGTCTGTGCGTGTGTAGGCCTCTGCCTGCATGACCGTGCATGAGCAAGTGTGTATGTGCAGATGCAAGATGTGGGTGTGTATGTCAACATGTGAATTCAATTGACGACTGAAGGGAAGAGAGAGAGGGAATCACGAAGAGGAGTGTGTGTGTGTGTGTTTCGGGACAAATGGATGAATGGGCAACTAGATTCAGCGCTTTTAGGGCCTTGTTTTTGTGTGTGTGTGTGTGTGTGTGTGTGTGTGTGTGTGTGTGTACACGAGTGAGAGTGAATGTCTTGAAAAGAGTGAAAGAATGCGAGAAAAAGCAGTATTGGATGGGTGTTGTCTTACAAGCAACAACAGCACATTGCAGAAAGAGGCATTTTCAACCAATTTATTAATCCTTTTAGGCAATGTTCCCTGTTCAGAAATGCAAATTGAATCAATCTGAGTCTGACTTTTAAGACTTTCAAGTGGGATTTAATTAGAAGCCGAGGCACACAGTTTTAATGAGAGAGGGGGTGGAGAGAGAAGGAGAGACAGGGAGGGAGAAAACGGGGGAGAAGGAGGGGAGGTGGGGGGTGTTTTAATGCTATTCCTGCGGGATCGGGGTGAAGGACACATAAACCCGGCGCTGACGGCTTTCTTAAGAGAAGAAATTCCATCGTTCCATCCGGCCATCTGTCCATCCGTCCCCACTGCCCTTCACCTTCGACTCGGCTGTTTACGCCCAGGGAGGGGTTGGTGCTCGGGGTCTGTTTGGTGACACTAAACAACACCCGATCCACTCCAAACCTACACATCGCCCTCAGCAGAAAAGTCGCCCCACTTCCTCTGCCAGTGGTTCAGCTCCTCTGCAATCTCCATCTCTGAATCCTTTGTCCTTTTGTGTTGCTGTTATTTACTCCAATAGCATTTCTCTCTCCTCCTCCTCCTCCTCCTTCTCCTTCTATTCCTCGCTGAGATTCTCTAACCCTCCTCATCATCCTCCCATCATTTTCCGAGCCCTAAGCTGACTGAGCCTCCCAAAGCCATCAGGTCTGATTGTCTGATCTCGAGGCATCGAGTCCGCCGGCTGAAATGAAAAATGAGGATTCCTCTCAGCCTCTATTTTTATTCTGTTTTCATTCTCTCTTTCATTCGTCTCTGCTCGGTTTCCCCCTTTTTTCTTTTCCCACTTCTCTTTCACACTCTCTATCACGCCTCCCCCTCACACACACACACACGCACACACATGTACAAATACACCTCTCTGTTGGGTCTTTCACTCATGTTTCTTCACCTCTTGTGGCCTTCCTCGCGCCTGCCAATCTCACCCCATTCCTCCTCTGGTTTCCGTTCATTTCTGCCCTCTGTCCTCTGCTGGGTTGACTGGCAGCTGCACTAGCACGGGAATATGTGAAAGGAGCTGAGAGAGAGCAGAAGGCAGATATCATTGGGTATGGCTTTAGATTACAGCCTGCTAGTTACAGTAAATATTTTGTACATGTGGGGTACAAAGAAAATACATAGTGGGTACCACTTAAGTGAAGTAGTACAGGAAAAAGGGGGAAACCCATTTGCATTGGGGGGGGTGCAAAATTAATTACACTGTAAGTACTTTATAACTTACATATTGAATAATTACAAGGTGCAAACAGGTTTAAATCTGTGTATCCTTGTGCATCCTAGTGTTATTTTGGCCATTAGGTGCATTTCTTACACTGTGCACTGTACATATAGAGTTTACAAGCTTAACGTATGTATGTATATGTATGTTTAACTGTATGTATATGTCAGTATATAGGTATGCACACGATATGTACATACTGTATACTTTCTTTTCCTTTTCTTTGCTTTTTCTCGGAAGGTAACACAAATTCAGTATGTTATATCACCCAAGTGTATAATTTAATTTTTTTCCCTTCTTTTTCCCTCATGTTACTGTGTTTTGTCCATCACTATGTATTATGTTGTATATAATATTATATGGCACTTTAACATAGTTACAAAAAGAAAAACTTAAATATACCCTGTAACTACACTATAATTACAATTTAAAGGGGGCAAACAAGGGGCCACTTTATTTTATACTCAGCATACTCTGTGACTTCTCCATAATTACAGTAAAAAAAAGAGGGGTCGAACAAGGGACCACTTTATTTTACAGCATGCATACCGTGTAACTACAATGTAATTACAGTAAAAAGTGGTGAAAAATAATAATAAGTACTCCATATTAAAAAATAATTATATATTGCAATTTCCTGAAGTACATTTTTTGTAAATATATCCATCCATTTTTCCATCCATTTTCTTCCACTTATCCGGGGACGGGTCGTGGTGGCAGCAGGTTAAGCAGGGTTGTCCAGACGTCCCTCTCCCCGGCAACGCTTTCCAGCTCCTCCTGGGGGACCCCAAGGCGTTCCCAGGCCAGATGAGATATATAATCCCTGCAGCGTGTTCTGGGTCTGCCCTGGGGCCTCCTACCAGTTGGACGTGCCCGGAAAACCTCTAAAGGGAGGCGTCCAGGAGGCATCCTAATCAGATGCCCGAACCACCTCAACTGGCTCCTTTCGATGCGAAGGAGCAGCGGCTCTACTCCGAGCTCCCTCCGGATGTCCGAGCTCCTTTCCCTATCTCTAAGGGTGAGCCCAGCCACCCTGCGGAGGAAACTCATTTCGGCCGCTTGTATCCGCGATCTCATTCTTTCGGTCACTACCCAAAGCTCATGACCATAGGTGAGGGTTGGAACGTAGATCGACTGGTAAATCGACAGCTTTGCCTTCCGGCTCAGCTCCCTCTTCACCACCACGGTCCGGTACAACGCCAGCATTACTGCTGATGCTGCACCGATCCGCCTGTCCATCTCACGCTCCATCTTACCATCACTCGTGAACAAGACCCCGAGATACTTGAACTCCCCCATCTGGGGCAGTAACTCACCTCCAACCCAAAGGGGGCAGTCCACCGTTTTCCGGCTGAGAACCATGGCCTCGGACTTGGAGGTGCTGACTCTCATCCCAGCCACTTCACACTCGGCTGCAAACCGCCCCAGTGCATGCTGAAGGTCACAGCCCGATGAAGCCAACAGAACCACATCATCCGCAAAGAGCAGAGATGCTATTCTGAGGCCACCAAACCGGACACTCTCCTCCCCCCGGCTGCGCCTTGAAATCCTGTCCATGAATATCACAAACAAAATTGGTGACAAGGGGCAGCCCTGGCGGAGCCCAACACCCACTTGGAACGTGTTTGACTTTGTGCCGAGAATGCGGACACAGCACTCACTTCGGTTATATAGGGGCCGGATGGCTTGTAGCAGCGACCCCGGTACCCCATACTCCCGCAGTACCCCCCACAGGACCCCCCGGGGGACACGGTCGAAAGCCTTCTCCAAGTCGACAAAACACATGTAGACTGGATGGGCAAACTCCCATGAACCCCCAGCAGCCCTGCAAGAGTAAAGAGCTGGTCCACTGTGCCACGGCCAGGACGGAATCCACATTGCTCCTCCTGGATCCGAGGTTCGACAATCGGTCATAGTCTCCTTTCCAGCACCCTGGAATAAACTTTCCCGGGGAGGCTGAGCAGTGTGATACCACGGTAATTGGAGCACATCCTCCGGTCCCCCTTTTTGAAGACGGGAACCACCACCCCGGTCTGCCACTCCACAGGCACTGTCCCTGACCTCCATGCGACACTGAAGAGGCGTGTCAGCCAAGACAGCCCAACAATGTCCAGAGCCTTCAGCATCTCATAAATATATCATCATTTTTAAATAAATGATAATATAAATAATTTTGATTTTAATATCAACACTGTTACTTCATAGTTCCTGCCCTGTTGCCTTGCCAGTAATAATACTACTATACCCTGTCAGTAATTAAAAAAATACTTAGTGTATAAGTCCCTCTAAAACACAAAGTTGTTGCCCCCTTTATTGCCTAGCCTTTTGCCTTCATATTTTGTACTTACATATACATTTATTAGTATTTTATTGATACCCTGCATACATTAAATAATTAGACAGTAATTTGCGGGCTATAATCTAAAGTCTTATAAATCACTGTTCTGTATGTACCATTTTATTACAGTGGCCTTTAAAAAACATTTCTCTAACATCATTGCCCCCATTAAGCTTATTTTTGTTGGTAAGACACTGTGTCTTTCAGTTTACTGTGACCTTGCAACTGATAATTACTGCCCAAGGATCCTCATAATGCCCTACAAAATCAGTAATGCTTTATGGTAATGTTATTATTTTCTCAGTAACAGGTAGTGTAACAAATTTAGTTTTGATCCTGTCTAAATATCAGTTAAATTATCCCCAAACTAAAATCCTCCACTTGCTTAGTCGTCCTCTCATATTGAGCTAAATTCTATGTGAATTGGCAGTGAGTATGACTCCCTGTGGATGGAAGTGACTCTGCCACTTTGATTTTACTGAGCAAAGAATTGGTTAGAACAGCAGTCAACCACAGGAGTGACAACTGGCCCATAACTAAGGGAACACAGGATGGAGTGATTAACTACAAGGTGTCACGGAAAAATATGTGGTGTAGGAGTTACTCGTCCCCCACTTGTGGGCAGTGCAACAAGCTGTAAACACAACACTGACACATGGAATTATCACGTTATAAGTTGTTGTGGCTAACATGTTAGCGAACAGTTGCCTATTTGTAACTGCACAGAGCAACATTAGCATTCATTTAGAGTCATGTTTCTGCCCACCTGATGAATGAAAGTCCAACATTCACTCGCCTTCTAGGTCTGGTTTGGTTTCCACCGACTCCTGAAGGAAATATCTGCCTTCGAAATGCTAAATAGTACGTTCACTAGCTAGGTGCTAACCTTGTCTGCCTGCTGTTTGGTGCTGGGTAGTGTACACTTGTTTTATGGGCTGTATGCTTTGTGGGTTTGTCGCTACGAGCGACACCTTTCACATTACACATAATGATTTGATCAATTTTTTTTTGCATTGATTGCTGTATTGATTGCTGCAGCTTCAGTGTGTCATTTTGGTCTAATTACTGTTTCAGAGGTTTGTACACTTCAGAAAGAGTTAAAATTTTAGCAAAATTAGTAAAGTTTTATGATTAAGGCTGAATTCAGACCATATCAGGCGTTGCGGCAATAAGCGCAGGGTTGTGCGGCGGTGTGGGAGAGTCACTACGTGGCCCATTTCTCTCTTCCATCTTCCCAGTTTCTCCATAAACAGCAGAATGCTACAATGCTACATGGTAAACAAGGTCCTTCTTCCCGTGGGCGTGTTTTTAGGGATGTTTGTGATTTAATTGTGATATAATTGAATATCAGATCAAAAAAGATTAGACATTGACAGTTTTAATCCAAATCCTGGTTGTCACCCTTAATTGGTCAAACCTTTGCTGATGTCATGAATATGAACTGACTAAGAGCAACTTCAGGCTGAGAGGTGGTTGACAGCAAAGCCAAAATGTTGTCTTGGGCCCCAGAAAGCATTGCTCCTGTCCTGGGTTGGTGGCGAGGTGAGGCAGGGTGAGGTGGGGGTGAGTCTGCCAGGTGTCAGTGTGGTAGATGGGCTGGTGGTGTGTAAGGCGCAAGGTGATGGAGTGTGTGAGGTCCGGCCTATCGCTGTCATTAATAACCTAGACAGGCCTGCCAGCACCTTGGAGCCCTGCTCCCATACATAACCCTCAGAGCAGCCGCCAGGGCCCCTACACTGGCCCCCGAGGAGGCACACACACATACACACAGGCAAACTAGTCTGACTACTGATGTTAACATGATTGAGAGGAGACATGCATGGTGTGAAGAATAGTGCTACACCTGGAGTGAATAAATGTCTCAGCAGAAATACAAGAGGTTATGGTCTAAGATATGTGACGTTCTTACATATTTTTCCTTCCCATCACCGGGTCCATTCACCCGAGACAGACAAAAGAATAAAAAGTGAGAAGGAGCCTGGCAGAAGTGTCTGCTCTTGTCTTTGTCACAAGGCAACACTTTACTGTTGGCGCACCAATGGTGAGAGTAACTCTTTAAAATCAAGATGCACTACGTACACAACGTCCTACGTCAATTTGGCATTTGTCTTGCGTTAAATCTTATTTCACGCATCTGCTCTTAGCGCCAGAACGCTTGAACACTATTCAGGTCTTGCTGAACTCGAATGACCCAGCCTTTAGAGTTGTAAATCCCCTTATCAATGGGGGGAAAGTAAAGAGATGGCAGAGAAAAAGATTGACATCCAGAGGGAAGAAGGGATGTGGAGGTTCTTCATGGTTCAACAGCTCTTATTGATCAGTGAATCTACCCAGATACACTTTTGTTTCCCAGATATCAGCTTCAGTCACTGGACAGCTCCTCTTTTCCCTTCTCTGCTTTTGAACATTGTCGAGCACCTGTCCTTCAACGTATCAATAGGCGGGGGGGAAAAGGAGAAAAAGTGAATGAAAGTGGTGCAAGGAATTGGTTGATGGTAAATGCAAAGGGAAAAGGAGAAAGAAGAATGTGAAGGTGGAGTAAAAGAGACAGGAGGGCAACAGAAAAATGGCAATAGGACTTTGTGTTTGTGTGGGAGGGAAATGATCCTCTCAGATGGAGATGGGGAGATAAAGATAGAGATGGATAGAAGAGGAGAGAGGGAGAGGCTTTAATGAATTAATGACTGTTCTCACAACTAGATGCCTCCTCTCTCCGGCTCAGACACAACCGATGAAATAATAAATAAACACATGAATAAGTGAAGAGGCCTGAATGAGACGGCACTCCAGAGGGGGAGAAGATGGGAAGGAGGAGGGGGGGTGATGGTTGGATGATGGGGGAGAGAGGGGTGGTAAGGCGGATAGGCACGCGGTGAGCCTCTCTGGTGATTTGCTCCAACATCAAGCAGCTGGAGGTTACTGAAAAATTTAGCGATGCGCGGGGAGCCGGTGAATGCTAATAGCGCAGACTGACTCCCCCTCTTACTCCCCCACCCTCCGCCCCGCCTGCCCCAACTCACTCCAGCGCACTTCGACCACCTTCAGTCTCTGGTGACCTTGCTCCACGGCGAGATCGAGTGGCCACCGGCATGCTAACGAGATGCTGGCTTTGGGTTTGCAGGGTTGCCAGACGCTGCAGGGCGCTAAGAGGGCAAGTAGGGGCATCCAAATGACATGATAGCATGTTCGGGGCCTGGATGGAGATGGGGTGCCACTTATCCACGCCAATGAGGTCTATCAGATTATATTAGGGAGAGAAAGAGATTGGACTTCAAAAAGAAGGCTGTTAGTGTGTTAGTGTTGGACTTGAATACAACTTCCAAAAGCACACAGAACAAATGCACCTACTGGACTGGTTCAAATAATCATCTAGTTATAGAAACCCACAGTTGATTTAGTAAAAATTAGTTAAAGTCAAAACAACAGATTAAAGGACAAGTCCGGTTTATTACAACTTGGGTCTTATTTTCATAGTTTCGGCCATCATCCCTATCTGTAATAATAGGAGTGTAAAGATTAACTGATACTCAGAAATCCAATACAAGAGTCAGAGATTCGGCTACACTGATACTAGGGGTGTCCCATGTAAGAATTTACATAGTCTAATCTGATTGGTCAAGTGTTGCCTATCGCTGAATCATGTTTTTTGTTATTATTTTTTTTTTGTTGTTGCTCCCGCTTTTAATAATCACCATCAGTCTAAGAACATATGAGACATACTGGTTTTGAACTGCCCGTGGGAAGAATGAACTCTTCCACTCACCAAATTGAGTCGCAATGCTTTCGGAATGCACAGATTGAGTAGCATCATGCGAGATAATTTACAATGCATGCAATTGGTCACTGGTTTCTGGCTAGAAAAGCTGAGGCAGTTAAAACACAAAAACACAAAATTGAATCATTCTCAACCATTTATCGGTTCTAGGTCTGGGTCCGGATAGGACGGCGTCTTGGTCTGGACCACGGTCCGTCCGCCTATTAGTGACCTCGGCTATATATCATGATTTATTGGGAGAAACCAAGCAATTCTATGTAAAATCAGACATTCAGCACCCCCATATAGCCCGAATGGAATGATTGTTTCATAACCACATTTTCCAGCCACTGCCACGATTCGATTGCGAGATCAGTCGAATCAGGCTCCTTAGATCGAATTGTCGAATATTTTGACTATTCGAGGTCACCCCTAATTGATACACACCTATAGATCCAACCCAAATTCTGCATGAAACTTGGAAAAAAAGTCAACGTGACTGTCAGAAGCTAGCTTGTTACGTTCCCCAATCACACCAGCTTGAAGCCATCCATAACATTACCACACTGAAAGAAATGTCAGACTACCATATACAATGTTGCCTGAAATCTTTAGATTGCATTTGCAGTCTGCAGAACATACAGCTGTACCATAAAATATGCTGGTGGAAACTCAAACCTTGCTACTATTTTATTATTATTATTATTATTATTTATATTATTGACGGGAGCAGTCAATACAAGGTGAGTAATGCTAGTGTTAGCGGCTAATGTAACTTCCAACCCAACTCTTCCCAGTTACTGAAGCCCATGTGCTTTTTTTTGTCACAGACCGGCACCCATTCAGTGTTATTAAAAATACCAAATTCAAAAGGATGACATTGAGGCAGTGTGTGAGGTAAGCAAATCTCATTAGCATTTTAGCAGCATTTTAGTGAAAAATGAATCCTTGTTCAGGACTAGTTAAAAAGTTAGCCAGTGTTTCACTGTCTGTGTTTACTACTGTTGGTGTTGCAGAACACAACATTTTCTACGGTATTTATTTTTATTTTATTTGAAAAATAAAAAGAAGGAATCGCAGTGTATTGTATTGTTACAAATACAGTATCTCTGTATAATTTATGTATCAGGTTGTAGACTGTAGATACATATCAAATAATGGGAGAAAGAGATACACACCTTGTACTCACCAGGTTAGCAAAACTTTTTTGACCGAGGAAACAAAGGTTGACAGCAAAATGATTACCCAAACTTTCCATTCCTACAAACTACCAACGTCCTGGTTTACCTTTGGCATACTGTACTTACCAGTGTTGCATGGGCACACATCAATGACAGATTACTACCAACATTTCATGCATGCTCACTTTTTTTTAATACATTTTATTTACAAAAGACAAAAAACACAACACCAAGTGGAACACAAACAGAACAGAACAAAAAGGCTGCCAGACAGTTTACAAGATTACATAAGTAGTCCTTCAAAAATGTTGGTTTATACTTCTAATCTAACTAAACTGTTGTTTACGACCTGTTTGATCACCTTACCTCTCATGTTTCTTGCCTCATCTGACACACTTGTAGAGATGTCGTCGTGTTCCCACATCTCAGCAATTACTTTGGTGAGCACAATGTTATCATAACTGATAGGAATGGCCAAAACTACAAATATAAGAAGTAATCAGTAACTATCCATTACTGTATCCTGTGTTATACATTTAATACTATTTTGATGCCATAGATCTTACATATTTATTAGTACTTCTAGTATTTTTTATTCTTATTTATTGTATTCCTTATCTATTACTTATTATTATTATTATTCCTTTTCGGTTCCTCACATATCTCTGCTGCTGTCAGACTGAAATTCCCCCCTGGTTTTCCAACTCTGGTTAACATATTAAACATCCAGCATACCAGCACTCAAAACCTTATATTGATTTGAGAAATCAAGACAACCACTTATCTTTCTGTTATCAGTCCAGGAAACTTTCCAAAGCTGTTTTAATATCAATATCTCCCATTCGTTTTGTGCTTTTTTTTAAAGGTTAATGTTGAACTTGGCCACCTCCCGCTGTTTGACATCCACCAAATGCTTGGTGGGTAATGACTCGTGGCAAATCAGGATCAAAACCACAGTGGTTGTTAAAAAGTTCTCAGCTAACACCTGATATGAGAATAAGAAAAGAGAACCGGTCATATTTCTGTCTTTCTCCCGATCACTGAACTGATTCTCAGGGCTGTGGTTTATTTATAGCTTAAAATGTTCTTCAACATAGTTTTGATGGTGCCAGTATTAGCACTTCAGCACCGTAACCTGAGTTCAACCTCACAACTACTGTATCATCACATGCACAGAGAAACTAAATTGTTCTAGTAGTTGCTCTACATTAACCACAGTGACCTGAGGAAACCTTTGTATGTTAAAGTGACAAGAACTTCAAAGGCTGCTTGTTTCTTCCCAAAGACGATTATGCAACAGTACAAGCCTAAACCATTTTTGGACAAACCCTTTTTGTTAAGAGTGTAGGATTATTGAAGGGTAAGCAACCGTTACAAAGCGTTAACGTGTTTGGTCCAGTAAGCTCTCATCAGAGCGAGTGAAAAGCTGATGACCCTTTGTGACAGTTGTGTCCCTTTCAATGAACCCTCAGCAGTCTAAGTATTCTGTCATTTTCACATTTTTTGCGGGATATGATGCCATTTACTCCTTTTTGATGAAATGAAGGATTGAATTTGAGCAAATGCAGTTTTTTAGGATTTAGAGAAAGGCGGGATTTCTCCTCATTTAATCTCAATCTATCCCAATGCTGAGACAAGTAACACACTTTCATAGTAGTCCTGCTATTGTGCACATTACAGGAGTAAAAGAAAAATGCTGCTGTAGCTATGAGCTGTAACTAAAGAAGCTTTGTTTCAAGTATTGAAAAAACCAAGGGTCATGAAATGCTTCCCCTCATAGGAAACGATAAATTCACCAAAGACGGAGTAACGAGTGAGATATTCTATTTTTGATGGCAGGTGAGGCGTATCTTTAGGAGACTCTGACTCAAATGTCCTCATCCCCAGCTCTGGTCCTACTGGCCCTCAGGCCTGGATGGACCCCTGGTCTCAGTCCCCCAGCCAGGATGCTGACAGACTGGATGGGAGGCTCTGGGCGCCGCCGAGGAGCCCCGGTGACATGATTTACGGGCAGAGCTGCCGGGGTTGCTGGGCGACGTCTCGCTGCGGTCCCCCGCCACTATAATCGGAGCTCCACGTCCGGCTCCGAGGAGTCTGCCCGGGCTCACATCACCTCCTCCCCTCCTCTTACTCCTCCTCACCCCCTCCCCTCCCTTGCCGGTCCAACTCAACAATTCACTCCCTCCTACCTCTTCTTCTCCTGCACCACCAAGGCATTGTGAGACAGACGGAGGGAAGGCGGAGAGGCTTGCAACAATAGTAGCTGTGTGATGACGGCCACTCCTTTGAGGTGAAGACACTTAGATGCGCATACAGACACACACACGAGTACGCACACAGGCACACATGTGTGCACAAACACAGATACGCATGGAAAACATAAAACAAAGAGCAACACCAACACAATGGCGCTGCGTTGTCTTGCCTTCCACTGCGGTGTGGATTTATTGGCTTCTATGTGGCGTGCAGATCCATCCCTCTTGTAAAAGCGCATTGTCTGGGTTCCTCAGAGAAGCAGCTCCAGTGTTCTGGCTCTCCGTGCTGGAGCCTCAGCACCTCCACTTCTTTCCCATCCACCCACTATAATCAGCGGAGAGCAATGGGAGCGACTTGGAGTCTGGCTGGCTGGCTCAGCTCACTCCAGAGTGCTGGCTGCGAGCGAGGTCATCTGTCCAGAGCAATGCGAGTCTCAGGGGACAGAGACGGAGAGGGATGCAAGGGGCTATTTGAGGAGCAATGGAGGATAAGGAAAACCCTGTCTTAAAGTTGCACTGGGCAAAGGTTTTCCTGTAAAAACATAACTTTCTCTTTAGTCCTTATATTTGTTGTGACCGTAGAAATCCTTTCAGTATAATGTTAAGAGGGTACATACGTTTCTCACACAACTGCAGATTCACATAAGTTGTTATCTCTAGATACCATCATAGAATATTAAGCCTTTAGTGAATCAGTGGATCTGTGTCTTTGACTTCTTTTTAAAAAGGGATAGTTCATTAAACAATTTGGGAAATACGCTTATTCACTTTCTTGTCGAGACTTAAATCAGAAGATAGTTACCACTCATGTCTGTGGGTTTAGTATGGAGCCGGAGTCAGGAAGTGTTTAGCTTAGCTTAGCATAAAGACTGGAGGCATTGAGAAACAGCTAGCCTGACTCTGTCCGAAGTTCAAAAATACACAGTTACACAGAATTTGTTATTTTTGTACACAAACAGAAATTTACACAACTACAAATTGTGTTTTTACAGGCTTCGATAGGCTAGCTTTTCCCCCTTGCTTCATGCCTTTATGCTAAATTAGGCTAACCTCCACCCGGCTACAGCTCTATAGTTAACGCACAGACAGACTTCCTGGTTCAACTTTGACTTACTGTCCTTGGTGTAGTTGAGCACACTCACAGTTCTCCTGTGCAGTGAGGGATTATTAGTGACATTTGTGCGTTCACTTTAAGTTTTACCTCCAAAAAAACTTGTAACTAATCTGGCAAAACAGTTTACAGTCTGTCTGACGGCTCATGTTTCTTGCACTGTTGGACCTGTTTTTAGCATACAAAATGGCAAATAAAACCCCAGTTGTAATAACTTGTAGTTTTCCTTCAAGCTGAATTTGCACTTAGGAGCACTTTAGGAGGTTATGACACAGCACTGAAGCCTGTGTTACCAGTTCATGTTTACAAAAGTGGTAGTGATTGTTGGAAGTGAAACATATAATGTAGCAAGTTCAAGAAAGGTTCAATAATCTTTAGTTAGGCTTCTCCTTTTCAGACATAGTTTGTGATCTAGCAGAGCCATTTCCAAACGTTGCAAACGTTCTTCTATCCGCAATATTATCATTCCATATTTTACAAGGTGAGTGGTTTAGTGGTTCCACCACTGCATACAGTCACCGTGGGACTCTCCACTACTTGTGGGAGGAAATTCCTACAGGTGTGTTAGCTACAGACAGGGCTGAAAATACATCAAGGAGGACATGAGACGTGAAAATATAAAGATAAGTAAGAGCTTTAAAAAAACAATATCCATAACATGATATATCAGTCAGCATTTTATATTCAAGCCCAGTCAACAGTGACTGGCAGCTCTTCCATATTTTAATGAGATCAGGGCCAGTATTGGCTAACCCATATATCTCTCTGACCCCCCGTTACAGCATCCATTCATCAGACGGCCTGCATTCACTCCAGCTGAACCTCTGAAGCAGCCAGAGAAGCCGGCAGGACTGTGATCTGCCATGCACACACACAAAAGAAAAAAAACGCGAGGCAGACGAATGGGAAGGGAATGGAGAGGAGAGAAGAGAGGAGCTGTGTCAGAGCTGTCTGCGCTGAGGCCTTCAGCACTGTCAACAACACAGGGCTCTGATGGAACCAGGCCGACTGCTGCTGCTGCTGCTGCTGACGGAGGT
Organism: Macquaria australasica; assembly: GCA_005408345.1. Classification (NCBI taxonomy): domain Eukaryota; kingdom Metazoa; phylum Chordata; class Actinopteri; order Centrarchiformes; family Percichthyidae; genus Macquaria; species Macquaria australasica. Next base: position 30,710 of record SEMN01000377.1, on the reverse strand, counting down.
GTGTGTCTGTGTGTGCGTGGGTGTGGGTGTGTGAGAAAGCGATGGAAGTCAAGAGAGAGGTTTTTTTTTTTTTTAAGTTTTGATAGAAGGTTTGTCACCATAGAGCCTCTCATCACTTTTCAAAAGCGAACAGACGTTTATATTCTCAGAGAATATAAACCCACTTTCTCTGCATTTTCTGGGCTTTATCGAACTAGAAAGAAACCCCCAACTACCCCCTTTACTCTGTTCCTCTTTATCATCAATCATCTCTCCTTCTCTTTCTCACACACACACACACACACACACACACACACACACACACACACACACACACACACACACATACTTAAACTGTTTTGGGAGCCCAAAGTGTTGAGGTAATGACTTACACATGTCCCTATTAAGGATCTGGCACATGGCGGGGAACTTTCCCACCCGTCCATAATTGATATTAATCCCTGCTCTTTGGAGTGGCTCGAGGGAATGGTCGGAGGAGACGTTAATGCACATACAATGGCACAGTCCTAGACCTTGGAGGAAAAAAAAAGAAAAGAAAAGAAAAGGAAAAGCTCTTTGAAAAAAAAAGACTGTAATAAATGAGATTAAGCCCGGCCAGACAAAGAGGGGATGAGACATAAATGACAGAAAAGAAGAAAATGACAAAAAGAGAATGGAACATTCCTTAAGACGTGAATGGAAAAGTAGATTAAAGTAAAACACAAGAATTAAACTTGCGATCTTTGTATAAGAAGTCGGTTTAGTATCAGAAAAGAATACTTTTTGTTACCATACAGGACTGTAGAATAGCTCTATATTAATTACTTTTTCCAATGAACCCTGGCCAAAAGCAGAATATAAAAGTTTTATACAGCCAGTAACGAGTAGTGTAACAGTGTTTTTACTTGTAAGTCAACATACAAGTAAAAACTCTTCTCCCCCTCAAAAGATGTGATAATATGTGATGTGTAACTTTTTTAACATGAAGCTGAGGTTCATCATTACAATGCTTTGCCTACTGTAGCCTATACCTCGGGATATTTCTGGTCTAATAATGTCTGTTATTATGCAGGTTACAGGCCGTCTGTCAACACTGGTGAACCTGACAGTAAAGGTTAATATCTGCCATAAACACTAAATCTCCTCAGAAATCATTCAAATGTCTGATTGTATTCCACTTTTCCGCTCTTTGCACTCCCATGAGGTGCATTCAGCGGCCATTTTCAGCACAAGGTGAAGAAAAGTCAGAAATCCACAAACCTGAAAAAATCTCAAAAACAGAAATTAGACTTGTGTTTTGAATTTGGTTTTGTAATTAATTTGATTACCCACTTCAATATGAAAACAGGAAAAAACACATTTTCCTTTTTTGATGCCAACAAAAAAACAAAACAACAATTTTTTTGTTTCTGAAAGGAAAATCGAATGACCAAAAGATATACAGACCTTTCGGCCTTTTCGACCTTTCACTTGCAAATAACATAATCGTCCATCATCATTTTCAGTTGATACGGAAGCTGCAGAAGCGGTTGCTAGGACCAGTTAAGTCAACGTTTTTTATTATTATTATTATTACTGAACTAACAACAACAACAACCTTTACCTGAACCATGATCTTTCCTTAAACCTAACAAAGTTGTTTTTGTTCCTTAACCTAACCATCCTTAATCACAGTGTAATAAAACGACAAAGTTTTTGCCATTTGGGTGAAATGATTTTGTCAAAAACACATATTTTCTTACTTCCCTGTAGTGGTATCAAGCCATGTGGATAGTCTTGTATTTACATTGTCTGGATTTTGAGAAATTCTGTCTCTGAGATTTGGTAAAAAAATGAAACAGAAAGATATCTTTCTCGAAACAATATCTGGGTTACTCTGGATAATCCACAGACCTTTCTGTGGACAGTAAAAAAAACAGACTCTTTAAATGGGAAGGTCCATATTTTCTGTTCCGACGCCCCTCAGTGGCGTGTCCAGACTATTTTGACCATAGACTATATATAGAGATGGTCCACATGACAGCTCCCCAAAAGTGAATCCAAAACATCTCCCGCCGGGGGCTGGCTGCAGTAGAGGTCATAAGCCCCGCCCCTCCATGTTAGCGGATGGGACATGGGCCAAACTGAAAAATCAAAATACAAACATGAGCATGATAACTTGTTTGGTTTTAATTAATTATTTGATGCTATAAAAAGGGGGTGAGACGTCATGATTGACAGCTGTGAGTGTGCTCGTGATTAGTTCAGGGGGGTGTATGGGCGGGACCTCGATCACTACTGCGCAGACTCTGGCTCCAAATGACGTCACCAGCGCAAGATGGCAGTGCCCGTATCCAGGGTATTTTGGCTTCATTTTTGTACTGTAGGAGGAAGTGGAGACGCGTCATCCATCTTTATATACAGTACAATCTATGGTTTTGACAAGGGTGGCAGTCTAACATTCAAGTTAGTTAAGTTTTTAAAGCATTATGGGAAGTGTAGGATCCAGTGCTTTTTGGAGCTTGAACAATCATATGGCCTTAAAGTAAGGACATTTTAATCTGTCTCTTGCAAGTCCCCCCACTGGAGAGTTTGAGTATTCCTTTAAGACTATACTTTTTAAAGCCCTTACTGATATCCTCATTTTGATAAACTACATGATTATTATTCCATGTAAAACTGACACAAACTCTTACAATACACAAACTATTAAGAACTCAAATCAAATGAAAATGCTGTTGTTTCTTTTGGACCTTTCCTAAAAGAGCATGTATGAAACCTGTAAAGAACTCTTCACCCCCTCTCTCTACAGTCAAGGGAAACACTCTTTAATTGAATCTGAATGGTAGTTAAATAGAATGGAGCAGAACAAATCAGAACTGATAGACAGGTATGTGTATCAAATGGGTGTCACATTCATGCAGCGCTCTCCAAGTGATGCCTGAGCTGACCTTACACTTCTTATCAGATCAAGCAGATATATATGTATATATTGAAGGAAAAATTCACAGATGCTGTGTAAATACCGAAGAAGAAGAATCACACTGTTATCTCTGAGTAATATCTGCAGCATGACCTGCGTGACCTCAACAACATCCTCCTCCAGTCAGACTGGTGGTCATGGGGGAGAAAGCACATCCATGGTCTACTGAAAGGAGAAAAATAACCAATTCTTGTAACAAGGTTATTTCAGAAGTATCGTAAGCAGAAAAACTTTCTCTCATTCCTTCCAAACCCGTGGCAGAGCGCCGACGAGGATGAGGCTCCCTTAGGACCCGGCCTGAGTTCCCAGCTGGGTGTCACACACACCCTGGGGTCTGCCTGAGTGGACACCCATCTGCTCCTGCTGTCTGCCTGAGGAGGGAGGGAGCAGTGGGAAGGTCTTACATGGAGGTCATCCAAGACCTTAAAGTGGTAATCCTCAAAGAAGGATAAAAAAGCGAGACTTACTGGTGATCACTTCTTGAAGCATGATCTAATACTACAGATTAGATCAGTTTCACTGAACTAATTTACGATCGCCCCATTTAGGATTAATAAAGACGGGCTTGTGCAGTCAGATGACATGCATGCTCAAGAGGTTTAAAAACAGCTATGTACTTTATGTTCAAATATCTGGGCTTTGTTTCAAAGATGGAGCCTTACAGTCACTTCCCAGATCCAACTGTGTGGAAGCTGATGGTCGTCTAATCTCACTGAATATGCTGTAATGGTTGTGACATCACGGCACTACAAGATAACAAGAAAAGACATTTCTTAATAGGAGCCAACAAGAAAAAGAATGGCTTGGGGATGAAGGGTAGGACTGGAATAAGTTGGGAATACAGGAAAAATAAAAATGTCAACATAAAGAATAATGTTGTACCTATAGTAAAAAATAAATAATAAATAATAATAATATTAATAGCCATTGTACTTACTTACAGTTACATGTTGGATATTGTTTCCAACAGTTAACCAACACACAGCATATCTTCATATAGCAGCTCAGTATCCCTAGAAATTAGGAATATTGGATGATTCTGTACCCCATGAGTTACAGCCAATGCCAATGGTCACTGCCAGTGCAGGAAGTAGTGTGCCCTTTATATAGAGAGGTGTTGGTGACACGTCTGACTATCTGCAGGAGAGCAGCAATTATGGTTTGCCTTTTTATTAACTGTAAACACAAACTTAAACACTTAACTAAGTGTTTCAGTTACCTATCCCTAGCCATAGTTTATTTGCCGTAACCGCAAATTTTCCCTAACCTTAAAACATACTGTAGTTGTTCTCACTCCCAGCTTGTCAAATACGGCAGCTTGGTCAGTGGCGTCAGTTTTGCATGTGCAGGGCTCCGCGGTCAGCAATGACAAATGTGCAATGTCCAGTTTGACTTTCAAAGTAAAGCTTGCTGAAAAACATTTCACATTTTATGAGTTTTGCACATGGAGGAAAGGACGAAGTCAGATGATCTTAATTGTCATAGTCAGGTGACCTTTGTTGTCATGGCACGTCAAAACATTACGCTGGAGGGCGCCTCCAGAAATGACACTAGAGGGGCACCTACAGCATCGTAGTTTGAAGTATAGGGCCATTGACCAAGCTGCAGTATTTGATGCGTTGGGAGTGAGAACACATTAGTAGTTGCCATGTGTAGATATTGTAGAAAGCAAGATTTTTTAAAAAGATTGATTGTAATCAGAGGTTTTGCAGAATCATCCAATATAAATGGTGTTTACGATAGGATTTCCACACACACATCACTTGGTAAAATCACAAGATGATGAGCCCACAAAGCACAAGATGCACAGGGAAATGGCAACTGTTTGGTATTTTTGTTGCCAGTGTGTGAAACTAGCTATTGTGTCTCCATGAGTTTTCTCTTAACAACGTGTGCAACACAACCCACATGTTTTGCAGTCATTCCGCCATTTCACACATGCAGACTCAAACACTGAAGACGCATCAGGACAAAAAAAAACACAATGGCAGCGCCCACACCTACTCCCAGACTCCCAGTCCACTAAACTACACGAAAGTCTTTGAAACAAAATGGGTGGGAAACTGATCGCAGTCAACATTTTCACAATTCTCTGCAATTTAACAAGCTAAGAATATGAACTAGAAACACTAGATACAGTTTGCTTCTAGCTTAATATTAACTATGCAAAATATAAATGACAAAACTCTAAATGAAACTTACAAAATGAACTGCAAAATACAAAGGCTCTCTCTTTAAGTGAAAGTGAGGGTGAGTGGAAATGATACTCCTAAATGTTTTCGTCACATATTCCAAAACTGATAATCTGACAATCACGCCCACGTAACACAGTGACTGGCCAGGTGCGCTGATGTGAGGAAGTGCTGTATGCAGGATTCAGATTTCTCTCTCAGGCTGTCTTTTTATTCTTCACAGTACTACTTCCATCACCTTTCCTGTTTACAACTGAGTGCAACACCATGACAACCTGCCATCAGAGACTAAGTGTACACTGTTAGAACCAATTTGTGTAATCCACTCTTCCCTCTCTTTTCACCCCTCCTTGGAGTGTGGCCTTTTGGAACAAGCATTTTTATCTTTATATGTCGTGGGAAGACACTCCTTACAAACTAGCTTGTGCCTTTAGAGTTCTGGTTAAACAATAGGCAATTTCTTTCTAGTGTTTTTTTTTACTTCCTAGTTTAGTGACTTGGTTCGTTAACATTTACAAGTTCTACCTACCGACCTGGGCCAGCTTTACGCGCCAACCAGAAGTGTCCCGCCGGCGCCTACAGAGAATGATTGACGTCCTAACTGCAGACCCGCCTTGATGAGAGGACTGACAGATTGCATTTTCATTTTGACACCAAAAGAGTGTGGTGACATGTAAATTTAAATGCAATCGACTGGCACTGTTACACTTATTGCATTTGAATGTTGTCCAACATACAGCAGGTTAAGTCTTTGACAATGAAATGTCAAATGCTGTCCTCATTTTAATTTTCAAATTGTTAGAAAATTGTATTTTAATTTAATTGTGACTTAAATAATGCTTGCATACATTGAAAATCATGTTACACTGTATATATTGCATTTTCATTTTCAAATTTGAATTAACATTTGACTATAAAAAACTATTTGGGTCCATAGTGCAACCAGAGCAGCTGCAGTAGGCTGCATCAGCTGTTCAGAAAACCTTGTGTTCCAAATGTAGTTGGAATTCTGTATGATGTATGTGATATTTTAGAATACATAACCAACTACTAAATGTCACTGTAAGCATACAGGAAACGGCAGCAGCAACATGAATGAATATGACACATGATTTCTCAGTTTGAGCCTCAGTTGCATTCTTTCTGTTGTTCTTCTTTCCCACCAAGTACATTCATTGTGTTCATTCATTCCTTCACAGTATAAAGGCTTTGGTAGGTTTTTCACAATTCTCCTAGCAACCACAGCTGGTGATATCACGGAGGCCCATTGGAGGATTGGCTGCAGTCATATGACAGCTAACAGGTTGTCAAGAAAGACAGATCTACCTGAACAAGTTGAGAACCAAACCACTGAGAGGAGATGGAAGTGTGGTTTGTCGAGTTGCTAAAGGTTTAGTAGTTGAATGAACTTCAGATAAGTTTCCGCTGACATGGGGGTGAGTCGATAATGACTGGATTTTCGCATTAGGACGAACATTTCTTTCAGAATTTCGGTTTTTCATCATTCTGTTCCGTCTTACGGCCTGCTGTGAGCCCTGCTGTTTCTCACCGCACTGATTGGACTTTTGCAACGACACCCTGACCACTCAGTGGCCCACTGGCATCCCAGAGTAATGTCTCAAACCCCATATACACACAAACACACACTTGCTTTCCACCATGCTGATGAGCACATACATATCCAAATGAGGGACATGGGTTAATGCATTCAAATGTGTCTGTGTGGATGTTGTGTTCATGCTGAGCATAAAAAGTTAGTGAATGAGTGTGTGTCAGAGGTGGGTGTTTGTGCAAATATCAAATGTGTGTATGTGTGTATGAGATGGACAGAAAACTAAAGAAGAGTGGGAGAGAACTACAAATTGAAGCAGAGCAACTTTCACTACTTTAGTTTTTTTTTTTTTAAACTGGAACATTGAAGGGAAGTTTGGAGTTTTGATCAGTGATGTAACGGGGGGTAAACTCACCTAATTCAGTTTAGCCACATTTTCTGGCTGATGTAAAAGTTAATGATGTAAATTCAGTGTACAACATGTTAAGCAGTATCACACTGATGTAACTAATATGAAATGTCTTTAAAAAGCAAAAGTAGAAATGAAAATAGAACGAATGCTGCTGATGTTTCTATGGACAGTATTTTTCTTTATTTTTTTACTTAGCTGTGTTTTATACTAGCTATTTCTGTGTAAGTACATTGAGAGCAATGAAAAAAATGTCTTGTATGTGCACACATAGTTGGCCAATGAAGCTGATTCTGATTCAGTTCCACTACTGAAATACACAGATAATAACTGTTAATGTTCACTTTGGTCTAGACTGAAATATCTCAGCATCTATTGGATGGATTGCCATGAAAGTTTGTGCAGACATTCATGGTCACCAGAGGATGTATTGACTTTGGTGAGTCTCTGACTCTTGCTCTAGCTCCACCATGATCTTGACAACTATGGAATGGGTTGTCATGAAATTTGGTACAGACATTCATGTTCCCCCCTCAGGTTAAATTGTTAAATTGTACTTTTAGGTCAAAATTTCAATTTGTTCAATGCTTTGGTTCATGACCAATTACCTGCAAAACTAAAGACATTCCCATTAGCCTCAGCTGTACTTTGTGCTTAGTTAGCATGCTAACCGCAAATTAGCAAATAGCAAACTCTGTTGGGTGACAGGTTTAAAAAAAGAATATTTTTGTATAAAGCAAATTATCTGTCATCAATCCAAATAATGTAGAGCTTATGAGTGAATGTGTATCACATTGTTCCCCTCATAACAGAACAAAGTTCAGTACAAACAGGACATATAACTGCCTTGTTTGGAATGGTCAAGACACATAGCTGGGAGTTTTCCATGCAAAGCTAACATGCTGTGACAGTGCCTTATTGTAATACTTTGGCAATAACCACAACAGTGGTTGTGTTTCAACAACAGTGGTGAAAATCACAACAGAAATGCACTTTGAAGGGTTTAGTCCAGTCATTCTGGCCACTGGTGGGCCTCAGAGCGCCATCTAGTGGGCTGTGGAGGCAGTGGTACTGCCAAATGGTTAGATTAAAATAAACTTTTTTTTTGGTAATTTACAAAGCTAGTTATTTTTATATCTAAAAGTGCTCAAGAATTCACACATCGATTGACTCTTTCTATTATGCATTTTTGATCCATGGAGGTTTTATATTTGTAAAACTTTCCTCGAGACGAGAAAAGCGATTTAAAAATCTGTGATGTCATCACAATGTAAAGTCTACGGGCCGAGCGGGAACTCGCGGGCGGGGCCAGCGGGAGGGGAAACACTACTGTGCATATTCAGTGGGCCGCATACCTCGGAAGTAAACCAGGAAGATAGAAACTTTTTGGGAGTATGCGCCAGGCGAGCAATTCTCATTGGACTGAACAGGTGGCATCTTTGGGTCCAGTATCCAGTTCTTATAATACATCCATGGGTAGAGACAAACATGTTTTGCCACTGTTAGCTAGCTAATATTCCCTCGGATGCAGTGACACAAAATGGATTGGGTTTTGAAACGAAAAAGTGATGTGGGAGACAGCTGTGCCAGTAAAAGTCTCAAAGCGTGTGGTGAGGAAATTACCCTGAATACATTATATTTGGACTCATAATGGCAGGCGGTGCAAAGCGACTAGCAGTGGCAGTAAAGTGGTCTTGTCCCAGCCATGAGGGACATGAGGGAAGTTTACACTCACCGGAAAAGTGTTTCAGTTTCAGTTCTGGATATTTTTCCCCCTTGAGAATCTTTAGCTTCAATAGCATCGGTTAACATTCAGCTCAGCTCTTTGTTTTCTTCTGGATTTAGGAGCATTAGGTGCAGAATCAGCTTTCTGATACAGTATTGGCTGTTTATTACTGTAAAATCAATAACACCATTGTTCACCAGATTGCTCCTTATCTACGACTAAGGCAGTGTCTGAAACTGCTCCCAATTTACAACTTAGTGCACTATATTTACACTTTTCCAGTTTATCTGAGTGTCCGAAGTCTGAGTGTGCGATGTATGCCCTATATAGTGCCCTCAAAAATCCCCACAATGTCACTCTACACCTGTCATGAATCATCATTTTGCATTATCACTAAGAGTCCAAAATCTCATTTAACTGCTCACAACAGGGGAGTGATTTCAGACGCAGCCTTAATACCTAAGTACGTATTTCTTATTCTTGTTCTTCTTCACTTTAGGATCAAAATCTAACTTGCCACTCATACATTACAAACTTTTCCCTCCTGCCAGACTGTCAGTGCTTCATATTCTGGTTTAACCAATTGAAGACAGTGACATCAGATTCTGCTGGGAGTTTTTCCTTGCCACTGTCGCATAGTGCTTGCTCATGGTGGGAACTGTTGGGTCTCTGTAAATATAAAGAGTCGGTCTAGACCTGCTCTATTCGAAAAAGTGCCCTGAGATAACTTTGTTATGATATGGCGCTATATAAATAAAACTGAATTGAATTGAATTGCTGTATTAGGCGTACAACTTTGAAGCTTTTGATGAATTCTTTTATAAACATTTATAAACATTTTTATTTTTATAAAGTTTGATCGTAGAGATGACCAAACCCAGAGGTTTTAAACTGTGAGGCACAAGCGAGACATGAGGCAAAGATACTGTGTGAGGTGGAGCTGCATGCTGGTGTTCTAACAAGAACAGGGAGTTAGTTATTGTAGTTAACTAGTAACTAAGTACATGTACTGTTTAAGTACTGTTTTGAGGATATTGAGTAATTCCAGTTTATGATACTTTATACTTCTACTCCACTATATTTTGGAGGGACATTTGTACCTACTCCACAACATTTATTTGACAGCTTTAGTTACTTTGCAGATTCACATTAGTAATACGACATATACAAATCTAGAAATAAATTAATAATGACGTATAATTATAGCTTGCAGGCAGAGGATTTTTCCTAAAAAACATTGTATAGACAGTATATAGACAGTGTATAGACCATAGACTGTATTGAAAGTTGGACGACGCGTCTCCACTTCCTCCCACTGTACAAAAATGAAGCTAAATATCCAAAATATCCTGGATACAGGTGCTGCCATCTTGTGCTGGTGACATCATTTGGAGCCAGAGTCTGCGTAGTAGTGATCGAGGTCCCGTCCATACACCTGCCCAACTCAATTGCGAGCACACCACAATCAAATCACAGTTGTCAATCATGATGTCTCACCACCCTTTAATAGCATCAAATAACTCATTAAAACCACACTTGTCAGAAAAATGAACACTTGAACAAACATCAACGTGATAAGAACTACCTAAAATGAAAGAAACCATCTTTGGGAAAAATTTATTTGACGTGTACATTGATCTAACATGGAGGGGGCGGGGTTTATGACCTATACTGCAGCCAGCCACCAGGGGGCGATCCAGATGTTTTGGCTTCACTTTTGGGGAGCTTTCATGTCGTCCATCTTTATATACAGTCTATGGTATATACAAAAATATTCCCTCTCAATCATCACTTATGACCCACTAGAAGTGTGTGGCGGTGTCAGTATCTGCAGAGACCCTCAGAAGCCCTCTGCCTGTATTTTCTCATTTTGCTGTGTTTGAGACATTTCTGGGTGTCAACCTTTGGGCAGTGGGTGTGTAACCCCCAGCTAATAACAGTGCGCAGGGTGTAAGGCGGGAAAATGTAGCGACCAGGTAACAGATCGTAAGCATTCACCCAAGAGGAATCTGCGAGCTGGGGAGGAGGGGCCAACTTTGAATATTGTGTTTACAAACTGCAACTGACAAATCTTACTCATTCTGCTTTAAGCCACGCAGCAGTATGTAAAGCAGTTAAAACAGCTGCAACATTAAAGTACTGCTCACACATTAATGCAACAATAATTACAAATAAAATTTACAATCTAAAAATCTAAATAAATAATAGTATATATTATTCTGAAATTGGCAATTTTGCATAATGAGTATTTTTGGTACTTTAAGTATATTTTCTTCAGTATAGTAAGTAATCTGTACATCCATGAGTAAAGTGCAAACAGGCACTGCTAATAGCTAATTTAGCATACTTTTAACGGTGCCAGTTTGCCAAAACGTAAACATATGTAGGCTAAAAAGAACAGGACTCAAGCTGTAGCCCGCAGCTAACTCACCGTCTCCGTGGCAACATGTTGTCTCGAGGAGGGGCCCCACAGACTGCCAGACTTTGAAAACCTCTGAGCAAAATCAACATGTATTACTTCTTCACTTCATGATTTGAGATTGACAAACAATTTAAATCAATATTGAACATAAATTGTTTAAACTAAAACTTTGATACTTCATCTGGTCTCAATCTGACAATATTGCACCTTTTTGGCTTCCTTAGACTCAAACTCAAATGGATAAATTCACTTAATCTGAACTGACAGCTTCTTCTAATGGAACAGTGAGCATTTCCTAATCTATTAGAATTTTGCCAATCATTTTTGACAAACTCAGCATCCTGGAATTTGAGTATTTGTATGTCAGTGTCATGTTGTGTCCCCCCAAATTTTATTCTAATCAAAATTTGGAGGTTTCAGGCAGGAAGTGGTCAGGCAGGGTGAGAAAGGCTACACTGAAGGTGAAAAATGTCAAGATAAATATTTGATAAAAACATGCTAAAACGTGATAAAAAGTACTTCAGTCCACTCCAATCACAAGTGCTTTCCTCCACCGTTTTCTCTCTCTGCCCTCCAGCTGAAGCTGTTACAGGTCCTGATACCCAGGTTGACACTGACCCAAGCTGTCAGGACCTCCCAAGGGTTGGCCTGCTGGGTCAGAACCACCAGTCAGGGGCTAACAACTCAGAGGTCCTGGAGAGGCAGAGGGAAAAATCAAAACCAGACCCTGCACTGAGCTGAGAACTGCTCTCGTTAGCATCAACTCCAATTCACTTGGTCTTCAGAAGAAGTCTAGGAAGATAATAACTGCCCTGAACCACTGGAAGCTTTGAATAATTGTATATTTCATTTTTTGTGTATTATTGAAACAAATCTCAATATTAAAAAGAGCTGAAAATAGAACAACAAATGACCCCTAGTTGCTGTGTGAATTGGGAATCTTGTTTGTCGAAAAAAGCAAAACTAGGACGCCCCTGTAGCCCACCTGGTGGAGCACGTACCATTAAGGCTGAGTCCTTACCACCAGCTGTCACTATCTAATAAAGGCAAAAATGCCCACAATAAATCTTAAAATAATTTTTTTTTTTTTTTTTAAAGTAGCGGGACGTTGTTATATGAAGGTCGGGATGGATGGATGAGTCAACAAAGCGTGTAGCTTTGCTACTGAAGAACATTGTTCGTTACCATTTCCTACCAACAGTCAGTCTTGGTTCTTTTTAACTTTGACCATAATGTGTCTAGTCCTCCTCCCATTCAGACAGATTCCCAGACCTGGCCCGGGTCAAGCCAATGACAACCGTTTATCTAATATGGGGCGGGTTTGATACAATGACTGTACAGAGGAGCACTGTTGAGGCATATTGGTAAACCACCATGTGCTATCATGTCAGTATTAAATGAACTGCATGGTATATTTTCTCTAAAAGAAGAACAAACAACTGCACTTAAAGCTGTTGTTGATGAGAAAGATGTGTTTGCTGTACTTCCAACAGTACAACACTCAGCGCTACATCACACGTTTCGTTGCTCTGATTGGTTGTAGGTCTATCCAATTGCATCCAGAGGCATTTTGGTCTGCACCCAGTGATAAAAACTAATTTGCATCTGTGAATTGGTCTGCTGATGTCAGGCTATATTTTTATATTAACAGTGGCTCAAATGACGATGTGTAATGTGAAAGGTGTTGCTCATGGTAACAAACCCACAGAGAATTATCAACCAACTTTACTCACTTTAGCTCATTGTGTATTGTACATGCTCATTGCTGGGCAGTTAGTGTGCAGTGGGTTTATCAGAGCCTTTTCACTAAAAATGAGGGCTGCTGGAAACAAGGGTGATGAGAGCAGTGAGGAAGGTGTGGGCCGTAAAACCAAAACAAAGAGCTGAAAGAGCTGAAGGAGTTAAGTGATAATTCTCTTTGGGTTTAACAGTATGAGTGACACCTTTTACATAAGACGTAGTCATTTGATCCATTGTTAATATAAAAATATTGATAAGTGCAGTTTTAACCAAATCTTAACAATAGAGGTGGCAGAGCAAAAAAATCACGAGTTATTTTTGTAATGGTGATTTTTAACAGTTTATATATGTTTTATATCTATTTTCTATTCTATTTGCACTTATTGTCTTAGATGTGTCCCCTGATTGTTCTTCTAAAGCATGTTATAAGCTGCCTGAGGATCGCTTTGCCATCAATCGGAATCTCGTAGGCATCCGTTGCCTTCGTCCCCTTAAGTGCAGACATGGCGTGCTTGCATCTATTGCGTATGCTGTACAGATTGTAAAGCCCCTTGAGGCAAATTTAGGTAAGAAGCATATAAATAAAGTTTGATATCATTAGTCAACAGTAGTTGAGAATGCTTTCTTTGTTATAATAGGGCTGCCAAACACACTTGCTCTATTATCTTTATGGCCTTTGCTCTCCATTCTGATAATTAAAAACTACAAGATCAAATTGGCTCTGTGTTCTGATGAGTTTCACACCTTTATATATACTGTATAAATGTGATAATTGCCCACGGACAGGACTCCCTCCTCCCCCTCCCACCTGTAGCATTTTCATCTTGGCACCTTCTCCTCCATAACTATCTTGGCTCGTATCTCCGAGTGCTTTTCCGAGCCTCGACGCCTGCTCCCTCATTCACTAATCACTAATCAGAGCTCACGGCCCTGCTGGTCTACAGTTAACCTACAGGCACTTGGGAGATACTCCTCCACCTCCTCTGCATATGGCCGTTGTGGATTTTGGGTGGGAGCCAGGGTGCCCTCTCGTGTCCACCTGCCAAACATTGGCCCACAAAGGCATTTGTATGCCGGTCATGTTTTAGAGGGGCCACTGGCTCTTTAAGACTGTGGGAAAGAGGGCATTTCTACACTGAAACAGCCCCGTTTTCACACATTCCTGAGGAGGGCATATTGAGCTCATTATCATAGCTAACTACAATGGCTCTTTGTGTGGGATATGGGATTTGGGACGGTGCCAGATATCCTAGGGTGCATGTGTAGATGCACATGTGTGAATCTTTCTTCATATTTTTTAGTCTGTAAACTGAAACATAACGGATACATTCAATAATGGTTTGTGTGAATTGTGGGATATTACAAGATTATGTTCAGTTTAAAGCAAAGCACAGTTCCATTGTTCTCACCAGGAAAACAACAACAAATTACATTCTGTCAATTCATATCAGGGCAATAAAAACTGAATGTAGCAAACAAATCAGCTCCATATTATTTGCATAATATGTTCAGTACAATATGTTGTGAAAAAATTGTAATAATCATGCACTCACTGTTATTTATAATCTATTTTGACTTTGGTCTTCAGCAGTGAATGGAGTTTGAAATTAACTTAAATTCAGTTTCTAATCTGAGCAAACTCCATCCACTGATGAAGACATAGGCACCTGAGCAATGGAGCAAGCGGAGCAGCTGTAACCCCCACTATTAGACTTGGGGGATCAAACGTGTGCTTTTGCATCTCCACTTTTTGATCATACAATTTTGCCACAAAAGAAAACAAAACGTTCCGCCATCAATCATCTGAAAGGTGGTCATAAAACTCAGTCCGAGCTGTCTTCAGTCAGTCTTTTCTTCGTCTTGACGTTAAAATCAAACATGTTTAATATTACCGGAAGGTAGGTGTAGTGTCAAACAGGAAGCAGCAAACAGGGAAGTTACTTTGGTAACAGACCAAAACCCTCAAATACCGTCACACACGATAGATGGTGAATTAAAAAAAATGATGAGTCTGTCTTTAATTCGCCGTGTATCTGTTCCAACCAGCACTTATTTTAGTGTGAAATCTTAAATTTTTGTAACAGTTCGCCTCTCATTCCCACCATCTCCTCCCGCTAAAATAGCGCAGCTATCCAATGGAGGCTGGTAGTGAGTTGAGGCAACAAAATCCAAAATGTAAAGTTTGTACGGAAATACAGTTTCTCTATATGGATTATACTGATGCCGAATTGACAATAAGACTGTCGACATATGACGCCCTTTAGCTTATACTTCTAGAGTTATGCGTTTTAATGGATGATAAAGGAATGGTTAATATGTCATATTTCTTAAAGGGAGTTTGGCATAATATTTTCCCTGGAAAGCACAGTCTAATTTTCCTGCCATACCTCCCCTTGCCTGTCAATAATCTTGCACCCCTACTTTTAACTATAACTAGGCGCCCATGATCGTAAAACTGTACGTGTGTGTAGTTTGTAACAAGTCTAGTTTTTAGCAAATGTTACTCAAATGGGAGTAGATCCTGGAGACTATTTGTTGGGGATTTTCAGTTGCGGATTAATTCACATTTGCTGCTCTAATGCGTATTAGGGGAAGCAGGACGGTGTATGTGAGATTGAGTCTAAATAAACTCCAGTGTGTGTGTTCATGTTAATGAAGGAACATGTTAGCCAGATCTCTATGGCACAGAGGAAGAAGATATATCAGGCTTTGATACACACACACACACACACACACACACACACACACACACACACACACACACACACACAACTTGTTAGTAGATAAATTCACTGTTCGTTTGGATATTTCCATGGGATTTGGGGACAATAAGAAAATAAAGAATATCACCAGACTTATCCTTTAAGACAACCACTAACAGTAAAATGTTGAGCTTTTGTGCATGCAAAATCGTTAGCACTGCATGAGTTTGCAACCCTGGTGTGATTGCATGTGTAATGTGGCAGGTATGTTTGAGTCAATGAGTGTGTGTTGCAGTAGCAGTGATGATAGCGGGGCGGTGGAGGGGTGGAGTGCGCGTGGGGGGAATGTGTATTGTGTTACACAGGAACACATTAGCAGCCAGCTATTTTGAAAGTGGCGCACTCGTTTCCTACGAGGATGCTCCCAGCAGCCACACTGATCGAAGCCGACATCAACAGCTTTCCCCCAGCTTCCATGCCCTGTACGTACACACACACACACACACACACCAGCAGCAGCAACAAAACATTTTCCCTGACAAAAATGGCGACAGCAGCAGAATCAATTGGAATCTTCCTTCTCCAGTGACACCAGTGAAACAGAGCCTAGCAGAACAAGTTATTACAACAGATGCAGTACGAGGCCATCATGTTTCACTATGTATTCCAACTCGCAGACTGAAAATATAGACCCCACCACCACCACCCTGAACGTATCACCCTATCGTCTAGACCCCCGTCTCCAACTCTCCCTCGCTGCATGTGGCCAAACAGAAAGAGGGGGGGTGACTCCTCTGCTGGGAAAAAGGTTAAAAGGGGGTGTCTTTCATCAGCTCATCATCCTCAACTCCTCCTGCATAATTTATAAGCTTGTTACTGTAATCAAAAATTCTTCTCTATTTTTTGGAGGTGGGGGGGGTATGCAGTGCTCTCCTGCACAAACGGTTTCCCGCGAGCCCAGGCCGTTTCATGTGAAATGAGATACTGCTGTGATGTCCCTCGGGTAACACACACACACACACACACACACACACACACACACACAGTTGGAGAAAAACTCTGTGTACATATGCAGCACAATATCACAAACTTCCCTCTACTCTGCTCATGAATGTTAATGAGGGCATAATGTACAGGCAGATTCACACAGTGTAAACCCAGCTACAGCCTGTGATGGTGTTGGTTTACAGGCTAGCTATTGTTGGCCAAACTAATTGATCATGAGGTCATGTCTCTTTTTTTTTTTTTTGCCTAATCTATCTATAACTGCTACACAGTTAGTTACAAATCTCCTAGCAACCAATTCTTTCACCATACAAAGAGATTCCTGTCAGGAATTAATGGAAAAATATGTACCAGAACCAAAAATACATGCAATAAACTATTCTCATATCTGTAAAATCAAGTTTGGAAGCAACCGTTATAAACTGTCTATTACTCTAATAGATTATGTTGAATATGGACACAAAAAAGGCCAATGATTTGATTTTTTATTCGCTATGGAATATCACATTGTGAAATGCATTTGGTATTGAATTTATGGCATTGAAATATTTTACTTTAAAAACCATCTACCTGAATTTATGTGGCGAGACATAAAATTTCTACACAGGAGTTTTGAGTTTTGTAAATTTTTAAAGATTTTTTTTTTTGATCCACAGATTCAGTCACTCATCTGAATTAGATGTTTTTTTTAAAATGACTGACAGAATGTAACCTAAATGGGACAGAGGTCTGATCGATTCCATTCCATCTTGATTGCTTATCCTTGGTGGCCCAGATGTTCAAGTTTGAATATTTCATCTTGAATTTAGGGGTCTAAATTTTAACGAATTTGAGCAACTAGATTTTTTCTGATTTGACTTAAATTTTAGATCTGAAAATGTCCAACTGAATTGCAGCAATTTCAATGTAGCGTTTTTAAATATTGGACACCTGACTTTTCGAAAAACGTTTTGAAATTTGTGAAATTGCACATTTTGGAAAAAAGGAAAATCACTCCTAAAGAGGTGGATTCAAACCATATAAATTTAAGACTGATGATTTTCAAAGTAAATATAAATTAATAATAACATAAATATTATACATATTGTATTTATTTTTGCTTTAACTTCAGTGATATTTAAATTTAAACATCAATTGTTAATTCCACTATAAAAAAGAGGTATTCAATTTCTGATAAGATTCAAATCTTTCTGCCATGTCATTTGATTCCATAGTTGAAGCATCACATTAGTTCCCGCAGTTCATGCATGCCATCAGGTGATTATTATCAGCCAAATCTCGCAATCAGCAATCATGTTTAAACAAGTTGCTAAGGCAGTGTTGTGTATAAGTTGACAGTCTCACACCGTCTCTTATCATTCATGCTGCTGCTCATGCTGCTTATTCCTACCTGTTACAGTACATGCTGCTGTTAGTGGTTATGATTATTTTCTCCTGTCTTCTGGTTTCTTATTAGTCATGCTCACAATAGCATCTTGCCTTGTGAATTACAGTGTACCTGCAGGGGCATTTGTTTGCTGGGGTCTGCTCTTTGTACAAGGTAAACAAAGTTAGCATGGCTGATTGGTTATTGGAAGTCTGAATTTTTCATTTCTTCGAAAGTGCTGACATGTATCTGGAGGTACTGTCAGAGCAACAAGTCCTGAAACACAAACCTGCAAAAAATGAGAGAAGTGAGAAATCAGCTAGATCTGTTGGTGTTTGAGAAGCAAAGGTTTAGCAAGAAAGGAGTTGTACATACCTATGTATGTTAAAAAAAACTACAGGGCAATAAAATAAAACAAAATCCATACACTTTAACAAAACTGGACTACTATAAGCAATAATGATTAGTGAAATTTTGCATTTTGTAAATATAATTTGTCAGTGATGAGTAAATAATTGACTTAAAGCTGGAATATGGAACTTTTGTCTGCCCCTTCTTCGATGCATGCTCATGACATAGGCCTACAGGGGAGCTCACTCAAATTTCCACAGTTCCAAGATGATAATCCATTGTTTAGTAAATGTAATAGCTACATAGCCAACCTGTCCAGGAGCAGTAACGTGACACCCTGTAAAGCTAAACCAATGGTGTTTGTTTGTGTGTTGATCGCTTTGCTTTTTTTGACTGTAATCTTCTGAGCGCCGAGTTTCTTTTTTCTCTTCAGCATCAGAAACGTGGGCGACACAGTGCTGCAGTGGTTAGCAATGTTGCCTCACAGCAAGAGGGCCTTTCTGTGTGGAGTTTGCATGTTCTCTGCATGTGGGTTCTCTCCGGGTACTCCGGCAATCCCAAAACTATTGACAACTCTATACTGCCCGTAGGTGTGACTGAGTGTGAATGGTTGTCTGTCTCTTTGTGAATGACTGGCAACCTGTCCAAGGTGTCCCCCGCCTCCTGCCCAGTGCCAGCTGGGATCGGCTCCAGCCCGCCTCAAAGGATAAGCAGCCATAGATAATGGATTGCATCACAAACTTAGAGCTTCTTAGGTTTTTCCTCCATACTCCTAGTTGCTGTAGCTACTCTGTTGCTACAGTTGCTCCCCTCAGCTCTGGCAAACAGAGCCATGCAGAGAGAACTATCTGAAGTCTGCGTGAATCATGTGACCATCAACCACTTTGAACTGCTGACACGACTCTCTCTCTACATGGCTCTGATTTTACTACCAGTGCTCCAGCATGGGAATGTCACCACACAAACCAGATTTAAAAACTCTGGTACACTGTGAAATACAGAGAGATTTACCTGGCAGTGATCGGCTTCATCAGCACTGTGTGAACTCGTCTGGCAACGGCTCGAATGTAAAGACTTTCATTTTTATGTAAAAGTCCCGCACTCTAGTTTTAAAATAGATTACCCTGCTCGCTTTAATGGAGCTGGTCATAAAATTTCATTTATGAATTTTGGATTGATCTTAATCTGTTATTTAACCTTCTTTGTCTTTGGCAGGATTTCATTTCATTCTTTACAATATGTTTAATGCAAAGTAGCTTTAAATGAACTCCAAACCGACCAATCACGAGTGAGATTACAGTTTTTCCACTCATGTTGCCTTTATTTCAAAATAAGAATACACTGATCATTGATTTCAAGATTAACTAATAAATCCTCAACTTGTGTTCAAATAACCAAGTAAGCAGAATAAGAATTTAAAAGATCGAATTAGTTGGCTAACACCACTATAGCTGAATTAATTTAGGTACCAGCATACCTCAGAGCATGCCATTTTAATATATTTGGTGAACGTCTTCAAAAGCAGAGCCTTCTCTGCCAAATACAAAATGTTGTTCTTCACATGTATCAATCCTAATAGGTTGAGTTGCTCTGTTACAACTTTATTTTCCCATTCTTGCTGAGGAGACAGAAGGTGTGTTTTTATTTATCATGTTATATTCCTCTATATGTTGTCTCCAGATTCACACTGTCACTGGAGCTGTGTGATACTCCTCCTCCAGAGGACTGAATACCTCTCTGCAGTGCTGAACTGTCATGTCTGTCCCAATGAGGGCAGGAACTCTCCATCATTACAGCTGGAATGGTGCGTGTTGCATGTGAATGTGCTGCATGAAAACACGCATGTGGGCAGGAATGTTGGTACGCTTGTTTATTGTGTGTTTGTGTGTGTGTGTGTGTGTGTGTGTGTTCAGAGACGAAGCTTCCTAACGAGTGATGAACACACAGCCATCTCACACTATTGGAATCTTTAACCGCAGCCTTAAAATACTGTCCTGACAGTCACCGCCGAGGGGAAAAAAGGAAGTTGTTCCCACATGAAACCTGCGATCTCACATGATTCAACCGCCGGTCATCCACCTCATCAAACCCTTGCCCATACCAGGGCTCTTGATAATGCAGTCTTCCGTCCACACGGCTACCGGCAGGCTGACCTGAGAAGCTGTGCGATGTCTCCAGTCTGGCCAAACACATTCCTACCCAGCCACTAGACTCTCCACCCTGTGGGCTGAAGGCCTGAAGCCCATTCCTGGGCCTCTGTAGCTCTGGTAACTGACTGTGCACGTGCCCAGACAATTAAGTGCAATATTTTGATCATACGATAACACAAACCTATAGTGATACAGGGGGTGGAAAGTTAAATAGTAAAATATCATAACGTTGGCATTTAATGGAATTAAGTCAAAAAACTTTAAAGTGTGTGAAAAACAGCAACATGGGCAGAATAACCTGCTAGAGGGCCCTGGGGCAAGAATTGATTGTTGGGCCCCTACTGACATATTATGTTGTAGAGTTATTGTACATTTAAAGGCCAAATGTTACAAATGTTGTAAATGTTGCTAGCTTTAATTGTCCGTTTCATTTTACGCTTCCTATTAGCTAGCTAGTTTAGCCAGGAAGTATTTAAAGCTATTGTCATTTATTTGGTCTTTTGTAGGCTGTGTGTGTGTGTGTGTGTCCCTATATTACATTTTATGTGTTGTAATTAAGTGACTCACTGAAAACCCTTGCTCTTGCATGTAGATGTGGGATTGTATGGAGCCCCTAAAGTCCTGAAAGGTGATATTTTTTATCTTGTGGGAACAAATTATCTTAGATTTTAAAACACAGAAGAGTTAGTTGGCTAACAGAAGAAGAGTTACACATAAAAACCTAATAAAAAGTAAAACCTCCACTGCAACAGTACAACAAAATAGGAGAATTAAATGTGGACTCTTAAACATCAGATCTCTCTCATCTAAAGTTGTTCTAGTAAACGATCTAATATCAGATCATAATATTGATTTATTTTGTCTTACTGAAACCTGGCTGTGTCACGATGAATATGTTAGCCTAAATGAATCCACTCCCCCCAGTCACATTAATACTCACATTCCTCAAGGCTCAGGCTGAGGAGGTGGAGTTGCATCCATCTTCGACTCAAGCCTATTAATCAAACCTAAACCTAAACTAAATTATAACTCGTTCGAAAGCCTTGTTCTTAGCCTTTCACACCCAACCTGGAAAACAGTACAGCCAATTCTATTTGTTATAGTGTACCGAGCTCCTGGACCGTACTCTGAATTTTTATCTGAATTCTCAGAGTTCTTATCAGGTTTAGTCCTTAAAACAGATAAAATAATTATTGTAGGTGATTTTAATATTCATGTGGATGTAGAAAATGATAGCCTTAGTGCTGCGTTTATCTCATTACTAGATTCGATTGGCTTCTGTCAGAGTGTACATGAACCCACTCACTGTTTTAACCACACCCTCGACCTTGTTCTTGTTTATGGGATTGAAATTGAACATCTAATAGTCTTTCCACAGAATTCTTTTTTATCAGACCATTTTCTATTAACTTTTGAATTCCTATTACTGGACTACATGCCATTAGGCAAACATTCCTACACTAGATGTCTATCTGATAGTGCTGTAGCTAAATTTAAGGAAGTGATTCCATCGGCATTGAATTCAGTTCCATGTCTCAATGTAACAGATGACTCCTATGCTAACTTTAGTCCCTCCCAAAGTGATCATCTTGTTGATAGTGCTGCAGGCTCACTACGAATAACACTCGACTCTATCGCCCCTCTAAAAAAGAAGATAATAAAACAGAGGAGGTTAGCTCCATGGTATAACCCACAAACCCGCAAATTAAAACAAACATTGCGAAAACTTGAAAGGAAATGGCGTTCCACCAATCTGGAAGAATCACGTTTAGCCTGGCAAGATAGTCTTAAAATTTATAGAAAGGCCCTCCGTAATGCCAGAGCAGCCTACTACTCATCATTAATAGAGGAAAATAAGAACAACCCCAGGTTTCTGTTCAGCCCTGTAGCCAGGCTGACAGAGTGTCACAGCTCTGTTGAGCCATGTATTCCTAGACCTCAGTAGTAATGACTTTATGAGCTTCTTTAATGATAAAATTCTAACTATTAGAGACAAAATTCAGCACCTCCTGCCCTCAGTTGGTACTGACTTATCTTCAAACACAGGAACCTTAGAAACAACTGTAAAACCTGTACATTTAGACTGCTTTTCTCCTATCAACCTTAATCAATTAACTTCCATGATTTCCTCATCTAAGCCATCAACGTGTCTCTTAGACCCCGTCCCAACGAGGCTGCTTAAAGAAATTTTACCCTTAGTTAGCACTTATTTACTAGATATGATCAATCTGTCCTTATTAAAAGGCTATGTGCCACAGTCCTTTAAAGTAGCTGTAATTAAGCCTCTTCTTAAAAAGCCCACTCTTGATCCAGGGATTTTGTCAAATTATAGACCTATATCTAACCCTCCTTTTCTCTCTAAAGTCCTTGAGAAAGCAGTCGCCAATCAGTTGTGTGACTTTCTACACAACAACAAGCTGTTTGAGGATTTTCAGTCAGGATTTAGAGTGCATCATATCACAGAGACAGCACTGGTGAAAGTTACAAATGACCTTCTAATTGCATCAGACAAAGGACTTGTCTCTGTACTTGTCTTACTAGATCTTAGTGCTGCATTCGATAACATTGACCATCACATTCTATTACAGAGACTAGAACATTTTATTGGCATTAAAGGTACTGCACTAAGCTGGTTTAAATCCTATTTATCAGATCGATATCAGTTTGTACACGTTAATGATGAATCCTCTATGCACGCCAAAGTTAGTCACGGAGTTCCACAAGGTTCTGTGCTTGGACCAATTCTATTTACCTTGTATATGCTTCCTTTAGGCAATATTATTAGGAAGCACTCCATAAATTTTCATTGTTATGCAGATGATACCCAATTGTATTTATCGATCAAGCCAGATGAAACCAATCAATTAGCTAAACTTCAGGCATGCCTTAAGGACATAAAGGCCTGGATGACCTGCAATTTTCTGATGTTAAACTCAGACAAAACCGAAGTTATTGTACAATGGCCCGAACACCTTCGAAACACATTTATCTAAAGATATAGTTTCTCTAGATGGCATTGCCCTGGCCTCCAGCTTAAAACCGTAAGGAATCTTGGAGTTATCTTTGATCAGGATATGTCCTTTAACTCCAAAATAAAACAAACTTCAAGAACTGCCTTTTTTCATTTACGTAACATTGCAAAAATCAGACACATCCTATCTCCAAAAGATGCAGAAAAACTAGTCCATGCATTTGTTACGTCTAGGCTGGACTATTGCAACTCTCTATTATCAGGCTGCCCCAATAAATCCCTTAAGACTCTCCAGCTGATTCAGAATGCTGCGGCACGCTTACTGACAAGAACCAGAAAAAGAGAACATATTTCTCCAATATTAGCTTCTCTACACTGGCTCCCTGTAAAATCCAGAATAGAATTTAAAATCCTTTTCCTCACCTTCAAAGCCCTAAATGGTCAGGCACCATCATATCTTAAAGAGCTCATAGTACCCTATTACCCCACTAGAGCACTGCGCTCCCAGACTGCAGGGTTCCTTGTGGTTCCTAGAGTCTCTAAAAGTAGAATGGGAGCCAGAGCCTTCAGCTATCAAGCTCCTCTCCTGTGGAACCAGATCCCAGTTTGTGTACGGGAGGCGGACAACCTCCTCACATTTAAGAGTAGGCTTAAGACTTTCCTCTTTGATAAAGCTTATAGTAGGGCTGACTCAGGTGGCCCCTGAGCCCCCTTAGTTATGCTGCTATAGGCCTAGACTGCCGGGGGACTTCCTATGATGCACTGAGCTCCTTTCTCCTCCTCTTCCTCTCCATCTGTACGCCCTCATATCCCATCAATGCTTGTTATTAATTCAACTTCTTCCCGTAGCTGTGTGCTTTCTCTCCTCTCTCTCTCTCTCCCCTTCTGTTGCTTTCTGCAGGTATTTCTGCCTCCGGAGCTGTAGAGTCTGGGTCTGTGGTTGCTGCCGCCTGCTGCCCCCGTGCTCCTGCTCTGCACCTGCTGCTGCTATTGCTGTTGTTGCTCTTGTTATTAGTATTACTATTATAATGTTGCTCTTAGTGTTGTTTCTGTTGGTGTTAACATCAATGCCATTACCATATCTATGCTGTATTGAGCTGCTGTATGTTCTCTTTCCTCCTGCTCTCTCTCTCCCGCTCCCCCCCTCCCCCTTCAACCCAACCCGTCGAGGCAGATGACCGCCCACCTAGAGCCTGGTTCTGCTCGAGGTTTCTACCTGTTAAAAGGGAGTTTTTCCTTGCCACTGTCGCATAATGCTTGCTCATGGTGGGAACTGTTGGGTCTCTGTAAATATAAAGAGTCGGTCTAGACTTGCTCTATTCGAAAAAGTGCCCTGAGATAACTTTGTTATGATATGGCGCTATATAAATAAAAAAACTGAATTAAAAAAAGCATCATCTTTCAGGACCTTAGTGACTCCGTAAGAAAGAAAACAGAAAAAGAAAAAAAGGGTTCCTATTTCCCGATGGTTTTTCTTTTGACACCAGACACCTTCTGACCCCATCCAGCTCAGATGTATTAATGATTTAGCTGACCAAAAGCTAAAGGTTTATGGATGAATACCTCTATGGAGGAGTATATCTTTCACTGCGATGCTAACTTTTTTGCTTGTCCTCCTGAAAACAGGTGCCATCAGCAACGAATGGTAGAAACTTCAGAGGGAAGAGAGACTGAGGGGAGATGAAGAGAGTGAAGAGGCCTTTGAGTAACAGCTCATCTTTTATTTGGCAACACTTCAAATGTAGCCCGTTTACCACGTCTAGACAAGACAGCTTTCACAGCCAGGGTTGGGTACTGTTTTTTTTTTTTAAACCCAAGTATATAAAAGCTATTTACTGTAACAGCAGAAGACAGACATCTCTTTTAGTTTTCCTACCACAGACGCTCTACTTCTCTACGTTGCAGATGAGTTTGTCAGATGCCTGCATCCACCTCTCTTTCTCTCAGTCTAACCCTCCGCCTCTCTCTTCTAGCAGTCTGTTTGAAGCTGCGAAAGAAGTGAGACAATCGGATCCTGTTTGATGGATAATTTGAAAAACTCAGTGTGTGAGATCAGGGCTCAGACAATGTTCGTTTCTGGTGGCTGAGCTTCAGAAAACAGGTCGTACAAAGGGACTTGTTCTCTTTCTGCCGCCCTTTAAAGTCGACAGTCAGCGTGTTGAGACCGCTTATGTACTCTAACTACCGCCACAAGCTTTTCATGTGGCTCTATACATGCCGTTCTGCTGTTGAGGAACACCATATTAAAAGATGCAGTGTGCAGAAAAGACTTCCTACTTCAATTATTTGTGGTTTTACATCAGGTGTATCTGAACGGACCTGGAGACAATCCCAGTATCCCTCTGTTTTCCTTCTTGATTACTGCAATTTGAACACAATTTCAACAAATGCTCTTGAGTAGTTAAAAACAAAGTCATTAATTGTTACTGATATGATGGAGTTTTATAGAGCATGTGACTGTAGTTTTGTTACATGGGGCTGAACAAGTGAACCTAAGTGCAGACTCAGACGACGAGACAGGAATAAGGTAAATAAGATATTTATTTAAAGGTACGGGGAAGCTCGGGCTGGAAGCTGCAAACCCAGCACACCTGTCTCCACTCACACAATCACACACACACAGCCTTGTGACACAGGAGGGGAGGTAGAGGGCGTGGCAGTTGACGTCGCAGGTTTTCGCAGAAGTTTTCACTTATAATTTACCCTGAACTGATTCCACTGGAGCATTTGATCAGATTAAACAATATGCATCAAGAAATGTTATTTTAATGCTGGTTCACAGCAGAGATATGCAGTGTCCCATGATGGTGAATTTGCTGTTTAAAGGGCTTGCATTTTATAACTTCATCTGGACTAAAAGGAAAATATTTTCAAACTTTTAGCAGGAAAATGGTCAAATTTAAAGAGCTTGGAAATGGAAAAGGGAAATATTTGAGCTACTGGTAGATTCATGCCAAAAGAACATAGGTTTCAGTACTTATTTAAAAAATACAGTAAAGAACAGCAAAAACAAAATCAACCAATAGATCAATAAAACAACCTGATGTGAAGATTAAATTAAAAATTGATTATTTTTAACCTGACTTTAAAAATAAACTGAAAATGAGAATACAATAATTAAACTATTGATGTTAAAGCAGCACAAGAATGCAAGAGTAGAAAACATATTTAAAATAAAATAACAGATTGAAGAAATTACATTTAAAGAAATATTAAAAAGAGTACCCCAGCTATTCAAATCCAGTTTGAAAGCCCTTTCAGCAAAGACATGGTGGTCTAGAGTTTTCTGATTTGACATAGAAGCTGCTAAATGTACCGCCTTAGAACCACAGGCAGCCAAGTCAATTCCAGGATTAAAGTCCATCACTATTAAAAGGGGCACTTGTGAGATTTAGTATTGCACTTCCATAAAGTTGGGGGACTTGTGAGAGACAGATGGCCAGAATCAATGCAGCAGGGGCCGAGAGCTTGATGTTATTCCTAGTATAGGTCAAGCTCCAGAAACATAG
The DNA here is from genome assembly GCA_005408345.1 of Macquaria australasica. NCBI lineage: Eukaryota > Metazoa > Chordata > Actinopteri > Centrarchiformes > Percichthyidae > Macquaria > Macquaria australasica. Next base: position 3,674 of record SEMN01000377.1, on the reverse strand, counting down.
GATCCTACACCTCCCATGATGCAGCTTGATAAGAGTCTTTTGTAGTAAAGACCTTCCACAGAAGTTTGTATTGTAGACTTTGTTAAAGATATTTAGTTTCTGTTACGGTTTGCCATCATGACAGAAGAGAGAGGACCCAAAATGCAGACAGGCAGGAAAGTTGACGATGTCCAAAGGTTTTATTGTCCAACAGAAAACTCACAAATATCTCCTTGAACAAACGTAGGCGAACACACTCAGGGAATCACTGGAACATCGCATGACGAGAACAGAACGCATGAAACTCAAGGCAGGCAAACTCAAACTAATGACCCAACGAAGAACAAAGGGAAAGGGACCGGTATAAATAGAGGCGGAGACAACGAGGGAAGTAGACACAGGTGGGGAACTAGACACAGGTGCAAACAATCAAAAAAGGTGGGAAATGGAACAAAGACAGGAAGTAAATAATACACAAGAGACAAGACCAGAGAACTTCAAAATAAAACAGGAAGCACACAAAACACACACAAGTCCAACTGAGAATCCTTCGGATCCTTACAGTTTCCAGTGCTAAGCTGAGATAACCCTGATGACATGACTATGACATCATCTGGGTTATTAAAGGTAAAAGTGTCTATTTGCACCCAGGTGAGAATAGTCACACGGCAGCTATTCGGCTATTTACACCTGGCTTGAGCATCGTCCGCTGGCAGTTATTGACGGCCGCAGTTGTCTATTTCTTAAGCCTACGGCTTTCCAACATGTGGTTAACGCTGTGAAACGGTCGCAGTGTGGTTAGGATTAGGCAATTCTCTGGGCTAACTTGTCCCACTGTAGTATCAACAGAGGGTGGTTACTGACGACTGCGGTTGTCTGTTTTCAGCCACGGGGGTTTAGTGCGGGCCACAGATTGTCTATTGTCGGCAGCGGGTGGCTTTTGACAACAGGGCTATTCCACCCTGGGTGCAAATAGCATTGTTGGCTACTGACACCTGGGCACTAATAGCATCTTCCAAAAGGTATAGAGACAGAGCGCAATTAAGTCCTGCTCACACCAGAGGGGAAAACAATCCTTGTCACTTCGGTCTGCTAGCAAACAACAGAAAAATGCCTAAAAGCTGCTGTGTGGTGGGATGAACTACAACAGGGTAAAAAACCCAGAAGACAAAAGTGGATCCAGACGTGAGGCATCAGCAGGAAGAATGGGAACACTGTGGGATCCTGACACTCAGTATGTCTACGTGTGCAGCAAGCATTTAGTCACTGGTAGCTTAAGTCAAATATCCAAATGTCAGTTTTAGGCTAACTATATTGCTGTAAGTTAAGCTAAAGCATTTTGACAGTATGCAACTTGTGTAGCGGAATGTGGCTAAATCAGAAAGCTATGCAGCTTTGCGTGTTGCGCTCTGTCTCTATAGTGTCTGCACACTGGAGTTTAGCTCCAACACATTAGTTTGTCTGACAAAGGCAATATTTCAACTCTACCAGGAACTTTTCAACCTTACTGGGTCTTCATGAGGCATTGGGTCGACTCTATACTTTTTTCCTTCGATTAAATCTGTTGGATGGGATATTGCCTGTCTGTTTGATCATCAGGGTTATTTATCACAAGCTTTAATAAACACCTCCAGAGCACAGAAGACATTATACAGTGCCCCTTTAACAACCACATGTGTCCTTTAGCAACACACTGAGCAGATTAGCAGCTGTGTACAGCAGGTATGATGATCACCTGCTCTCTCACTCTAAATCACTGAAGCATGAGCTACATTGCTTAAAGGCTAAATTGCAAATAGTGAAACATTGCCACATTGAGTGGTGGAGTGGAACTATGTTTCCAAGCCGCAGGGTGTCCTTCTTCGCCTCGCTGGTGGGATCCTGGGCTTCTCTGATGACGGGGTGCGACTGTGGCTTCTGGGGAGTGTCTGGAATGGGTGCCATCTCCCTGTGGTGCTCCGCAGAGGCCTGATGACGGGAAGAGAAGGGACATGTCACCATCTCCAACTGGCCATTGGTTGACATGGGAGGAGGGGAAGGAAGAGGAGGGGGATGGGAGGTGGGTGAAAACGGAGGGTGCATGGGAATGGCTTATTCTCTCCACCGCCCAGCAGCCCTGGCATATCACCAACGTTATGGCGGTAATTGATTCTCTCTGTGCCATTAGTCTCTGAGACAAAGATGCGCCAACGAGAGGGGGTGCTGTCACTTAGAGGCTGGCATGGCGCCCAGCCACACACACTCACCAACACACAAATAGATACATGCAAAGATATACTCATTTACAGGCGCACACACATTTAGTTTTTCACACAGATGCAAAGTAGCATGGGTATAATGTCAGCTGTCAAGGTCTGTTGAAGCAGGAGCATTGCTCATTTACAAATAAGCCAAACATCAGTGGTATATAGCACAGACGCGGTTAATGCAGAACTCTACACACAGAAAAATCAAAGGGAATACAAATGACTGGTGATCAGATTTGACATTCTCCTCTTATACATGACATTATTCTGTTTGTGTTATGTTTGTGAGGTTACTGCGGTCGCAGCAGAACAGCATTCCTCCAAGAGACACACACACATTTCCACACTCTTGAATATAAAAAGAGAACTCCCCAGACAAAGAGCAGGGCATGTCTTTATCTCATTAAAGTTAACGAGAGGCTGCTGTCTTCTGCCTGCAGACCAGCCCTAATCTGATACAGAAGCCCTCACTGTGGGCATCAGGCCTCGGTGCCGTCACTACCAGCACCGTGATGCTCATTGCCGTCACAACACTCATCACCGAACCCGGCGCTGCTGTCACTACCGGCGCCTTAATGCTCATTGTTGTCATAACGGTAATTCTCATCACTGTCGTAACGGCCATCATAGATATCTTCACCGTATCATCTTTACTGTCGACACATGAATGCCAAACAGTATACACCATCACCATGGCAATTGTCTTTTGTCATCCTCTCTGATGCTGTTTCTCATCACCATGGCCACGGCAGCAGTACCTGCTTCACACTGTGGAATAGAGGTGGAACAAAAGCAGGCAAAACCTAGTACACACACACACACACACACACACACACACACACGCACACACATAAACACACACAAAAAGGAGTGCATGCACTGAATGCCAATTAACCAAATGAAGGATAAGCTAGCGGAGACAATATAGCCCCTCAAAGTCAGTTACGAGCTAATTAAAGAACATATAGCATACAATCTAAGATCACTCAGTTTGCCCTCAGGCGCTGTGAGCTGCTTGATAAGCGTTCTTCCACATCTCTAAAGTGAGCTCTGCATGTACAGTAGGGACTGATGGAAAAGAAAGGGTATAAACTGGTGGCAGCCCTCCATCACTCCAGTTTAACCAGCCCTGCCTGACTTTATTCCTCTCGCCTCTCAAGGCCTGCTACTACTTGGATGCTCATTTGGAGTCTGTAATTAATTGGAGCCACTATTTTTTTCATCTATTTTTGTTTGGCTGTTGACCGACGTGTGGTCCTCTCACGCACTCGTCTTCAGGTCGACGTGGCTCCCTAATTAAGACTCCAGAGGACGGCTAATTGCTGTTGCGTGCCTCTCGGCAGAGCAAGGGAGCCTTCTCCCGGCGCTGCCCGGAAAGCGCGCCCGAGCGCTGAATTAAAGGGGCTTATGTAAGCTTGCGGTGAAACTATTAAACACCAACCAACTTTT